>JASSRZ010000080.1:10101009-10117891 GCA_032164315.1 Malacoctenus gilli
GTGTGTGTGTGTGTGTGTGTGTGTGTGTGTGTGTGTGTGTGTGTGTGTGTGTGTGTGTGTGTGTGTGTGGAGGGGGGCATCTGACTATGCCGAATACATTGCTCTGATGCCATATGCCATCCTTCCCCGTGTTCTCACAGCACGTGTCTAAGTCAGCTTTACATCTGATAAAATCTGATGGGTCCTGACATTCACAAAAGGGAGGGAAAAAAAGCGAAATAAGTACGATCACAAATTATGCATTGCTTGATTCATCCGGCTTTACTCAGTCATGAGCCGTCTGAGTTTATATAAGCTTTTGTTGTCACTTAAGCAGCTGTTTTCTTTGGATTCAAAAGCGGGTTGTTTATCTGAGAGCCGCGCGGTGAAGCTACAAATGGTGATGTATAGTGATGTGAGTGTCTGCATGCTCTTTTTGCACTCTGGCACCTCTGAACGTCAAAATGACAAAGCACAAAAGATGAGACAACGCATTTAAGCCTGCTGTGATACCTTCGGTTTCTGGTTTTTAAACGAATAGCGAATTGTTTCCAGCACAATCAGGGGAGTCTTTTTTAAATTTTGCTCTCAAGGGTGTTCTGTCACACCTTCAAGACTTTTCTACCTTCTAGCATTTTCATTTGATCTTCACGCTTGTTTGCTCTGTAAGGATCGCAGGGCATCGGTCGAGTGAGTCTCCTTATCTTTCAGGCTCCTTTTGATTTTCACCCTTCTTCAGCTTTACAACAGTAAGACCACCCCTCAGGGTACCTTATTCTTCAGTGCCATAATGTTTACAGAAAACAGACAAAAGACTTCACGGCACTTCAAATCACCCACACCGAAATAGCCGAAGACACCGGGAAGCTTCAACCCTTCTGACCGGTGAACTGAGCCACAAACAGCATTGCAACGATTTTACATTCCAGCGTTTTGCCTCAGGCTGTATTGAAGCTAGAATTCATAACACAGCTTTCAGGGAGCAGAGACAACCTCTCAGCATGTTTACACAATTTCACCACACCACACAAGTTGCTTTAAAACAGCACTTGGCCAGTTGCAGGGGGATGTGATGCTTGGCTTGTCATGCAAGGGTTGAGTGAGGTAAAGAGTCTGAATGAAGCTCCAAATGTTAATGTCACAACAATTCATTATATTTTTCAGATACTCCACAAACAAACATGCTACACACGTTAAAAACAACTACTAATGTAACTAAGGCTCAATATTTATTTATTTGTTGAAGTGAGTTGACAAAGCTGTTAAATAGGACTATTAACCACAATAATGTTCATCCTTTGTCCATTTGCTACACCTATTTTATTGCTGTAGAAGGTCACGTGGGCTGAGGCCTGTCAGGGACTGAAGCTGGAACACTTGCAGTGAGTCACAAGTGCAGGGCTCAAACTTGCTGTTTCACAATGATCACTTCCAATTGCCAAGGAAACCAAAGAATCCAAAAAGCCAATAAAAGTGCAGTGACATGCTTAATTCAAACGGAAATGCCCAGACTTTGAGTTACAATGGTATTTTTTTTAAGGGGGAAATAGGTGCATAATCAATGTTACATATTACTGCTGACGTCCATTTTAATGAGATTGAAATAGTTATGCAGAAAAAAGTTATTATGCCCATAATGCTGTTGCAATAAGAAAGCCTAGTGATTTCCCAGGCTTTACCCTATTAAGTAGAGTGCCCAGAGGCTTCATACGTGATTAAGGTCAAATGATGGTCTCAATCATGGCTCTGAGATTATGATCAGACTTATGGCCATGTAGGCTTTGTCTGTCTATATGACAGATTGTCAACACTGTGGTATAAACAAACTAAAAAGGGAAAAAAAACCTCTCATAGTGTCTATGATTAAAAAGGCATATACAGGGTTAGCGTAATCCTCATGTAGCTACAAGAGAGATTAGTTTTGCGACCTACACAGTTACAGATGGTTCACAGTATATGAAAACAGAGACATTTTAAAGCATTTGTGGGAGTTAAGGGGCAAAATGCTGACATCCACTTGAGAAATAGATGGTTTTAGCTCCTACCGAGAGATCTTTTCCTGCCCACTTGCATTCGTCTCTTCTGGTGGGAGAAGCCGGCCACGGGATCTGAAATACAAGCAGAGGCCCTGCGCATGTTAGAGAAGAATCACCTCCACCCAGAGTCCACCCAGAGTTTGTCAGTCAGCACTGCAGACAGAGCCGCAGCCCATGTACTTGGACTTCGTGTACAAGAGTTGAAGGGGTCACAATGCGATTTGTTATCCACTTTGTTTTAGTTTACTCCATAATTCATCCAGGTGTACAGAGAGCATCTAACATGCCTGGCTCAGCGTGTGATCATGTGCGACAGCCTTGGTCTGAAACATTCATGAGGCACTTTTCTTAAGAAACAGAAAAAGATGTCCCTGGATACCTGAGCTGCTGCCTGGCACTTTGGCAGGAGATGCACAGACAAGAGGCAGGTAATGAGTTGGTGAAACATGCAAAGAGACTCACAGTCTGAAGTCTTGACCTCTTCAGGAACACATGCTGCAAATCACACACTGTACCTTTGTAAAATCCTTGCTGATGTTGAGGAGGTTGAACGAGAAGATGTGGTCCTTCGCTCCCACCACCAGTCTTCCTTTTTCCTCATCGAGCAGGAAGGTGTGGTACGCCGAGCTGTTGGCCAGGCCCTCGAATGTCACAAGGTTATTAGACTCCAACATGTCTGCGGGGAATAATGAAAATTTAAATGGTGATCAGCATAATAAACCAGTCAAAGGATAATAAACCATGGGCTCCATGCAAGTCCAAAAAGCATCCTCTTGGTCCAAATCGATTTCAATTGTTCTATAAAATATTCAGGGGCTGCCTCTGTGACCACCAGTTCACCTCTCCATTCCTTAAAAGACTCCTAAGTAATTGAGGTGTGCCAAATTTTTACCCTGTGCCTTTAAGTGCACCAAAGTCCAGATTGTACGCCTGTAACCCTGAGAAACTCTGATTCAAATTTGACTCTGTTGGTAAAGGGACTCTAAGAAGCTGATGAGCAGTCCATCATAAAGGGGAAATGACCCTCACCAGGGAAGCCAAGCTTAGCAATGACTAAGTAGGCTAGTTTGAAACTTGAAAGGATAAATCTGTCAAAATAATCTGCTAATATTTCATACCCCTAAACTGCAGGATTACACGAAACCACATTGCTTATCAGGCTACTTTGCTCCTAAAGCTCATGGACCGCAACTTTGTGTAATGCCCTGCCAAGTCGGGCAAAGTTGTGACATTTGCTTTCTCAGCAGAAAGCCTGACTTGTCACCAACAATGAGGATCTAATTACCGTAACGACCTCTAAAGGTGGCATTATAGTATTATAACACCTTTCATGCGACATGTGTAGAACCACACACAAACATGCATACACAATAATTCTCTCTCCTTCTCACAGTTTGTTCCTGCCAACAAAGTCTAACCACTCTTTGACCCCCTCCCATTGACCACCCACACAAAGAGTAAAGACTTATGGAACAGAAGAGAAATGGTTTCTTTGGTGTGTGTGTGTGCGCGCGCGCGCGTGCGTGCGTGTGCGTGCATGCACTGTCTCTCTCGCTCCTTCTCTCTGTCTCCCTCTCCTTCTCTCTTTGAAAGAACGAGGGGGAGAGAGAGAGAGAGAAAAACAAAAAAACACTCATGAATGTTTTAGCAGGGAGAATGCCCCCCTCTCTCAAGTATGTCAGAACCCAAGAGAGTGAGAAGACACAAGCAAGAGGAAAGCTGGTGTAAGAGAAAAAGAACATCAGTCAGGAGACGACAAAAAACTGATTCGAACTCAAGACTTTTCAATTCAGCAGAATTTTTTGTACAAAAGTAACTGGTAACAAATCTGAGAATGAGGTATCACATCTGAAAAAGATTAGAGTGGTTCAACTTCTCTCACAATTGAACTGTTACCAGCTGCAGAGAGCAAAAACGAGTCTAAACATGTCATTTTATTTAGTTTGAGGAAACAAAATGTCTCTGATCAAAAACCAAAGTAAGGGGAACACATTGATTGAAAACCTACTTTTCATCGTGTAAAAACACGATGTTTCGGGACACAAGGTTGTAGACATACACCACTGTCGTTATTGTCTGATTTTAGCTGAATGAAACTGATCCAACGAGCCTCAGTGTTGTAGTGATGTAGAGGGATTTAAATCGTCTCCTAAATGAAAAACAAAGACTCCTGTGTGACCCGGCCATCCAGCACTCTGAATCTCTCACGCCAACATTTACTGAGAACTTATAAATCCTATGAAAACCTGGCACATTAGGCCCACAAGGATTTAACATTATTCTCGATGGCTTAAAGATCTCATCTCAAGCCATTCAAATGCATGATGGGACCGTTTCCAGACCAAAAAAGTGGTCGAGACATAGAGCAGTAATAGAAACCAGTGGTTTCATCCATGAATGCATTGCACAACTCAAATAATGATTAAATAAGTACATCCAGACGGCTGCAGCTTTAACGTGTATGAAGTGTCTGCGTGATCAAGGACAGGTAACAATGGATTATTCACAATTCATACTGTAAGTGGTTTAAGTGTCTGAAAAATTCCTTCAAATATGCGGTATTGGGTTTCATCTAAAACACTGATGCGAGAATGGAACAGAAAAGAAGTTCTACTTCATGAAAAAAAAAGTTGCACAGAAAGTAAAGGTGAGTTTGCTCTGCATATTTTTTAGTAATCAATCAGTGGAGGAGCCTCTGGAAGCTCAACACTGGTGGTACAATCGCATCCGCATGCTGCCCCTGACCCCTTTTTACCTGCACCATTGCTGAATCTGTGTGTGGGAGTGAACAATGAAGACAAAGAAGCCACGTCCGACCGCTAATATTTTTACTTCGCCTACAAATAAAAAGACAAATACATATGGCTCCGGATGCTGCACGTTAGTTTTTAAACATGACTTTCAGCAGGTAGTTTACATACATAGTAATGCATCAAAATGAGTAACTCAGTTTGTCTAAATAGAAACATGCTTCCATACAAACCACACAAATGTAGCACTGTGGTCTGGATTTGATCAAGGTTATCCAACGAAAATTGATAATAATGCCTATATTATAAACGATAATTAGTTAAGTAGCTCTCAGGAAAGTGCCAGGGCATTTTGACAATACTTCACTCATCAAACCATATCCTTCTCTGCCAAAAGAAAAATACCACTTTAACCACACACACACACACACACACACACACACACACACACACACACACACACAGATGTACACTTTGTCATACATACATTTACAACCCCAGTACGTGAAAATTGTCTATGGGAGTAGTGTCCATGGCAACAGACCGTTCATTGGAGACTGAAAGCTTAGTTATTAAAAGCTAATCATCGAGGGACTTTCACTCTATGGGTATTATGTGTATGTGTGATTCTGTGTGTGTGTTTATGGAGCAGGCTGTTGGGTGTTATTGGAAAGAAACAGGATGTTTCCACGCCACACCAGAGGCAGTCGCCTATGCATGTCTGAACTGGTGTCCCCTCCGGTTAAATATAACCAGCGGGTATGCACACATTAAGCAACACTTGTGGGTGCTGCAACTTCAGATTATTTTGTATTGCAATTAGCTCCACGTGGTTCTTACCCAATTGTAAGAAAATTATTTCGAGTTCACTTTGAACTTATAGAGATTTGTGAGCAGTTTACAGCAGGCAAACAAGCAGTGGAATGACTGAGACTAATAGACAGGTGGATGGGAGAAATGTGGGGCCTGTAACAGGTGTCAGCTGCTGCCTGGCCATATTTTACAAATTTTCAGTTTTACTTTACGCCACAATACTTAGGAATTTTTTGTTGTACCGACTGAGCTAAAATCCCTCATCCCTTTCGCTGGCATCATGTTTCCCTACCTGCCTTCACTTTGGTTCACTAAAAGCAAATGAAAAAAAATCACTAACCATTCTCAGTGAGTCAGGAGTGAGCAGAGACAAAGCGTAAGGGGAAGGTGAAAGCAAGAGACAAAGAAAGGAAGCGAGAGGAAGGGCAGATGGAATGGATGCAAAGAATCAACAGTCCCATGTGAGACTGATAAAAATAAACTCTTTTACCCTACATTTTCTCCATCTTTCTCTCTTTCTCTTTCTCAACTGGAGGGCACACGGAGTGTTATCTAAGTGCTTCCTGAGAAAAAGCACATATACTCTGTAATAATAACCCACGCGTGGCTGTACAGTATATGGGAACACATGTTATTTGGCCCTGGTTCAATAGATTCCTGCCGCTTATCGTTCTCATGGCTTAGTATGTGATTGCACACTGACAAAACCCAACATATCCCTGCGTCTTTTGAAGTGTACACAGTTGTTGATTCACCCATGCCTGAGGGAAAATAGCACAAAGCCTCCGTCATGTAATTTGTATAGTGCCAAGTAGAAATGCAAGCGAACACCTCAACTCCTCAAGCATGTTGTGAATCAACCTCAAATATTCTTGGCTGCTATCAGTGACATGCTACACTTAAAATATTGTTGTTTTGTTGGCAAATAAAGTTGAATTTCAATCAACAAAATGGCAACAACTTACAATCTAAAATGATCTTTATGATTATTATTATGACTGAAATCCTGCCGCACCTCCTGATGGTCAGTTATGAAACGCTGCTGAAACCGTTTTAGCAGTATTGCTTAAGGTTTGTGTTTGACTTTTATTTCAAATAGGAAACAACTGTTCTATTTTTAATGCCTTTTGTCCAACCATGGGCTTTGTCGAAATGTAGTTCTTTTCATTCTCAATTTCAAATTTTCAATTTCAAGTCTGTAAAAATCACTCCATCCCTGGTAATGCTCCTGTTGCCGTGGGGGCCGGAGATTGGGTAAGCAGACAACAAAGGGAATTTATCTTTTCACTTTGCTGCCAGTGATGATGTTTAAGTTACCTGGCTCAACATTTGTTTTGAAAGTTTCTGGTGGAGCATGTAGAATAAGAACGAGACATCGGTCAGGACGAGACTATTCAGAACTCGATAAACCTTCAAAACATCCATAGCTCCGAGCGTATAGGATGTCTTCCCATGACCGTACAGGGCAAATCAGCGTTTATACTGTACACACCCCGAGAAACCCAACTCCTCGCCGAAAGATTCTTAACGTGCTTTTGGATTAAAGGTCTTCAGGAGAACTTCTTGATTCTCCCACTCTGGTCTGAAGTGCTTTCACACTGTGGTCACCAAAATACCATGAAAACACAACCAGTTTCATGTATGAATGCTAAAGAGGACTTGCTGGTCAAAGAGATTAATTTATTTCTATTATAGTTTCCGTTTTGTCTTTGTCTCTTTTTCCCTCTTGGCATTCAGACGAACGAGCTTGGCTGTGCCGCTGTGAATGCATTTGCCTGCATGTGTGTCTGTGAATTTGTGTATGTGCTTTTGTGCAAGTCTTTGGCGCAGCCGAGGAAAGGGGTGGACAGGTCAGAGAAAAAGGAGTTGGTTTGGCAGTACACCCACATCCTATAAAACTCGAGTACCTTCTCTTTCTTCCTCCGGACAGTAAACAACATGTGCTCTGCTTCTTGTGACCCATAAACTTGGAAACCATATGGATCCATGTTTACTCCCAAGAGGACCAATTTATCCCCGGGCTGCAAATCGATCCCACACCAGTTTATGCCAAAAAAATACAAAATGTGAGGCATCCCTGCTGTGTGATGTAGGTACTTGGCCTGCTCCTACTTTCTCATCATCGCCCAGTCACTTAGTTGTTGATACAGTTGGACTTTGGCTCTTGTTTAGGTAGCCATGGGGTACCATTGTTATCTTTCCCCCTACTCCACTGCCCTCCTGCTCTGCAGCCGTCACTTTCAAAGATCTGTTTGAATCTCCTGAGGTTCAGCACGGAGTGTGTGCGTGTGTGCAAGTACTGTATGTGTTATTTTCCACGCATGTGTTTAATCTTCACACACTTTCATGATGGGCAATGGTTGTTTGCTGGTATTAAAAAAACCCCAAGGTCTTAAGGGGAGAATGACTGGTAGGTGAAGACATGTTGAAAGGTTAAACTAAGTTTAGGTTTAGGGTTCGGGTCGGGATAAATCAAGTAGATACAGCTGACTTTAGTTCAAGTCTTCAGGAAATGAATGTGAGTCTGCGCAATGTCCCCCAAAGTGATGAAAATACAGCTGTGTGTATGTGTTGGTCAGTGAAGCTGGTATGTGTACCTCCGAGACTCGAACCCCCCTGTCCAGAGTAACAAGCTGCTGCACAGGTTCACGCTTCTGAAAGAAACTGCTCCCTGCTGTGTTCATATGAGTGATGTCTGTGGAGGAGTCAAAAACATGTGCGAGTGTGTAAAAACCTGGCATCTATTGACACAGTCGTTTTCACACAAACAGATTTCTATCAGTGTTTGTCTTGACCTGCAGGGGTCACAGTTCCTTCACCTCAACGTCCCACGTGTCCCGGATCAGACATTGTTTCATCAGCACGAGGCGACTTCTCACACTTCGCAGGTGTTGCTCTGCAACTCACCGCAGTGAATCATCTGATTTCCTTCATGAGTAAATCTGCTTCACCTCCACAGGGGTAATAAATAATTTATACGACAATATAAATGATTCATAATGCAATAATCCCCCGTCAATTGCCTAATGGGACCTACAGTGGATAATGTTTGAGATTTTACAGTATTATGTGAATAATATTTCCACCACACTGCAGGCATAAAAATGATATCTACCCAGCATGCTTTGGATGTGTCTGAGAAGGGGATAGTACCAATTATTGTTCCCATCAGCCATAATACAAAGGAGAGCTAATGAAAAAATTGAATGTGGTGGTTGCAGCCAAGTAACCGAGCTGTCTCAACTGCTACCGAGAGGCTTAACTTCTGATAGAGATATCACTCTATGGGCGTGTCCCACAGAACTGACAGCATGTGGTTTTAAAAGACTCATATCCTCACAGGTATCATTTGCTATCTACAGATGGCCGTGCGTTTATGTGTGTGTGTGTGCAAGTGTGCGTCTACGTGCATGCTTGTGTGTATAATTATGGATCCCCCAGTGCTGAGCGAGAAGCATTTCTCTTTCGTAGAGCCATCTGCTGAAACAGACCTGCACCATTCATCCTGAGTATAATTACCATGCAGGAGAGAACCAAGCGGAAAAATGACATCCAGAGTAGAAAAAAAAGAAAAGCAGGAGAGGGATAAATGATGCTCAACTTGCAGGGAGTCCGTACCTTGCACTGTTTTTCACTGAAAAACTGACAGCAGCAGTCCATCAAAATAGGGACGGAGTGATGGGAGGTGGCAAGTCATCAGCGGCAGGCTTGCGTTATAAACTTTACAATTGTATGGCTATTTAGTTTGCCTCACTGCCAAGAAAAGATATTTAACCCAATTCCACTAAACTGCTCTCTGCTGTGGATAGTAGGATATAAAATTAAGTATCCCCAATAAATCCTGCCGATTGGTTCTTCCTGATTGCCTAATTGCTGCCTACAAATGCTTTAACACTGCCACGATTGTTCCATTACAACACCTCAGTTTCCTTTCCTTGGTCATTTTGGTCAAACTGAAGATAATGTAGTATAAACATTCAAAATCTTTTCAGGATAAATAAATAAAAATAAAGATGACTTAAATCAACTGCATACCTTTTTTGAATTAAACCACACAGCATTCATCACTCCGACAGGAGACAAGACATAAACCTGATAACCCAGTAAAGTTTAACAACCTTGCAAAGGCATTTATTTACTTGTTGCAATTTGGCTGACATCATTGGCTATTTTACAAGTACGCATACCAAAAGCTTTGTCAGGAAACTTTAAAGTGACTCCAACTTCGAGAGACACTGCTTTCAAAGCAATCACTGGATCAACGTGCAAAAGGTGGTTCATGCATTTTCTTGTAGTGTGTGGCTAAGTGATGGTCCTTAGGCAAAAGTGTGATACCTCAGAGGGTCAAATGTAACTTGGTACACGCACCTTTGTAGGAGAGTTTTAGCCGGGGAACGTTGTTCTTGGTCTGTTGGGATCCACTGCCCTCCGTCCTGAGCATGGCCACCCCACACAGCAGCATAATGCTGCCCCAGAGAAAGCCCATGGTCCCGGGGCAGATGGGGCTTTAGAGATCCTTCAAATATATGACTCCAGTGCGAAAAGTCTCTGATCTGGATCAGTAGAAAACCACTGGCAGTAGAAAGGCTCCCGTTTTCCAAGTGCACAAAAATATCGGTGGGTCTGTCCAAGGTGGTTCACAGCAGGTCTCGTCCCCTGTCAGATCTAAAACCCTTCCTTGTCCCAGGGGTCAGAAGGCAAAATTAGAGTCCAGCTCAATGGGAGACAGAACCTGCAAAGCAGAGTTGGGGGTTATGGGTCAATGTCACTGCAAGTGAGCCTCCCACATGTAATAAGTCAATGGCAAACTCAACAAACAGAGCAAGACTTTGCCACTATGTGCTAAGAGAAAGTTGGTCCAAGTAAACCGGCCATAATTTTCTGTCTTGCACCTATCCAGCATGTAAGAAGCGATGGTATGACTGAATTACTACCTTTAAGCTAAAGGAAGGAAAACGAGTCCAGTTTGTTTCAGCTTGTAATCCAGTCTGGCTGGTGAGCACAATCTTCACTCACTCCCTTGCTCTTTCTCTCTCTCTCCTTCCCCCCCTCTTTCACTTGGTCTCTATCTGCCTCTCTGTCTCTACTTAGCACTCCTCTGAACTAGTTCAGCCCCACTCAGCGCAGCCCTGTCCCCACAGCGCAAGGCACACAGTGCAACTGAGAACAGCTGAGGCAGACAGCATAGTCAGAGTGAGGGTGAGAGAGAGAGGGAGGGAGGGAGAGAGAGAGAGAAACAGAAAGAGAGAGAGAGAGAGAGAGAGAGAGAGAGAGAGAGAAAGAGCGATAGTGATAGAGAAAGAGAGATTGAGAAATAAGGGGAGTGCAGTGTGGGCGGGAGAAGGACTGAAAGAGACCAGAGAAAGCACGAGAGAAGGAAAACTGCGAGTTGTATAGAAGAGAGAGGGCTCGGGCAAGGCGAGAGGTTAGAAAGAGTCGAAGCAGGAAAACACAGCTGAATATCAAAGTGGAACATTTGGAGGAAAAACGATTTTCATTTCCACTTCCAAGTTTTTTTAAAGTGTTATGCTTTCCTGGCTTGTTTAGTCTTTTCTAACAATTAATCCTTTTTTTCTTTTTAGATAAGAAAAGCCGATTTAATAATACATTTCAGTCACCGCTACATGTATTAGAGCAGCTATGTGCAGATTTGACCAACTTTTATTCCCCATAAATAGACTTCAAGATTTACAAAGAGGATGACCTGCATACATTTTATTTTGTTCAATTTCTACCAGTCAAACTTTTTGCTGCCAGTCCAAACTGACTAAGATTTCCATGGCACAAAAAGCCATGTATAAGACCAACAAGACGTTTTATCATGAACAGGCAGTTTTACTGTGAAATCAGGAGTTTATCATCTCCCCAAGTCTAATGCATTCGTTGCGAAGATGTCATCACAGCATTGGCGCTCGTGGACAAACGGACAAACACAGGTCCGCCTATTCTGTTGGGTGATGGCGCCACGTCGGGTTCAACAATCACGAGTACACACTGCTCTTCCTAGAAGCTGTTTTCCTAGTTAATTTCCGAGCGAAACTGTCTGTCTTCAATGCAAGTGTGACTGATGGCATTCTGTGTAAAGTTTTGGTGATAAGCAGTGGATGTCCTCATTCCCAGAATCAGACAGAAAGTGTTGAGGGAGACTTTAAAAGTCATTGCATTCAAACACGGGTTTTCCAGAAAGTTAAGGAAATGAAGCAAAAAATATAATTTCTGCATTCTGCAAAATGATTTGTGATTTACAAAGAAGCATTCCAAAACATATAACAAGGCCGGATTACCGATTCTAAATAGACACTCGAGCACAATGATGGATTGATTAAGCATTTAACTCTATTGGAGTCTGGAGGGGAGTTCCCTGTCTTTTCTCTTTAACCATCCCAAATGAGATGTCAGTCTCCCTCTAAACAGCAGACCCTCAGTAAGCTGATTCCTTCTCGTGGTGAATGATAATGACTTTAGTGCCAATGGTGTGGTTAAGACCTCTAACAGGCTGTATCCACTGGGATAAAGAGCCATCAGACAGTGGGAGGAGAGCTGAACTAATCCTGTAGTGGAGGGATGGGCCTCACGGTTATGCTAATGTAAGCTGGCGCTTGGACGTTCCAGAGAGAACACTGGAGTCTATGGGGAACAAGTGTCACGCCAAAGTCTGCGCCACACAAATAGACAGGATTAGGGACTGGAACAGGAAGATCCCTTTCTCTGCCATGTGGGGGATTGGCAATGTTGACGTACTAGTTCTTTATTCCTGGGATCATGTAACCCAATCTGCCATATCTAAGACCAGAAAGGCTGATTGTTTGAGGTGAATTAGGAGTGAAAGGTCCTCTCAAGAGTGTTACTCCACACTCTTTGGCAAAAGTTCTTGTTTGCCTGTTGATGGTGGCCGTGTGCTGGATTATCCAACATTCAGGTAATAAACATATGTTGTGCTTTGTATCAGTGATATCAGTTTGGCTGAAACACAAGTTTCTGTGTTTATATTGTACAAGTAATCTCCCCGAAAAGCTTCAGTTTCACTCACAGACGGTGAAGTTGTTGAGATGTATGCCCTGTTTCCTCCAGCCTCTTTACCTTACTGTGGTGCAACAACATACTGAATAACACTCTTCACATAAAGAGAGGGTCCGGCCCTTGACTATGCATGGGCTTTTATACAACCAAAACGAGTAGTGTGTTCCAAAGAGACAGCCTCTCGCTCTGAAGTACCAATTGAACATGGCCTAAACTCTTCTATTCAGAGAGGCAGAGAGCCCAGAGTTCTGTGACCGTCTCAGAGTTCATCAACTTATATGAGTGAGTACAGAGGTGGTGGTGGTGGGGGGTTATAGAGATGAATGGTATCTGTGGGAGTGGGACTGATGAGCAGCAAGTAGATCAGTCGATACCCTTTAAAAGCTGGACCCCTCCCCACCCCCAGCACACACTCTTCAACCCCTTTCACAACCCCCCCACCCTACCACAACCCTGCACCATAACATATATCAACCCCCTTCTCTGGTTGATGCATCCCACCTCTCCCCACTCTCCATCATAATTGGGAATGCACTCCTCTCATTGAAGGGATTTGGCTCAGCGAAGTGAACCAGGAGTCTAATACAAGCAAATTACCCGCATGTGCCACCCACCTTCGTTTTCCAATACCGGCCGTGGTCAAACCCTGGCTCCACCCACACAGCTGGAGAAAGGATTAGGTTCTCAACAGGCAGCAGTGACTGATTGGAACAGGGACGAAAGCAAAAACAAAGCTCACATCAAAGAAAAAACACACAGTGCAAGTTGGAGGCTGATGGTTGATTGATGCATCCATTTTCAGTTTATTTCCTGAGATCAAAAAAAAAGAAATTGTGTGATATTCTATACATTGTCTCTTGCCCCATCTGGGAGAGGATGCAGAGATGCACTTACCCACCTGCCACTGCGATTGGGTTGTTACCTTTGACAGGCATGATGTATTGACATTGTGGATGCTCAAGGCATAAAACGGTCTTAAACAGATGTGTGAGGTGACAGCTTTGGTCTCTGATCCAAGTAGCTCCGAAGGTACCACAATAAGCTCACATTCTCACCAATTCAGCCAGTGAGTCTGTGGGAGAGACAGCAAGAGGAACACATTGAATCTGACCACTGCAAGTCCCCAGTTGTGTGTTTTGTACTATCAGTAATACAGCTCGGTCAACACACGATGTGCAGAAAAACTCCTCCACTTCAACAGTCCATGTAAGCAGACTCATTATGGCATAAATAGGGAAAGTATTCCATGCACTATTCATGATTGAGTGAACCACATGCAGTTGGTGATTTACCCTTACTTTATGAAAAATGGATGAAAAAATTGAGAAAAAACCCCTCAGTGATGAATAAATTATTTTGTATTACACTGTATTATCTTCATCACTATAAAAACCGCAGTCTCAATGGAATGTGCGATGGCAAAAGTGAATTTATGCATTTTGCCAAATTTTTGAGTTGCAGATCAACACAGATTTTATAAACATACAAAAATGTGATCACTTTCCTGAATTCCTCAACATATCAACACAAACATAAACTCCAGCTCACTCACGAAACCCTTTTTCCGTGTTCCTTTACCAATTTGCCAGCTGGGCACCAACACCAAGTCCAGAGGATACAGTGTCTGTTTGGATGTGCCTCACCAGCTCACCGGCAACATAAATTTATCATCATCCATCAATATTTCAGCCTTCAGGCTACCTGCATCTCAGGTCCACAGGGTAAAAGTAAAACACAGCCGCACTCTGGCTCGCATGCACCAACCCGCTGATTACACGAACAGCGATCAGGAACGGGCGCTGTGACAGCTTCAGTACACAGAAACTGGTCACAATGCTGAGGTCAAACGTGCCTGAACAAATCACACATGATAAATATTCTGCAGAAAAAAAAATATGCAGGCCGAACTTGTGCATGAGATGTGTGTGTGTGTAAGATGAGACATATTGTGGATGATTTATTGCCAGCAGTAAGTCAAGTGACATTTTTCAACAGATATTTTGATACCACACAGTCACACCGTAATGCGATACTTTTTGTTTACCAGCTTTCCGGGAGGTGAGAGCGCAGGGTCAGCTGCAGTGCACTGCCTCTGGAACTGGTAGCATTTCCAGGATCCGCTTAATTTTCAGCAATATAACCTCTTTGCAGAGTACAATCCCTCAGCAGCAGCGACGTCCAGCTCTACCCTTCGCACAGATATTCATGATAACTGGAACTACGCGGAGGTGCTCGACACCACAACATTTCCACTTGGTTACTTGGAGGTCCATGGTGAAGCTGTGCAGCCCCACTTGGCAGACACATTTAATTTCCTTGACAGTCTTTACCATGCTTGGGCTTCCAGAGATCCTCTCTTTACTGCAATCTGCTATCATGGCGAATCAGCTTCTTTTCCAAACTGTATTTGTCCCAACTTAACTGGTCAGGAGATTCAAACCAGACTCGCAGTGTGGCTTAGGCCACACACCATTTCTGTCCAAGCCATCTATTACCGCTTTACTTAAAGAATAATATTTATACTACTACTTTTCAGGGGGGGGGGATTCACTGCTTGATATATTTTTAGATTTCACATATACTCACAGGAACTCAGATTGAAAGTTATGTATTGAACCACTGACTGAGAGGCCAGCGGATGCTAGGCAGATTTGATCCCAACACAAAAAGCTGTTTTTCTCAAGCAAATTCTAAATTCCTCTGTAGACACATTTCAGATATTGGGTTCAGTAATTCTGTCTCATTCTATCATTGCAAAAAAAAAGGTGATTAGGAAAGGGTGACAGAATAACCAAACTCCTATAACGTGAAACATATGCCATTGAAATAGCTCAGTAGCTCATGTTTTTATATTCTATTTCCCTGCATTAATAAATCATTCTTCTGTCAAATAAGTTATATATTTTCTGAGGTTTGGAAACTTGCAGGTTTTGCAGATTTACTTTGCAAATGTCATAAATCAGTTTGTGAACGCAACACTGACCTTAGCAAAGCTGGTCTGTCGAAGTCTGGTGTTCATTTTTTTCCCTGCAACATAGAAAGCAGAGAGAGAGAGAAAGGAGAGAAGAATGAGTTACAGCATGCGCACACGTTTATGTGTGTTTGTGCGGTGGAGACAGACGAGCTGATACTCATCACTGATGCTGTTTATTGATTCTGCTCCGAGTGACAGCAGTCCAGACCTCGCAAAACGCGCTTCCTTCACGCTATAACAAACAAAACTGACACAAACATACACTTCACTTTTTTGTCTCTGTCACACTGCTGGCAGTTAACACAGCGAGACCTATGCAGCTCCAGGTGTAAATGGGGAAAGTTAGGGAGGGAAAGAAAATGAGCCACTAAACCATAGCCCAGCATGTAACAGTATACCTTCTGGAAGTAGACATAACAATAACTTGGTCCAGCCAAACATTTGATGGACTCAAACTCCATTTTTTCCCCCCTCGTTGCGGGTAGTGCCAGTAGCAAAGTGGTTGGCGAAACACACAAGAGCTTCTGTTCCTGGTCTCTTAAAATGTTCCAAGCGGCTGATACTCACAGGACTGACGCATCTTTCCCAACTTACTCAGCTCAGCCAACTCAAACAGTGTAAAAATAATAATCAGCATTCAAATTTTTTTCCAAATGGTTTTTGCTTCATAAAACACAAAAATGGACAGGCTCTTTCAAAGAGAGCCATTTTAAATTTCTGACTGTATTCCTGCATTCGAGCCACACTCAGTGAACACTCCTGTGCAGGCATTCAGAGGTTTAAGGGGCGAAAGGTTAGACTTCATTACAAAGCAATAATGAACACGCGGGGTCATACCCCCATATCACTGTGTCCCTCTGGATTACAACGTAATCTTTGAAACTGTGGCTCTCGTATGTGTCAGAACATGATTGGTGTTGTTATTCACGGTTGTCCAAAGAATTTTTTTGAAGCTTTAAGAAACTCAAATAATAGTTTGGCATCAATCAGGATTGTAGATCAGAGAGGTAAACACAATTTCTATATGGTTCTATAGGAGAACGGAAGGGATCAAATTTGTTGATTTGAAATGCAAAAATTCGTATCAAACCTACAGGAATGTTTTCATACTTGATTCATTTTATGTGGGTGATGACAACATTGTTTGGCATATTTATGCAGGTTGTTACGGCCCCTGGCCTGGATGATGGCCCCTGGCCTGCGTCATCTCTCGGGAGCAGGCCATATTCACAATCACCTGTGGGAACACCTGCCTGCGATTGGTCGGCTGCACCGGGACTCCGCCCCCATCAACCATTGGATGGAAGTTC
>JASSRZ010000080.1:10117983-10135230 GCA_032164315.1 Malacoctenus gilli
CTCTTTTGGTTCTGCTTATTTCTTTGGTTTGACGGCACCTGCCGGCCCCTTCTGTTAGACAGGAATTGTTTCCTATTGTGGTGCTGTACCTTGTTTAGTGCTTTGTTTAAAATAAACCTCTAATTTTCCCTGACCAATTCTAAATTTTCCTGTGTTACTTCCCTTTTCCCCATCGAGCCAGAAAGGGGTTTGTAACACAGGTTATGAGCCGGTCAAAATTTTGCCTGGTGCCTGTTGCCATGTGGATTCTCCAAAACTGTGGTGTGGGGCTTTCCTAACTGGTAAATTTCCAGTTCCCAGCTGAATGAATGCACCATTAACTCCAACTAAACTCTGACGTTTTCAAACACCAGATGTTTCCTTTAGTTTTCACCCTGAAAGGCGCCATCCTTTCTCACTGTATGCTGCGATTGGCGAAGAGCTTTCTGAAGAAAGTGAACATAGAATCCTATTCTGTAGTTTTGCCAACTTTTATCAGTCTAACACATGCTGGCATCATCATGTTATGTGGACATGTCAGACGTTTACCCAATGCTCTTATTGTGTCTCTTTCTTTGACCCCTTGAAACTGCACTTCAGCATCAATACTTGGGACCACTATAAACAGTGTGTGTTCTGCCATTTAAAAATAAATTAGCTGACCTTGTCAATAGTCAGAGAGTCTGAGCCTCAGTAGATCCATCTGGGCTGTCTCTTTTGATGAGGCTGATAGTGTTGAGCTGAGGTCAAAGCGAGTGGATCCATGAGCCTTCATCCTTCAACTTAGATTTATGCCGTCAGACAGAACCTTGGCTCTGATATAAACCTAATGATTCCCCTTCAGCCTCGGATGCCTTTGCCCTTATTGTGCACCGCATACCTGCATCAGATGGCAACAGACGAAGGTGGGGAGAGTTGTGCGGTGATTTCCTTGGAACATCAAATGTAATCAACAAAGTATGGAACAGTAAAAGCTGGAAAGTTAAAATAAAAACCAAAAAAAACAACAAGTTAAAGCTTATTTTGGCTCGTCAGTATTCTGCATCAAAAGAAACCACCTTAAATTTAGCTATGCTGTTCAGTCCCACATCTCTCTCTATATTCTGCAGTTTCAGACCTCTCTTGTCCTTTTTGCCACTCAGGCACTGGTCTAACTTCCTCAAGGCCTCGGGGGAGGTCAATAAAACGGCACCAATTTCCACTAATTAGTTGAGGGGAAATTACGCCACATTCAAGCTTGTGGCTGGGCGACTTTCATCCTGCCCCGCCGGTCCAGGTGTTGCCTCTAAAGTTGTCTGGATATCAACTCAAACAAGATTTTACCTTTTCGAATAATGCAATCAATTTGAAAAAACAACAATAATAAAAAAACTTTACCTGAGAAGTGTTTTTTTGACTTATTCGTCTCATGCTCCTTTTATCTCCTTTATTTGGCACTAACCACAGGTATGCTCTTGGACATGCGTACTTGAACACAGTCTGCCAGGTGCAACTATATAATTTTAACAAGTTTTTCTGACATCCTGCTCATAAAGTATTTTTTATGATGTCGCATGTAGCATTGAGAGACGCCGTTCTATTTCCCTGACACCCCACCACAATGACCCCCAAAAATGTGACTTATGTAAAAGCTGTACACACATTACTATGTTTTTCTTCTGCTCAGATTTCATGTCGAATGAAAAACATTGATCAAAACGAGTGGCTGCAGACGAAAACAAGTCATCATGAAAGGGCAGTGTGTTTAGTTTCACTTCTGAGAAAGCCTGCATTCCTGTAAGTTAATATAGGGCTCTCACTGACTCAGGAGAGCTTCTGCTCCACATTGGGTTGCAGGAACCCCTACAACATTCAGACGGAGAGAAAAACGATATTATTGTATGGCCCTCTTTTGCCGAAGGATCGGTAACTACTGAGCTGGTCACAGCTGAGTGAGAGAGGCTGTTACCTGAAGGGGAGCAGTGAAACACCACATATCCATCCCTCAATCTCTGATTACAGCATTGATAGTGAGAACTTTCTACGGTGGGGTGAAGTCACTACTGAAAGAGGGGTTAAGAGGCATTTAGTTGATCACAAAAATGAGGAAAAAAGTGGTGCAAAAAGCATCTTCTTCACTGAAAATATGCAAGAAAAAAGGGTTCAGCTGTCCAATTAAGCCCCAACCCAGAAACCCGTGCCCAGGAAGGAACCCTTGGCCCTACTTTCCATACCCAGTGTATCACGCCACATTAGTCAGGCACCATTCTCTGCCAAGGCTTCGAACACAACACGGCAACTGCTCTCCAAGTCTAAAAATCACATTTAGCCGCCCCTCCTTTCTGTTATCCCTTTAGCTCATTCTCATCCAACCGTCGTGGCTCCTTTGGATGTCGCCGGCAATCTTAAGGGACCAAAGTGAACAAAGATGAAGGGAAACACTTTTACAATAGGTGGACACATTCGGGAAATGCTGCTGATTGCATACAAATACAAACAAAGAAACTCGGCAGACCCTCCTGAAGAGCACAATCAGTCTAATTCTGCCTGCAACCTTTTGGCCTTGACATCCAATAGCTGCGCCGCACTGCCAGTGATCACACAGGGTGAGAGCGCCCAGCCTGCCATCTCCAATCATGCCACAATGTCCTGCATCTTTCATGTGTCCGTCTAATTGGGCTACATTGTATGAGTGCATCAAGTTGTTTTCATCATTATAGCTGGTTGACTGAAAACCACTTTGAGTGTTGTAAACATGAGTTTAAATGTTCATTAATGAGGTTCTAGTCACACATATGGGGTCTGTGCAGCTTTCAGTTTCACGAACCTCTGTACGCTCATCGTTAACTTCGGTAACGAATGGGTAACCATGGACACAATGGTTAACCGATCGATGTTAAACTGGTAAACCTCTAACAGTGTCAGTGATATGCCTTTTTAGAGGGATTCACTCCAAACAAGCACAGTGCCAATCCTCCTGCAACTGAACATTCCGCCTCATTTGTTTGGAAAAAAAAATGTAATTGGATGGAAAAACAAAGACCAAACACTATCGCTCTGAATATATAACAGAGCATAATTGGGAGTACAATGGTAAACTGCACAATTAACCAAAAACACAGCAATGTGTTACTATCCTCGGCTCAGTCTAGCTGTGGTTTGTGGCGTTCTCTGCTGCTGCTGCATAATTTATTTGTGTTGTGTTGGATTAAGAAGAAAATGAGAACATCAACAGCTCACGGGACACACAAGACCATTTTATGAAACATGAGCCTCATACAGCTGTGAACTGCATGACATGCAGAGTTATGGTAA
The DNA here is from genome assembly GCA_032164315.1 of Malacoctenus gilli. Lineage (NCBI taxonomy): Eukaryota > Metazoa > Chordata > Actinopteri > Blenniiformes > Labrisomidae > Malacoctenus > Malacoctenus gilli. Next base: position 10,121,257 of record JASSRZ010000080.1, read on the forward strand.
GTGATTTTCATGACGATACAAACACGAGTTTACTGGTCTAGATTTTTTTGTATTGCTACAACTTAACGGCCAATCCAACCATCCTTAGAACTCTTCATGCCACAAATGACCTTCACTACTTACCGGCTCACCAAAGTCTTACTTCCTCTCTACTCCATTTGGAAGCAGGTAACCAATGAAAACAGGAGGAATAAAAATTGAGACCAATTGAAATTACCATTAAAAAAAACAAAGTGAAATTGTTGGCCATAATGACCCAGAGGTTAGAGAAGTAAACTTTTGAGTGGTAGGTTGCTGGTTCCAGTCCAGTGACAGTCAAGAGAGTGTGTAGGGGAATATGAACGCCTCTAAGTGTCCTCACCATCATCACCCCAACTTTGGGCCCCTTCACCCCTGACTGGTCCATCAGCACTGTGTCTTGGCAGAACACTGCTTTGAATATGTGCGCTTAAGGTAAACTATGAATAGGATGCTGAGGGGGGAAAAAAATACCTTTAAGGCTTTAGAAAAGTAACCAACTAACTGACCTAAACTTTTGTATATTCAAAAACCTACATCACAAAATCGGTCAGCTATTCCCCCCAACCCCTCAAAAAAGACCCCTCTGACAGTGGAGCCAACAAGTCTTCTTTAGGCCCCCGATAACTGTTTCAAAAACATGAGTTTGATTGTTTCATACTTGCCAAGTAGTTGCAATGAATACATCCAATTGCTCTTGTTCAGCGACTGTTTGACGGAATATTTCAAAACTACACGTCAGAAGTTGAAAGTCAAGTCTGAGCCAGATTACTCTTTTCTTTACTGACCAGACAGCTCTGTAATCGTGAACCATGACCATGTAGTGACACTATTACAGTGAGTTTCATCACACATTGTTTAATTGGAAAACATCTTACGAACACGGCCTGTTAGTTGTAAAACAAAGTGAATAGAGCAGCAGGAGTCAACCTGTGTGCAGGATTCCATGACAGCTATAAAGAGGAACAAATTTGTAGTGCCATTGCAGACTTTGGGGGGGGGGGGGCACATCATACACTGTGGCACAATGTTGCTCAAAGAACTAATGATTATGATCTGCAAAAGTCCTGAGCTGTGCAGAAGAAAATTAGCTTCGCTCAAACTGACTGCCAATGTCAATCTCTGGAGATAAAGCAGCTGGATGACACTTTAATGTCTAATTTCCAGGCAGCGTTCTCCAGTTAAAAGAGATAAGTCAGAGGCAGTAGATAACGTGTTAATGGGCGTAACTGACATGTCACTTCATCATGTCTTAATTAGTCTTACCTTCATTAACTTTATCTTAATAACGCTCCACCAAAATTAATGCCTTATTTAGCTAATTAGGAGATCTTTGTGCGACTGAAGTAGAGTTCATCTTTTAATTCTGCGCCTGGGAGAAACCAAAGCAAAATAATCATTCAAATTAATTGAATGAGTCGTTGTCCTCCAGTGTCTCAAGATGACATTTCATTTATTCAGAGAAGTGGTCTGAACATACAGACCTTCAATGTACAGCTTTTGCTTGATGACTGTGGCAGAGCGTGCACAGGCAGGTCTGCAGGAGTCACTGTGTGTATGTTGGGCTGGAGGGGGCAGGGAGGTGGGTGATACGGCCACAAGCATGCCTTTACTTCATGTTCCTCCATGCTGCCTGCACCCACAGAAAAGGGTGAAGCTGATACTTTGTCACAGTTTGCAAACAGAAGCGTCCTGTGGGGCGGAGGAGTTCACCTAATGGGTCAGCAAGCATGAAGCGGCCCAACGCCCATCTGTGTCAGCACCAGGAGGATGTAGGGGTTGAGAGATGGTGTGGCTGAAATAAAGGGAGCTGAGTGCTGGACCAAGAGGTGGACAAAGGAACGTAAAACACGGGGGAAAGGTGAGGCTGAATAACATTAGGGAAAGGTGCAAGACATAAACTACAGTAGAAAGAAAACTCCTGAGGAATCTGTTTTTTGTGAATAAGGCCATACATTTCTTAATTGAACACGCATGTTTGTGCTAAATCAGACTGCTGTAGTCTTCAAGATGAAAGCTGCAGTAAAAGAAAGCTACTACGCTGGCCGCAGTTTGAGGCAGATCCATTAGTTGGGAAGTGACTCAAAGGAAACCTGAGCTGTGTGTGGTTGGGGAGCTTTTTTTAGGATAACCTTGGAGATATTAACTGTCAGTAGGTCAGAGACATAGACGCAGTTAACATAATTTGTCACTATGGCATTAGCTAAAAGGGCGCTCATGTTTCAGGATCAATTAACACATTTATGAAACGTGGCCCTACAAAGTGGAAAAATATAGCACCTATGTTATTAAATTGTCAACAACTCAATCTGTCCTATGTTTATGCCCTCCAGAGTGACTCTTGGAGGTAATTTTCTGATCTGATGATCCGATAGAACCTGTTTTTAAATATTCCATTCACAGGCTAATCCCCTGTAATTTAACATAGGAACATTTTATTGCCTCTCTAATTTACTTGCATTCAAGCACTTGCTTCAATCTATGGTAAGTATTAAAGTGCTGCTCATGACAAAGAAAAACCCCTTATGTGTGTTGAGCACTATGCTTGAACACAGTAGCTGTTTTGAGATGTAGACTGTTTGGCTCAAGATGCAACATAACAAGAGCCATTCTTAGACGGTGTGTAACGGCAAGGAAAAAAATAATTATTTCTGTAAAGATTTTTTTCCACAGTGTGAGTTGGAGGTAAATGCCTCCAATTCACACTTTTATTCGAGCTCAATGCAACTTTTGCCTTGCAATGGAGGGAAATTGAAAGCAGGCCTCGAGTTTCGGAGTAAACACGCTTTGCTTTGTTTTGTTCAGTGAAAGCAAAACAAACCGAAGAGGTGACTGTGCCCAAAACACATTTTTTGAGTGGAAAACCGAAGAGCAGTGAGAGAAATGTCTGGCTGCCAACAAACATTCAACAAGCTTCCCAATGAAAACACAACAGTCTCCTCAAAATTGTTCTTCCTGCCAGTGACAGACTGTGGTGGAATTAAACTCGGAGTATATTTCATTTGTACCAAGGCTCGATTAACCCCATTTGCACTGACCCAAACACTGTGTGTGAAGGGTGTAATTGGAGGAAATGGCCGAAATGACTCAATGTCTTTTGTCTTGATGTGATGTTAACTGAAGTGCTGTTTGCAGCTGGATTTGTAGAAAACAAGAATAAACCCTTCAGAGTAGATTGTAACAGACTGCAGTTCTCTTTGCATATTTCTCAGTCATATTCAGCTCCAGCTTTCCAAAAACCTTTCAAAGTTTATAAGATCTGGTTGAGCAGCAGCTGACAAGTTATACTAACCCTCTTTAACCTCACTCGCATGTGGTAGCAGTCAGCTCCACTTGAGGAGACTTATTCGTTTGCGATGTGCCCAAAGAGGCAGTAACCATGTGCGCGGTTCTGACTTTGCTACAGCTGACCATGTGAGAGGAAAAATTTAGACCAAATGCCAGGAGACAATGCTTTTTCAGTTCACGCTGGCCCAATTTTTATGAGATTCAGCACTTTGGGAATCCCAGAAAACAAACTGCAACTTTGCAGGAGCTCGGACACTTGTATTGGTTCGCTTTGTTTAAGGCACGCTTGTGGCCTTAAAGGTAATGGGAAATGCAAAAATCTGTCAAGTTTTCAGTTCTTTCTTCTCATCGTTGTCTCGTCCTTCAGGTTTCTGGTTGTGTGTGTCTTTAGTGTTCTAGCGGAGAAGTTTCTGCCCCCCTTCATCCGTTCTTTCCGTCTCCTGAGACGGGGCAGCTGTGTGCTGTCTGCATCTCTGTAATAGTGTGTGTGTTTGCGCAAGGGTGTCCGTGCATTTGGGTTACAGGATTTGGACCAGCCGGAGCCCCTGTCAGTATCTTTTAAGTCGTACTCACAGGGAAACTTGGCATTAAAAACCTCCTTACACTATGTAGCCACTCAATGGAGAGAACACATGTGAGCATAGAGTAGCTTTTATATACAGACTTTGGACGATGACTATAAACTGACAAGTGGACATGCTGAAGGCTGAAGACGATTGAACAACTTAGAAGGAAAAAACAGATTTACTATGTTCAGAAATTTCTGTACTCTTGTACATGTTTACCAACCTACTAAACAGTATTTTCAGTCAGCAATTTCATAAGTTATTACTGATTTAGTGCAATAGCCAACCATGTTGAACAAACAGAAACCTAGTTTGACTTTTTTCACCAATCAATCAACAGACAAATGCAACAAAACATTTTTGATGCTCACACATGGGGAGAAAATGAAAAACAGCCCTGTGGCAACATTTCGTTAGACGCTACAGACTCTATTAAAGCTTTGGCTGTAATCCTAAAAAATGAACACTTTGTGTATGCCAGTTCCTGGATGGTATCACAGATCGTTTCCGAGCACGCACGGGGGTTACTCTCCTGGTTACTATGTTGATGAGCTGTACACAATCAGAAACACACCAGGTTGTCTTATGAGATCATATGTCATGTTTTCTTTCCTCCAGGGTGGACCTTCAGATTCAGACTCGGTATCGGTTACTCAGCCAACCAACGCTAACAAAGTGTAAATGAGACTCATTTTATTGCCCTGACAAAGGATGCGATCACTGAGCTCCTTCCCGTGACACCATGATATCAGCAATGACAAGACAATAGAGCTTTCTATGACAAACCAACAACAACTGTCCTCCGTCCCACTAAACACAGACATATCAAATCTCTCATGTTACTGGAAAAAAACACTGCCGAAACAAACAAAAGGGTGTCGACTTACAACTATTAATCCAGGGAGCTCGCTGTTTCTCTAAAGTCCTGTTATCTGAAAGAGTGAGAGTAAGAACGGTCGCCTCAGGGTGCGTGAGTGAGAGGGAGCATGTGCATGAGTGTGTGCATTGAGGCCAGCCTTGTGTTGGGGGTTGGAGTAAAAACAGATGAGTTAGAATGGGCAGCATTATCAGTCCTCGGTGCATCACTCCATCTGCCAACGACTGATCATTACCGTCTCTCTGTCGTACAGCCTCTGTCGTGCTGTCTCACAAACATAAACACAGTTTTGTTGATGTGCTTGTGGCTATGTGTATGTGTGTCACTACTCCTTCCTTAGTAACTGCTCTGATGTGAAAAAGCATCTCAGTGTGTGAAAGCGTTGATACGTCTCACACACCTGGGAGAAGAGCGGGGACGTCAGCCACTCCCAAGGGAGGACATGCCTGGTATTGGGCATGTCTGTCTGTTGCCTACCACTGTGGGGATCCAGGGAGTTTACAGTATCTGGCAGGAGAGAGTGAGAGCTGGAGAGAGACGGAAAGAGAGACCGAGAGCTGTGGCTGGGGATCCAGAAAGACTGAGGAGCATAGGCACAGAATCATAAATGCAAATGTCCTCTGAGAGGAAGGAAGATGTGCTGGGATACAAACATCGTCCCCGCAGAGATCCAGCCAATAAAGAAAGACTCGTCCGTGAATCATTTATGGAGTCTGTGTGACTGACTGTGTGTTCCAGATGCCACAGACACATAAATGGCTACAGTATGTGCAGCCTGCAGTTCCCCAACAACAAAGATTTACAACTCTCCAAACGGCTGTACGCAGTCGAGCCGCCTGCCTGGTTACCATTCACCATATTCCAGAGGAGCAGCAACTGTTTCCTTTTCAACAGTCCAACATGTGACTTCATATGGCCTGTTTCCTCCAAGTTCTCATTCACAAACTCGCACATGTGAGCGGGCTGATGGCCATTAATTTCCGCACCGTCCTCACCTCCATTTAGGGCGTTTTTAGTTGTTGAGATCATGAATGTATTGTTTATTCAGCTTTGTCCACAATCCACCTACAGTGGGCCTCTTTATACACACACACACACAGAAAAGTTCTCCAAAAGTTTGTTCATAAAAACCGTGGTTTTTGGAAGTAAAGATTTGCATTTTGTTGTTTTCACGCCTATATACTAAATACTGAGTTAATTTGTACCGCTGTTAAAATAGTAGATGCCTTTTTATAATCCAATTACATCTTAAAGTTGGATTCTTTGAGCCAAGGTTCTGATGTATTTTCTCTGTGTAATAAATTGTTAAAAATGTGGCAAAAAAGCAAACCGATTCGTGAACATGGACTCTGTTTCACTCCATTAACCAAAAACATCACTAATTATTGGAAGTGCTGTAAGTTAACGTAATGCCCGTGGGACACAGCTGTGTCTGAAATCTTGCACATCAGTTCGAAAGGGTCATGTAAGGTGATCCCAGCTGATGTTGGAGTTGATCCTGCCTGAGTCAGACTGAGCAGAGGCGAAGCAGAGACCTTATGACAGCATGTCAATATTGTGAGCGTTGGACAGGGTTCAGCCGATCAATAGAAAGACCCAAAGCCACAAACTCCCCACCAAGCACAGGCAAAGAGTGGAGTCCCTTTACATTTAGCAGTGGACATAATGGAGGTAAAGACATCTGATACACAAAAAAACTGCTTATCCTCAAGTCTCTGTCAGTACATCCAACAAAGTGACATTGCAAAGCTTTGGTTTAAGAATAACAGAGTTACTGTTGTACGAACTTTGCTGTCAGCAAAATAGTTAAACTCAGCCATGCACTCATGCATGGTTGGTATTAATATTGTTCTGTAAACTTGGTATTTTCTCCTCAAACGGGCAATTACAAAGACCACAGCAGCCAATACAGACTTGGCATCAAATGTGTGAGTAACTGTTTGAATTTATATTTTTGACAGTGTTGTCATTATTTCACCACAAAATTGTTTTCACAATATGATCAATTGCTCTATTATGTCCCCACAATGACGGATTGAAATGATTGGGCGCATGGAAGCGCTCACTGATTAAATTCTCAATGAAGTGTGTGTGCAGTGGGGTAAGAAGGGGAAGTGGGTGTCTGTCCTGGTCCCTGTCCCGGGCTGCGCTCACCAGGGTCATAAAGTTATCCAGTGTCACCACAGGACTATTGGATGGCTGTCAGCACGCTAAATTAAAAACCACAAGCACGCAGCGTTTAATTTTGGTGTTTTTACCCCTAACGGAGGAGGACCGCTGTCGTGCTGGGAACCGTGTGTGTCTCTGTGTGTATGTGTGTGTACATGGAGACATACGTGTGTTTTCCTGGTTATCTTTACAAAGCCCCTCTGTATGAACCGCTCGGCTGTCTCTCTGAGTTTCCTTCGTATGGGAACAGAGCCAGACCAAATGGTCCGAACTATGACCGACACACAGAACCTCATGATCATTTGTCTCTAATGAAACTATCTTTTTTATTAAAATACAATAAATACTTGATGAATGAATGAACCATGGCATGACCCGCTCCTTCAACAAAGCCCCATTTGAATCAAATTAGTTCAAATGACAAGATAATTTCGGCTGACCAAAACGTGGTGAATCTAATAAAAATGAATGGAGGGGAAAGTAAGAAGTCTTCAGAGATAATTATGTGTCTGCACAGATTAGCCCGCTGTTGGTGAAGTTGGTAAACAACAGTTATTTAAGGCCCCTGCATGATTAGTGGTTTGACAAAAGAAATGCAGTGGACCAAGTTATACGGTTTACAAGCTCAAAATTGAACATAATTGCCTAAATTGGACACTGTTGAGCAATTAAAGTTATAAATGTTGCTTTTTTTTCAATGGAGCCTGACTGAGGAACTTTAGTACATTCAGCAATTTTATTTTTCAGTCCACGGATAGAGTATGCTGTTTGATGTGATTATGCAAACATGAACTTTTTATGTACTCCGTGGTATCCACATCCACGGACTCTAACAGAGTCATAAAAACATCAGGCTCTAACCATTTCAGATCTATGCTATAACTTTGACCTCCGTTGTGATGTTGATCCTTCAGATGCCCTTTAACTCCCGTGGTAATGTGAAAGTGAGGAAAGAAATGAATGTGACCAGACACTGGAAAAATGAGGGAATAAAACTGCGATGACATAACGGCTGTCCAATACCCAATCGCTGTTGTTGAGATCAGTGTATGTGTGTGTGTGCATGTGTGCGTCTCACATGGGGCGGTGTTGTGTTGCGCTGTGCCCGATCGCCATCAGTCGTCCCCTCCAGGTAGTAAGCTCAGCTGATTTCCTCAATGTTGGGGTCCCATATGGTTTTTTGACATGTTTTAAATGGATACATTCAGGTTGGCCCTTGTGTACCGTTTCATCTGTACTAACAATGCTTTGAACATCCCCCAAATTATATACGAGACTTTCACTTGCCCACTGCACTGCGGAGACTACTTTACATAATGCTGAGATCTTTCGACCTTTTATTAGTGTTTTCTCTTTATTACAGACATGATTCACTCAGCCACATGTCAATATACCAGTTATAAAAATGAGTCATGCATTTTTTGTGAAAAATATGTTGAGAGGTCATTTGTAAAAATGTGAATGAACTCTGCTTTTTAGAGTGTTTTAAATAATTGAATTTTTTCTCGTTAGGTCACGCGCAGACAAGGTTGTATGATGATTAAAACTAGTGTAGTAGTTTTATGATATTGCCACAGCAGTTGTAAAAGCCAGTGAGCTCTCTTGTGTTTGCACACTGTACACCATGACAGGGAGATTATTATCTCACACGTAAACCCCTGACGAATTGCTGTATAAAGTATCTCCTCCGAGAATGCCTCCGCAGACATAATCAGAAGTCTGGTTTGGCTTCAGTATATCAGATAGCAAAGATGGAGTAGGAATCGTGAAAGGGGAGTCTTTCCCAGGTTATCATGTTCAAATAAAAACAAAACTACCGGCAGAGTTTACGATCGATCTATATGCCAGGTTTTTGTTGCGTTTTTGAGATACACTGTGTGGTTCTTTGTAATGTTTTCTATACTCCAATGAAGTCTCTCGGTGACTTTATCTTAGTTGGGTCTTTTGGTTTCTCTGAAGAATCCGAGAAAAACAATTACATTTAACAGAAAAAAAAAGTCTGTTCTTAGCTTCCTTTTACATTTTTAGGATTCCGTATTCTTATTAGCAAAATTGGTTTCCTCTGGATTTCTTCCTAAAGGGGAAACCAGCACAGCTCAGTCTGTTTTTGTTTTTTTCCTTTCTAACAGCTTGAATTGGTGTGAAATGCTGACTGTGTGCTGTAAACTATGATAGGCAGATTACTATCTGGTGTGATAAATCCCTCACAAATTCTTGTATGGAGTTTGTCTGGCCACCATGTCTACGAAGACAAATCAGAGGTCTGGTCAAGCTGCAGCATATCAAATAGCCGGGATAGAGAGAAGGTACATCCTGAAGTTGACTAAAGTGAGTGGAACCATCTGTAGGGCATTAGAGCTTTAGTATGCAGTCCTTGTCCTTAGCTGTATGAAAATACACACCACTTTCTCTAATCTGACCCGCCCAGCCTTACTATTTATTATTTCAACCTGAGACGGAAATGTTTGGTAACCAAATCTGCTCTGGACTGGCAACCAAGTGGACTGTATGTGACTGTAGGAGATGGGATGCTGTGGATAGGCGTGTCCCAGAAAACTGGTAGCAATTATCATCCTCTTGAAAAGCACTTATTTTGATTCCTGTGCAGGTGTTTGCTTGAAGGCTTCCTTCATTTGGCAGCAAAACACATGTTAAACACAACACTGAAAATCCATCCCGAGATCTTCGGGCACCAAGTCAGAAATACAAAAGCAGGTTATTGTGACGATCATGGGATCATCAGTAGGGTTGACAAGTTGGAATAGTTATTCACATTGAGATCCACTGAGCACACTGCAGAAAACTAAGTAGGTTTCAGTTATTGTTGGTCAGAAATGCCTTGTCATGCCTGAATAGTGATTTTAAGTGCAATAAAGTATTATCTTTTTGTAACTAAAACCAACTAAGAAACATTTTGTTTTTTGCAATGATTTTTCATCAAGTCTGACTAACTTTCTGCACTTCCTTTGTGTCTGGAGTGGCTGCCGAGCAACAGCTGTTCATGACACCAGAGACTGCATTTGTCAGCACAATCGTAAGACTGTAAAGTGGGACCTGCAAGTGTCTTCTTGTCCTGTCATGTGAGAAATGCGTCATGGGAGTCAATATCAATAAAACAAACGTAACAGAATGATCCCTGCCACGTCTGTCCCGCTGTCGCCCGGCTTTCTTTCTGGTTTTTCTCTTAACTCCACCGGTTTCTTTTCCTGGAGGCGTTTTGTCACAGGTGGCTACAGTGTGTGTGTCTGACAAGGTGTTGATTTATATACACAGCAGGAGCACCACATGGCAAGTAGGACCAACCAAGGCAAGGCAATAAAAACAACACCTTGAGAGTTAAATTGGTGGAGAAAGCAAAAGGGGAAAGGGAGGGGCATTAACTCGGTAGAGAGCGAAAGTTTGCGCAAACATTTTCTCAGGACTTAGGAAGTGGTCGACGTTCAGTGGGAATGTGAACCCACAGATGTTCACACAGAATCCTCTCATATTGCAAGTAATGTTGAGGATGTGTCCAAACTCGGGGAGCAAATGTGTTGCTTTATTACAATAGAATTTGTACCACCACCACTTAGTTGTGTGCTGGATTTAGCTCAAAAAAGTAAAGCCAAACAACCAAAATTAGAGTGCTCTGCTGTCACTGATCCTCATTTCGCTGTAGGCAGTGCAAATGGTATGGCGCCTTAAAACTGCCCAATGGATATAAAATGCTTTAAAGAATGTGTGAAAAATGCTCACACTCACTTAGTCTCCTTATAGGTCATGTAAGATGCCGAGCAGGTCATCCGTCTAGCTTAAGAGCAAATGAGTGGTCAGCCATCCGAGGACAATAGCCACAGTGTCCGTTCTGCTCTGACCTCTCACACACGCCCGGCCGGCATGGAGAAAACATTCACGGCACCGTGGGAGGCCTGAAACCCGTGCACATGATGCTGGCCTCCGTGACACTGTCCATGCATCCTGTTGCTGTCGGTGCTCACTCCTGCTTTCATCTCTCTTTTCTCCGTCCTGCTCTCAATCTCGCCTTGAAACGACAAAAGTGACTCGCCATCACAATGTAATCACAGAAATAGACAACTCCGAAGTGAAACTGATCATCTCTATTGAATTCACCCTCATGCAACAAATCTGTCACAAAAATCTGTAACAAACCCAACAAAGTTTGTAAAATGTATTAAGCATTCAAACAGGAGGAAGGAATCTGTCTATAGCCATGAAAATAACAGTAAGTTGTGGCAACAGCGCAAACTCCTGCAACGTCATAACTTGATTGTATTCTCAAACAGCATCAATTTGATGAGCACCAGGAACTAAAAACAAGTAGAACTGAGGTGAGCAGGTCTGATTTTGGCAGCTTGCATCTTTTTTCCATCAGTAAAAAAGAATCAACCACAAGGGACTTTTTCTTAAAGTGCTGTTCAGCTCATAAGAAGAAATCAAAATAATAAACTTTATTTTGCTCAAGTCTCAGGGTCATATGTCATCACCAGCGTACATGATATATTAAAAGAAAAGGTGCTAATCTTCGCGGGAAATGAGCTGAAATTGTATGCTAATGGCTGTTCCACAAGAATGCTTTATGATCCTTATTTTCTCATAAAGTGCTCAGTGCAGAGCTCAGCCAAACCACGACTAAAAACATGGACACGGGACATGTGAAAATGACCTGAGAGGCTGGAAGCAGGACCGAGAAGGTGGGTGTGAAAGCAGGTCATGTTCGCTGTAGAATGTGTTTGCTTCGAGCCCATTCACCTCCAAAACAGGGCGGGGTGAACACGCTCTATATATAACTGCAGTGAGGGTGCTTTGGTGTGGCTGCTCATCTCTCTGCCCTATAACTGACTTCAACTCTGTAAACTACTGAGGTACTAAAGTGCAACCACAGCTTCCCGTGAGCTTTCATTACAAACTCGGGGAAGCTGAAGGAGCCAGGCTTTCATTTCCCAACTTAATCACGATTCACGTGTTTTTCAATTAGTGAATGAAGAAGCAAAGAAAACATTTTTTTATACAGTTACAAATTTTTTTACAATTTGACCTACATTTACTTTTGTCTTTGTCTTGCGATTTAATAAAAGCTCATCTTTGAAATGCTCAATTGTTCACACTAATTAGTTGCTTTTATTCTGGGAAGCCAAAATTCTCTCCTCGATTGTTAATCTGTTCATACACGTTCCCTCAAACCTTTGAAACATTGAGACAATGTTTGTGTAGGGCCTGTAAAATGGTCCATAGGTTTGAAGAGGCTCAGCAAATAAAGATATATCATTTCTTTCCACAACTTCAGCTGGCCTGAATGAAATATAATGGCAAGGAAGCCGAGGCAGTACTTCACTCTGGAGCCCTGTTGGTGATTAATGGGTGTGAATGTGACCCTGAACTTGATGGCTGATCTTTGCGCACTGGAGGCCACATAGAGAAACCAGAAAAACCCACTCGCACCGCGTATAAACCGTGCGAAATAAATAGCTCATGTGTGAGGGCGGCGAGTGTGTCCAGCTTCTTTGCGTTTTTCCCTCGCATGTCACTCGGAAAGAAATTCAGACTATGTTGCTTGGAAATGACTAATGCTCAGTTTGTCCCCAGTATTCGCGGCCAATTCCCACAGTTTGACATTAAGGGAGAATGCACATTATAGTGTCACGATGTTAAGGGGACGAATGCAAATGTCATTTTGCTCCAGTCGTGGACATGTCCTGATGAACAGCCTCATCCATCCATCAGTAGGAGTCAGACTGGCTGATGAGCTCTGGGTCACCTTACAGCACATGTCACACAAGCTTCCTCCTTCACCCCTACCTTTTTTTTTTTTTAGCCTGGTTGATGTCTTTACTCCTCATTTCAAATAAATTCCCCATTCCTACCTGATTTATCCTGCTAGCTTCCCCCTAACCTTACTTCTGTGTGCTTTCCCCCCTCTCCTTGTCTCTCTGGGCTTCTCTACTACTTTTTCCCTCAGGCGCCATCACTTTTCCCCTCCTCCCTCCCACAGGCTGGGCAGTAAAACAGGAGCGGGCTCATGGGAGGCCATTAACCACGAGAAACGCTGCATTACGGCTCTGCTGCAGAGCAAACGACTGCAGACTCTTTTACACAACCACTGAACCAAGTATGGTAGACCAGCAGTGTGTAACAAATGCGACTTGTGACCCTGAAGTAATACACTGTGAAGAGTCCGACTTTATCATAGACACACTTACTATTTAAGTAGAATCCGAGAACATGTTCAACTGGTGCTTTCTTCTTTTACGACGTGCAAAAAAGAATAAAACTATGCTCCCTGATGTGGTTTTATCGTTAGGTTACCTTTCTTGACATGCTACCTCTCAATCGTTTTTGCTTTGTAAATTTACCTCGGTCTGGTTGGTGGGTTTAAGACGTAATCTGCAAGACAGGCTGCAGTTTTATACCAACAGAAATTTTTGAGCAGTGGTGCAATTTGTCACATTGACATAAACTCCAGTTCTGCGTCATTTCGTGTAATATTTAGAAACATAAAGGCAATAAAGGCATTCTGACTCTTATTCTGAAACAAGCTGCTTTAACTTGAGAAGTACTTTTTTTTTTTTTAAGGCTTTTCGAAAACTCGTTCACAAACTGGCTGCTTCTTTCCTTCTTTCCAGACCTTTACCAGGAACTGTTGGACTTGTGTGCAGTAGCCTGTGAGCATCACAGTGTATATGCCTGTAATATGTGTGAAATGGCCAAGATCAAACAGAATTGCAAAGCCCCACTCCCTGTCGGGACAGCTGCAGCGTGGGCTCACCCGGACCTTTGTCCCCCTGTCCCTGCCTCAACCACACACAGAGACACACTGACGGGAGTTTCTGTCCTCCACATGGCTTTAGCTGGATGCCGGTTTTGCGTGTGGTCTGTAAGGCAATGCCCTTGTTATGAAGTGCGACATGCTTAAGACACTTACCTCAGGATTTACATGAGGGGGAAGTTTCAGCTGTGTTCCTCAGCCAAATGTGCGTGCGTGTGTGCGCACACACACACACACACACACACACACACACACACACACACACACACACACACACACACACACACACACAC
>JASSRZ010000080.1:10141743-10156363 GCA_032164315.1 Malacoctenus gilli
CCCCCCCCCCCCCCCCCCCCCCCCCCCCCAATGCAGTATTTGAGCCGGTTGTTATTGTGAATAACAAATGTAATCCGGTTCTCACCTCGGAGTGGAGCAGAAGCAGCGGAGTTCGAGGGCAGCATTGCAGGGTGTTGGGTTTCCGCTCTCAAATCCTCAGCGGTATGATGTGATGTGGTATGACTGATGAAGGAGGAGATGCCATCACATGCCACCAGGAAGTGGAGAAGTGTTAGCGCCATTCAGGCTCCACTTTTCCATTTTGCCCCCTTTCGTGCCTCCTCATGGCCTCGTCTCTGGAACAGCTGATCTTCCTGACCAATTGCCAAATAATAAGATTCAAAACCTAAGATCAGTCTAAACCCGATGTCTTTCTTTGTTTTTTTTCTCTGTACCTGTATTGTTTAGTTTTTCTTGTCCCTGCTTCCTTACATGAGCAGGAAGGGAAAAACATTTCTTTTTTAGTTATTATGAATTTGTTAGTGAAGCGGAATGACAGATGGACACTTTGATGATTTAATCCCTCTCCAGGAGCTGAACTTCAGCACTCACACAGAATCCTACCGTGATGCAATGACACAGTGAGGACTTGAGGACCAATTTTACATGGGAGCCCCCGCAGAATGGCTGAAATCATGATCCATTTGCATGCCCTCTCCCTGCGCTTGTGTTACATAAATCAGGGGAATATTTTCCAAATGAGATTAGAAGCAGTCTGTGTGACAGGAGGGCAAAACACGGATAAAGTAAAGATATGTGACCAATTGGAAAACCAGATTAAAAGGCTAAAGGTCAATGAGGTGCGGCATCAAACCGCACTGAAAGACGTATCCATTTCAGTGATATGCACACTGCAGTCGCCCCTGGAATCTGTGGATGCCTACGGCAACATGAGACACACACACACACACACACACACACACACACACACACACACACACACACACACACACACACACACTGAAAATCATACAGTCAAGTAAGTGCTCTGTTCTTATGTTGCATACGCACAGCTATACAGACACACAATTATACCTAATGCAATAAGCTCTGAGCTGATGCAGAAATTGGGTTACAGGTGCCAATTCATTCAGCATGTTAGATTGGATCATTTGCAAGTGTTGTCTGCGGATCGCATGAATCACACCGTCGCTCGCTCTGCACTTCCACATGAAGGATTTCAGGACACTCGTAAAAGCTTCCACCACCTGACACAGTGGCTCAGTTGGGTTCTTTTTAATTCAATTTGTTAAACAGACCACAGATTTTGAAATGGAAACTATGTGAACTATCAATTCAAACGCACAAAGCTGGAGCAGTTGTTGCATCACTGCAGCAGTAGATTCCTATGTGTGCGTGTGTCTGTTTGCAAATTGAATTAGTTTAAAGTATACAGTCGACAACTGTCAGGCACTGATGTTAAGTTGGGTCTTGGATTCAGAAATGAACAGAAGAGTGTCATCAGAAAAAGTCTTGGATCTAACTTTATGTCTTTGATCAAGAAAGCCACCTTTTCTCAGTCTCGCAAACGTCACTAAGAAACAAAGCAGCCATTCAAAAGGAGCAATTTCCCACTTCCAGGAATTGACTCTCAGCCTAACAATCAACCTGACAATGAGGTGTTTTGGATTAATTTGCCTACACAAAAGTAAAATAACCACTTGACCATCTCTATCTCTCCGTGGTTTCGCATCACATCATGAAGCCTTTGAATTCAAAGTGGGTTCTGCAGAGATTATTTTCAGTGCAGTAATTTAAACAATCATTTGGTTTCACTTTCGTTCACCAAATGTTTCATGCCTTAGTGTGAAATGTGTTGTTGAGCCCAGTTTCGACTGCGAGAAAGGGCAGGAGTTACGCAGGATCCCGTGACGCTTGTGTTTTGACAGACCAGGTTTTATTACTCCGACGGCGCGTCTGGAAGTTGAGCCTGCAAGCAGCTCCGAAGGGGCATTTCAAAGGAAAACAAAGAGGTCCAATTTGTATGGCGGTCTCCAAAATCAAACATAAAAATTGAGCACTTTCTTTACATCCAGGCATGGAGAATAGCTCCAAATCCTTTGCGGGCCGCAATGTTCTGGATGATTTCCATGTTTGCTGATCTCGTTAACCTTCGCGGCTGATGGTGCCTCTCATGGATTTGGGTTTCCACAATAAGGGGCAGACATGGGATAGCCGTGTGGGTGTTTGCTAATCATGCTCAACATTATGTCCACTCTCTTTTCATCCTCATGTACGTTTCACTTTCACGTATATGACACTGACATACCTGACAGATTAAACCAAACAGACACACAGGAACAGCAAAGTCAAGGGAAACAACCAGGAGAGGAGACAGGGGAAAGAAAATAAAGGGTTCAGGGTTTGGCCGTCGAAGGCAGAGCGCAGACACACCAGACTTCACGAGAACAGAAAGCAAAACAGTGTCGGAGAAAGCCGATTATATAATCCACGTTTCGTGGCGATCGCACTGCACAACTCAAACTTCCATAAGACTCGATTCTTCTCGTTGCATACTCACTGGTTATGTTACTTCCAGAGAACTTTACTGCATTATAGAGCCATTTGAAAACCAAAATAAATTCACAGCCAAAAAAAAGTTTCAACAAATATCTGCTGTGTAACAACTCATTTCAAAAGTAGATCGATTATATATAGAAAATTGTACTCAGCTTTTTATGTGCTCGTTTTGACAGCTTGAAACAGTACAATCACATTAGAAGCAGCCTTGGATTCAGCACAACTACGACACATCAGCAGATGGGCAAAGCTTTGAGTCATGATGCAATAAACTGTTCTCTCATGTTTGGAAATGTTTTACAAGGTTTGTGTGATTGACATTCCTTATATCGTTTGGATGAGAAACTTTCCCACTTGTCAGTGGGGAACGATTCAAACATGCAACTACAAGCAGAACAAACTATTTTCATCTGTCACAGAAATAAAGACAAGCAAAGTGTTATGTCGATATGCTGCATCTGAATTCGCCAGACAAAGACAGAAACATCTGTGCTGTTTACTGTCTTACCTCTGATCTCTGACCCCTAATAAGAACATTCACCAGTTCAAAACCTTTTTATGAGAGGCACGTGCTCAGACACACATCTCCAGTTGACACATGATATCCTAATCGGCCCAAGATCCCACAGCCGAGAAGGGAAACAGTGACACAGTCCCATCTGCAGAGCGTTTTCCAAAGCAGCCGAGGAGAGCGGGTTTAATAGAGACGTCTCATTTACATGGATGCTTCAAAGCAGCACTTTGCACACCGAGTGAAAGCATCTATCACAGGGTGTGTTTGGAATATCCACTGCATCCTGCTCGTCCTGCCACAAATCCTGGAGTGCGGAGAGATCACTTATGTCCGTAAATCTGGCACAGAGCGCACAGGTAGTCATTACTCCGAGGGAACAACTGTTTCGAGCTCATACGCACATACCGCTCGCCTTCCTACACCCCGAGGCGCCCATCAATACCGCCCAAACCGACAGCTCCAGCACAACTCTTGGCCGTCCCCACCCCGGCCCAGAAGTTCACTGTCAACGCCTGACAAACACACATCTGCACAGCTGTAAATACCCTGTAATATAGGAGCAGAAACACCTCCGTGGTCTGACATCTTAATTCCGATCTCCCCTGGTCTTCCTGTCAGCGTGTTTGATATCTTGATTTTGGCAAGACCCTGTGGAAGTTTGGTTCGCGATGCTATTTATTAGAAAACACCTTTGGCTTTAAAAAATCTGCACCTGGACTCAGTGGACACAAATATGCTCGCTTGGGTGTTGAGAGAACGAAAATCGAGAATGACAGAATCAGGTCATGAGATCCTGGAATCTCTTAGGCAATTTGTCTGTGCCAACTAACACCTGACACTGAGCTAAGCACTCACGATAATTGTTTTTTGAACTAGGTTGTTACTTTTTTTCTTTAAACCATATCATAAAAATAACCTGTGTATTGTTCATAGGAAGCCATTTGTGAGTAACCTTGAATTTTTCAGCCAGATTGAACTACTTTTATTTGTCTTTTTTTGGGGGTTAGTTATTCAATTCTATTATATGTTCCAACACAACTTAAAAAATATTAACCGCAAAGATATGCGTTGTTTTTTACTGTCAATAATAAAAATATCAACTTTTATTTGTTTTTGTACTTTTCTACTCTTGAGACAGAGACAAAAATATTTCAACTTTAACAGATGAATTTCAGATCAGTTTTCTGTTGATAAAAATACGATTAAATTACAGAAATCTATGTATGAATTAGAAGCTCAAAGAAAAAAAGTGAAATAGAATTAAAGGGAATTACAACAGGATGAACTGTAATGAGAAAAAACATTTGTTTCACCAAATGACTCAGCAGGATGTTAAAAGATAAACAATAAAAGTATCTTGTCACATGAAAAGGGATCCAGCCTGTGAAGTGTTAAATACTCCTACTCAATGATGAGTGATAACTGTGAAAAATTGGAGTCTCGACTATCCCTAAATAATAGTTATGCACAAATAGTTGGGAATTTCACAGATTGTGAATAGGCGATCTTATCGAACCAGAGTTTGAATCAGATTTACAAGAACCAATCGATTTCAAAAGCTTAGAGTTGATGAACTTCTCACATGACCCACATATTGCGAGCACCCCACTCCAGCCCGGCGCCGTGCACGCTCCTTAATCCTGACGTCAGTTGCTCATGTGGATCACGGGACACAGAACAACCACAATGTACATTGGGCGATAGGGCCATTGTATGTGCATGTGCCTATGTTCGGGTGATAGCACACTGGGAGGCTCCGCTGTGGGGGTCCCTAAGCCGGCTTGCTTGCTCATTATGCCAATCACATCAAATTACCCACTTCCTCTTGGAGAACCTGGTTTCTTTCCATGAATTTGGTTTCTTTGCTGAACCCCTGCTGCCTCCTGTCTGACTGTCGATCACTGCAAGTCATCTTAGTTCACTGGGTTCTCCGGCGTGAGAGTTCACCGCACTGAATCTCTTCATCAGATCGGAAAGAAAGACTCTGAATCCAGATTTAAATTCGAGTGATAAAGCTTTCAGAATCAGGCACAAATTGCTTCAAAACATTGAAGGAATATCCAGACTGATGACAGTTTCCTGGTGAGGGTGTGTCCAATGGGACTTTGCCAATGAAGTGTTGCTCATATTACTTTGGCATTTGTCTGTGTTCTCATCCTCCTGAGAACATCTCATCCTGCAATTGTGTTATCTTTTCTTTTTCCCCCTCGAGCTAAGAATCTTCATTGCCGTGTTAAACTTCTGAGTTCAGGGTCATGAAGGTCATCAGAGTCATGAGACTTGCGCGGTAGAGAGACAAATGAATTATGGTTCAGCACATCCATTAGCCAAAACATTACGAGCACTCAGAGGTGATGTGGATAACAGGGAGGATCTCTTTTTTTCGTAGCACGTGAGTCTGTGAACATTTTGTCAACAATGACGAGTTAGGAGTGGGGAACGGAGCAAGCATAAGGATTTGAGTAACTTTGTCACTATTTTTAATGACCAGGCAGCAGAGGCTCTGCAGTTCATTTAGGTCTGCGGATGGTCTGCAGTCGACATTTTTCAAGTGGTCATAATCTTATGGTTGTTCCATGGGAATGCTGCGTGACACAGCATTTTCTTTTTCCGCCAAGAAATGGCTCCAAAGCTCTTCGCCCCGTTTACACATTCGTTGTTGATTTCTTTCTCCTGCAAATGATTTCATGGCCGTATTGTGCAAATAAGCCATTGAAATCTATTTTTAGAGAACAGTGCCTTCTTGAAGCCTGGACGGTTCTTTCCTGGAGTCCCTTTGCAGCTTCCTTTTTGGGGGAGATGCGGTTTGTTCTTTGCAGCTGACTGTTAAATAAACTATGGACAAGCAGGAAGTTCCTAAAATATTCATTGTCTTTGTTACATGAAACACACAAAAAAACAATCACTCTGGGAAAAACACTACAGAGGGTTGGCTTGTATGCTGTTTATATATACATATGTATATAGAGCAAAAAGAAAGAAAAACCCCAACAAAATTCTTGTTGAAAGAGCAAAGACATGAAGGGAAAGTCTGAACTGGTAGTCGCGTATATGAGTTTTTCTTTCTCGTAACAATAGGAGGAAAAAGAACGATCAACATTTCAGCCACTTGCATGGAAATAGTGCCAAATCTTTATGTAGGTCGCACTGTTTCCTTAATCGTACCTGTAGCATTTCAGCATGTAATCCAAATTGTCCAACTTGACGATGACAACACGTCTCCACAGCAAGCTCCAGCAGAAGCACCATGGCATCGTCCGCAAGATTATTTACAGTATAAGTTTGAACGTACAAATCAGTTCAGGCACAGTGGGTTGCATAATTCTCAATTTCCATCCCCGTGTCTGACATCAGATCGCATCTCCGCTTTATCACTTTATTCTAGGAAAACCAGGAACATGCTGGATCACTCAGGTTTTGCATGGCGTCTCCCAAAGTTGCCAAGGCTCCCTCTGTCTCTGTATTACACACACACACACACACACTCACACACACACTACACAACAGACCAGCTGGTCCTGAATCATCCTGACATCTGCATACAGTGTACAGGGACTTGTGTTGCTATATCAGGAAGGTCTCAGTTGAACTAACCCTAACCCGTTCCAAACATGCCTTCTGTGTGCCTGAGAGTGCCTCCAACTGCAGTAATAGATTTCCCTGCATATTGATATTATCTCTCTGCACAGAATGTACACATGCATGAATTACAAAGGCAAAAGATTCAAGGAACGGAGGCTCTAGAACCAATTTATTTAAATAACTTTAAAAAAAAACAAAACAGCATCAATGAAAACATCTATTGACCCTACAGTACATACAAGTGAAGAAATTGTACAAAAATATGTAATTTTGTCAGTCAAACATAAAACATGATGATTATTGTAGAAATACAAATCAATGATAAGACTAACTTGAGCATGCGGTGTCTCCTGTACACGTTTATATAAATATTTACAGTCATGGTTTCCTATATTTTCCCAAGTATACCGCTTCAGCCGCCAGAATAACAGGTGCTTTGTTCATGTCATTTGATCATCCGTTCATTTTAATGTCAGTCTTTTTACTTGGTATTATAACTTCGGTTTATTCTGAAATGTTTCAAGTATTCGCTATTTTTCTCTTGAAATTCTCTGGGTAAAAAAACTGAGAAGTGTTATTAACTGGCAAAAGGAAGACATATAAACACCACAATAGTTCTGCAGTGTCGACTAAAATCTTGAACTGTCTCTTTCCTTGCTTGTCTTTCCCGCTACACGTTAAACTTCACATCTGACACTGCAAATTTACAGTTCTGTGTCACTTCAGCTTCATCATAAAACCAGTGGAAAAAACCCCTCAGTCAACCGATGATGCTTCCAGCCCTCCTCACTGCTGCGCTGTCCTCACCACCCTCCCTCGCTCCTCCCTTCCTTCCCTCTCCTCCCTCTCTCTTTGGTGCCTCCTGTTCCTGCTCTTCTTCATTTCCTGGACGTGTTTCCATTTGCCAGCCCCTCGGCCTCGCGCCCTCATCGGCCTCTTGTCCAGCCACAGCGAGTCGCAGTACTCCTCGAGCGAGCGGAATGGCGAGCTCATCACCCTCAGGTAGTCCTTGTATCGCTGCCGCGCCTCCGCCGTGTGGTGCGCTTCCACGGCGGGGCCGTCGCTGGGCTTGGGCTTCCTGTCCAGTTGCCCGTGTGGGACAAGTTGCAGTGTGAGGCGCAGGAGTGTGTGCGTAAAGTGCGTGTGCTCCTGAGCTACGCAGGTGTACGCTCCGGCATCAGAGGGAAGGACGGCACGAATGAGGAGACCGCGGTCGGTGTAGACAATGCGATCATTTGGACGGACCTACAAAACAAAATAAGAACTTACGTCACAAGCAGAAAACAACAACTGGTTACGATATGACCCATATAAATCGTAGTACTTTTCATAAAATAAATGTTTCTTCAAACCAGGATTTTACACTTTACAGCAAAGCTTTGGAAAATGTTTCTTTTTTCCCAAACAGTAAATCAGGCAAACGAGCCTTGACAGCGTCTTTACGGTTCCCTTCAAGTTTACACACAAGCATTTTCATGCAAGATTTCCATTCAAGGTGTGTTAAACAAGGTAATGACCCCTGAAACAGGAAGCATATTGAATTGGGTGTGGTGAGAGTGTAGGGGGGGGGCAGAGGTCATGATGTGGTGTGGAGAGATCTTGGGATGCATAATGAGTGTAAGTGGTAAGAGCAGTGTGTATGTGTGTGTGTGTGTCTGCGCCTGTGGCTGTCATTAAGGTGTAAGGGGTTAGCGGCATGGGAATGTTTTTTACGGTCCTCTTTTTGTTTAGCGTCCACCATGATTCATCAGGTGGCGTGGCCGCTGTCAAAGCCTAAAACAACACAGCTGTGCAGAGAGGAAAGAGAAAGAGGCGGGACTGTGTGTCCAGCATGTGTGCGCCCGCGCATGTGTGGCACCTTCAAAAGCATACCTCCCACAGGCCTGCTCTGACCCCCCCTGAGGTGTAGCTGATAAGAGGGCCAGAATATTACCATAAATTTGCCTCAGCGTGTGAGTTGTGGCTTTTGTGTTTCGCTGTGTGTGTGTGTGGGGGGGGTTATTTTCTGTATAAGCCCATCTTAGCCTCCCAGTCTGACAGTGATGATGTGTTGTCCAGGCAGAGGCAGACCCACCGGCCTCACAGTCGATCTGGAACTTGACCCTTCCTCACATTAGACTCAGCACCCCGTCTCCTATCACGTACTTGTTTCCTGACACACCTGCCCGCTTTGACTGAAGACTGGGGACATGTACTGCAAGCGTACAAGTCTCCCCTGTCCAAGTTTCTGTCCATTTTCGATCATTAGTTTGTATTTATTTGCCCATTTATTTGCATTTCATGCTGCCTCGGATGTATGTAGCAACAAATCAAGGCATTCGTGACTTAACGGCATTGCCAGACATTTAAAGTCACACAGTCAGTCTTTTTTTATCGGTCTGCATGCATCCATGTGCCTATCTGGGGATGTGATTAAGCCAACGAACTCTTTACAACACTCCAAAAAGCTTAATTACTGATCCAGCTTTTTTGTGCGTCTGTAGAAACAAATGGGCACATATTTTAGTCTTTGAACTGGTTTGCCTGCATGTGGAGAACGACTAAAACACCAGTTTTAAAGGCAGTATTGAACTCTAAATTAACCCTGACAGCATTGCATAAGGTTGAAGAACTTCCCATGATTATTAAGGAGATCTGAATGTTGTTGTAATGACTTCTGTGGACGGTTCTTTAACGGGATCCAGACTTTTCTTGTTAGCTGACTTCTAGTACACAACATTCCAGACTCCAGGAGGCACGCACTAACACACACACACACACACACACACACACACACACACACACACACACACACACACACACACACACACACACACACTTAGAAAGACAAATATCTTCCTGCTCATATCTTTAAAAGCTGATTTTTACGAGAAGACACAAGGAGCACATGAGGACAGAACATATTGCAGAGTGCATAAAGAGTGTGAGCTGCAGCTGGGTTTGGGTTTCTGTATCAACCCAGAAACACTGGGAGTGGAATAAACTGTGGGAAAGTGTAGAGTGGACGGAAGGTATTTGGAAACGAAACAAAGCATCGGAGCAGGAAGTGAGGAAAGATGAGGGTGGAACTGAGGAGGCAGATTGAGTGACAGGTAGGAAGGAGCACTGACAGACAGAAGGAAACAGGAGAGGAGGAACTGAACAGGTGACAGGTTAAAAGCAGGCATTCACTTGGAAGATCAAGTGAACTACGCAGCGACAAAATAACAACAACATAAAAGTAAACGACAAGATCCCACTCTCATTCCTATGTCGTTTGAAAACTGTTCAATCGTTAATATTGTTCTTTTTTAGCTGCCATAGAAACGTACAAACATTATAAAAAGGAAATCAGTAACTGCAGATACTTTTTCTTCAGTCTGTTTTGACAACAAGCTACTTCAAGCTAACTGTTGTTTTGTATGTGTGGAAAAACATCACTTTCATAATTCTTTGGTTTTCTTGAACATTTCTGGTCTGCTTTTACAATGGAATAAATGCACAAGTGAAGCTTCCTCCAGGTCCTTTGATTGTCTTCCAACCACTACAAATGAATAACGCGAACTTTCATTGTATCAAATTAGTTGCTTAAATTAACCAATAACCTACCGAGTCCTGAAGCAGTGGCGCTTTAATGCATCACATTTTTGGTATTGAGTGATTCAGCTGTGAGCGTTTGATATGTTTACTGGCATCCTGGGCAATTACTTTTATTTATGCGATCTCTGTGGTACTATAAAGACTTTCCCCTGAGACAATGTTTGAATTATAATGAACCATCTGGTTTGTCAAAGGTTCCATCATTATAATTCCTCAAAAAAAACAACCAAAAAAACCATCATGTTTACTTTATTTTTTTTTTTTTAAACTAATAACGTTTATTACATTCAGACTGCAGCTCTCAACTTTCAGTGCTGAAGCTGAGGTGATAAAATTTTAGACTCCACGTTCCTTGACACTTTACGGTAATAAAGACCTGTAGAAAGGCCATTAATCCATCATTTTTCTAGCACATTCAATTGTCTTTATTTTGCTTCTGTGTTCATCACATAACAAACCTGAGAGAGGAAGAACTCCTGCGTTCACTCCTTCATCACTTTGTCTAGAGGACAATAGGTCACATATCATTGTATGCCTGGACACACAAACACAGAAAATACCCCATTGTGTTCATTACCCCTAAACACATGGCTGTCCGTGGGGAGTGCTCTGTTATGATTTCCGCCATGGGGGTTCATAAAGAAACACACACGCACACGCGGACAAAAAACACGGGGCTCTCAGCAGTGCGAGTCCATAAAGGAACACATGGGTCTTTAGTGGCCTCTGCACCTGTCACTGTGCTTACACTCACCCCTGAGAGAGAGGGGACAGGGCACAGTGGTGGGAGTAAATTGCTCTGGTGTGAAGGGGGGGACATGGACGAGGGGTGAGAGGGGCTAAGCGGTGAGAGGGACGCCGGAGGTGCATGCGGGACGGTCTGTGCGTTTTGATAGGGGAAGGGAGAGCACGGAGGTGCTGAGTGGGCGCGTCTCTGTTGTCCCGTTCGGGAGACAAGTGCCATCATAAACGAGGTCCTCTCGACACTTTGAGTCCAAACATATAACCTCCCGTCCTCAGGTGTCCAAATGTCCCATGTGTGAAAAGGGTGAACCCAAGTATGACGGAACAAATGCAGGTTCTTGGAGTTTTTCCAGCCCAGAAACTAAATTTGGAAAGAAGTTCAACTTTTGCATTAATAACAAAAAGAGAAGTAAATTGACTCAAATGTAAATTCTTGGCTATGTTTTATACACTCTAAAAAATCTCTTATCTAAAGATGTGGTTGGAATTGAATAGCTTGAAATGATCATTCAGAATATAATTAGGGAGATGGAAATCAACGATATTTAAGTGGATTTTCATTGCATCTCAGTATTTGGCAAAAGAAGCTACATTTTTCAGATCGTTACACATGGTGACAGACGAGTTACAGAAAGAGCACACAGAGCTCTGGATCTTCGTAAATACCACCGAGACTTTAACTGTTGTAGCACAAACAGTTGCTTGAGGCTTCAAGATTCGGATCTGATATTCAGTGAAGCTGAGGGCAAATCTGGTGTTGGTGGGTTACTGCTAAGTGTTACGTAAGAAATCGCTGCTATAAAGGCAAACAGTGGTATTTGGCTCTGCAACAACCAGGTTTTTCGGACTGGGTACGATAAAATGTTGCCCTTCAGGTACAACTCAAAAAGAAAAAAACAGGCTCAAAACACTTCCAGACTTCAGGGAGAGATCAGAGCAAAAAATAGAGGAAGAAAAGGAGCGAGACTGGCTGCTGTAGGTTTCAGTGTTTGCGTGTGAACACATGCAGATAGATTCACTCTCTGACCTCCTCTCTGCGGTCAGATCCAGGTCTTTGCAAGTACCACCGGATCTGGGCCTGTTGAGATTTGGGGATACACTCGAGGAAGGTGGAGTTGTTGTGCACCCCGAACAGAACTCTCTCCTCCACACGGCCCACGCCGAGACCTTAAAAAAAAAAAGGGAATAAAAAGAGAAAAAAAAGGCTTTCTTTGGTTCTCACAAAACGACATCAGTCACTTATTCACCGACAGTTCAATGACTCATGATATCATAAGACATTGCGCAAGTGTAATGTTGAGCAAAGTGCTTCTTGGTCCTAAAAAGAAGCATCACTTCCTCTGGATTCAATTTCTTTCAGTTACTCAAGCAGCCAAACTGCAAGCATGTTGGAACACCGACTGCTGTTGTTCTGCGAATTTGGTCTGTTTTAGGTTTTGTTTCGTGGAGTCGTCCCAAACTTACGGCAGCTGGTATGATGTTGCTGTGAGGGCTTCAGAAGGGGGTCTTAGTATCAGAAGCAGGAGTTCTTGTTTGTCTTGCCACTAATGATAGCCTTTGTTTTTTTTTAATGACAGTGTGCTCATATCGACACACTCAAAGAAGTCTGGGGCTGATCAGAGAACTCTTATTATTTCATGATGAACATAAAATCTTTATTGACTTTAACACTCCATGTGTTCTCTGGATGAGCATTTTGGCCACTTCGGAAGTAAAAAACAGAAAAAGACAGGATGAATTTGTTCAAAGAGCACTCACTGTCCTCTGTGTCCCAGCACTGCATGGCAGGGTCTCCATTCTTGATGTCTTGTCTTCTCGCTCGTCTGAAAGGGAAAAACAACAAAAAACCTGAAGAAGAAGATTCACATGTCATTCTGGGTCTTTTGTGTCGAGACTCATGTTTGCCAAAGAGCAGAGTCTTTTTCCCTTAACATCCCTAAACAAGTTAAAGTTTAATTCCAAATTAATTCATTAATCAATTCATTTTTTTGCATGAAATTCTTATAGTTCAACAATTAATCAACCTACTCAGTAAAAAAAATGCTGGTCACATATTTGTTATATACTTTTTCTTCCACCGTAACGTGTTTTTTAAACTATTAAAGAACAGTTGTCGATCCACTCCGCCAATGTCTTTTTCAAACTTCCTGGGTCAATGATTGTGTTTCATCCAGCAACATGGACATACTGAATGTATTCAAGATTCCCATATGCACCTTTAGAGAGGTGTAACTGTATATGGACATCTGCAATGAAAGGAAAAAGGCTCAGATACTTTTTCCAGGAAAAAAAGCCCTGTTTTCTTGTACGGTGTTCTCCATGATTGGAAAAAAGAAGGTGCAAGACACGAGGCTCCTTGGCCTCTGGCTCGGTGGTGCTCACTCGGACGCCGTCAGTTTGTATTGATTTCTTCCTCCACTTCCTGCTCGTGGTGTGTGATGAGACATCTGCAGCCTACATTCGGTGACACTGTGGAGATCTGCTTTCAAAGGGCTGCTTTCAAAAGCGGGGCCTCCTCTGGAGCACAAAGTGTAATAGCATCCCCACTGGCCAATAATATGACCGTTTGACCCCTAGCTGTAGGGTATGGATTCTGTCGAGCTTGGATTCGTGCAAGCGAGCGCACAACAAAAACACAGAACAACAACATGGCTCTCCTTTTGCACCTCAAGGACAACACTCTGGCGGTGTGAAAGGACAGATGCATTAATCAGCTGTAGAACTGTGTCTCCAATCATTTCTTGTTAAGAACCTGCGGCACAAAGAAAACTGCTCGGAAGCGAAGCGATCAGAAACAAGAAAAGGATGGAGCTAAAGTTGAGAACTCTTGACGGCTTCAGCAAAAAGAATCCAGTTTGAGAAAACACACAAGTGGCATTCCCAGGGGGACCAAAGGGAAACTGTGAAGAGCTTTATAGATGTGCTTTTACAGCCATTATCTCTATTTCAGGTTCACCCCTGTAAACCAAGTTAAGCCATGTCGGATCACTTCTAAATTGAATTCAAACGTCCAGTAGCATATAAACGTGTTACCTCTTCGACGCAGGGATGTATCGAGAGCATGTGTGTCCGTCCCAGGCGCAGTAGGGATCTCGTGCCAAGCAGCATTCTGCACAGGCCTGACCGTACAGATGACATCTGCTGAGGGAGACCTGGGCGAGCCCCTCGCTTGAACCCACGTAGAGCTGTTGCTACAGTCAAACACAACATTGCTTCAGGAGACCCAAACATACAAATCCCATCGAAGTTCACGTTTATTATCCATAATGGGGATTTATTTGGTTACAGCGGGAATATATACACAGCGTATAACTATGCTGGAATTACGGGGGCGAACTGCACCGAGAAGCAAGGCTGATCTATAAATCATGCGAATCATCCAGCAATATGTCTTTGTGAAGAAAGTTGACTTTTTGAATTATAAAAAGGCAAAACATTTTATAAATGAGTGGAATCTTTTGTGTCCCACAGAACACAGTCATACTCCAGTGTCTATTTCTTTACAGTGTCATACTGGCACCTGGAGCAAACTAGTGTTGAGCATTTTCCAGAATTGAAACTCTAAGAATCTCTACTGACTAGTCTGAAAAACATCAGCAAGCAGGCACACGCGCACACACACACACACACACACACACACACACACACACACACACACACACACACACACACACACACACA
>JASSRZ010000080.1:10156463-10186143 GCA_032164315.1 Malacoctenus gilli
ACACACACACACACACACACACACACACACACACACACACACACACACACACACACACACACACACACACGGGAACACAGGTCAAACTCTGCTGGAGATTAATGGAAGCTGTGATTAGGGTTGAAGTGTCTACTGACACCCCTGACCCTTAGATAATGAGGCAGAAGGCTGGGAGAGGTACAAGAAAATAGGGACGGCTGAAGACAGGGAGGGACACTCTGAATACATGAATGAAGTAGGAATTTAAAAGTATGTCGTGTGGGGCGTGAACGAAGGCAGCGAGCAGGGACGACAGGCGAAAGTAGTGTGCGAGGAGACGGTGATTTCGAGGAGAACGAGAACAAACCTGTTTCGATGACATCTCCAAACTGAGGATGGGAGTGGGAACCTGCAACAAGTAAAACAAACTGTCGCCTAAAAAAATCCAATCAACACACGTTGCTGTTGATGGATGACTTTAGTGATTAATTGTTCGGAAAATCCATCACTGTCACCGGGTTTGAATGCCGGTAGTATGATGGATATTTCAGAGCTCTTCTAAAAACAGCAAAACATTCGTCAAGACACAAAATTCAAACAAATCAATGCACATGCTTATGTTTGTGTCTTGGTGTGGTGTGAATCGAACCTGGAACACTTGAAGCTCCTCGAGCACAACTTCCTCCGTTGACCAGTTCTCTTGTGTGATGCTCACCACCTTCAGAATTGAACCAACATCTACGGCACAGAAAGAGAAAGCAAAAATTGTAAGTCAGTCATGCATGCGTCCCATATTTCAGTCCAAATTGGATTCTCAGTCATGTGCCATTAGATACCAATATCGATCAACATGAGAGCATTTCTTCACAACAATTCAAGACTAATCGAACCCATAAATGAAAACCATATAAATGAACAGTTGACTGAGCTCTTCAACCAACAACAACAAAACCTGGAGGGATAAACAACCCCAAACTTCCCCCACTAAAGAAATCAATTTAGAGAAGATAAAAATGTGGAGGGATGAAGTGCCCTCTGCTGGTCAAACCCGGACTTTCAAGCGTCTCACCGGTTCCCAGGAACATAACCTCGTACTGTCCGTCATCAGCCATAACTCTGTCCACCACGATCTGGGTCAAGGTGTAGTCCACTCGGACCCGCGTGAACACAGGCCGGCCGGTCAGAGGGGCGACGGAGCGATGCATCAGAGGGTGGAATCGAATGAAGCTGACCACCTCATCTGGGAAGTCTTTAGTTGTCTTGATCCTCGGATCATATGTTTTGCTGGGGCACTGAAAGAGAAACCGATAAATATTAGTAAGCTCAAAGTTCGAATGAGTAACTAGCAGATTCACAGAAAAATTCACAGCAAATTATTCAGAAAAGTAATGAGGAATTCTTTTCAGCAGATTAGTCTCTCACTATTTAGAGGTGTGTGTCTCCTCCTGGTGGTCAACTCGAAAACTTCAGGAGGAGACGCACATGTGGAACATCTGTCTCCCTCCCTTTCTGTAACAGTATAGCTTAAATGGTGAGCTTACTCAGCAGTGCACCTGAGGTTTACACCAAATTCTCCACGCATTCTGTTCCCTCTCTTGATTATATTTTTTAAACAAAGTGAATTGAGAATCTAATTAACATGTCGCGTAACCTCATCAAACTCAAGGTTATGTCATACATAATGAGGCTACATGTGCAGATGTGAGCCCTACAGCATCCGAAGCATTTCACCCTTGAATCAACAAAGGTACACTTTCAACTGAGGTCATGTTTATTATTTTGCAATTAGGAAAAAAGCCGAGCATTTATCTAATTTGTAAAAACAAAATCATCTGTGCCCTGAAGTCATCGACGGAGTTTTCCTGACTGTCTCCGTGCTCCTCTGAGCGGTCGACGACTCACCGTTCCAGGACGGGGATACGGGATCCTGCCTTCATATTCGACCCATCGGTGGTCCGGCCCCTCCTTGTGGGCATAAGGTCCATTAAACACGGCCCTTATGTCTGCCATGCTGTACACACAGACCGCAGAGCCACGGAAGATAGAGCTGGAAAGAAAGTGAAAATGGCAAATCAGGTTCGGAGTGAGTGGTGGTGGTGGTGGTGGTGATGATGATGGTGATGATGGTTAAGGGGGGTGAAAAGTTTACCTGGAAGTTGTAAAGATGGCATACACTTTGGGGTTTTTATCATCTCTGGTTGGAAGCAGAAAGATGTCCTCTAAAAAAAAAGAGGAGACACAGTGAAAACCTGCAGCTCCCCCCTGGAAGTGTCGTTTTAATATAAGAACGGCACCACTACAACAGTTCTTGGTGTCTTATTCATTTCTTTATGACTTAGTTGCCTCATTAGATTATTTCTTGAAGGCCCGAACTTTTCTGACTCAAATCAAGCCACTTACGGAGCTCATCGAAATGAGTGTCCACCCCGTCCGGCCCAGGGATAGAGCACACCAGCCGGGCTTTGAGGAAGGTTGTCCATTTATTGGTCAGACTCCTCAGCCCACCCACGTCATTCTGAAAAACATCCACACAGCCCGTGGCAAAACTATGGGACTGAAAGCGCAGCTGTTTGACATGACCAAAAGACAACCGCAATTCATATTACACATGTTGTACTTAGCCACAATCCCACTTTAATCTGTCCATGATACCCACAGCCCGACTCAGATTTCTTTCACTAATTAAGAAAATAAATAGGTGAACCGCATGCCTCTGGTAGATCTGCTTGTTTAACTTGTACAAAGGGGTCCTGCTTGTTAACATAATTATAGTCTGGAATGATCGAGAGAAGAGAGGAGAGGGAGATGGAGAAAAGGACTTGGAGAAGAAGGGAATGATAAAGGCCGAGAGGAAACAAGTGGAAGTAGTACATGTCGAAAGAGAGCGCGGAAATCAAGTGGGGCTGTCGATTAATAATGCAGGTTTCATCTTAGCATATGAATTGCTGTTTTGCATCGCGACCTTTGACTGAGCTTTGGTGAGAGCCTTCAAGTGCGGCTCTTTGTGATACATGGAAAACTTATGAGAACCCCTTGGACTCGGGCACTAAGTGAGGGGTATAGAAAAGACGGTTATGGTTCAACGCACACAAAAACACACTTGTGCTCAAGAGACCTCCCGAAAAATGTAAGCACTTAATGAGGATGTTTCACTATGGTGACAATCTTCAAAGAGGATCGATGTGAAGTGCCCTCATTCCTTTTACGCGGAAGCAAAACGCTCTCATAGATGATGAAAGTGAGGAAAAAACTGCAAAGAGAGAGAGAAAGCTTATAAAAAAGAAGTGGTGGGCTGTAAACCGGAGGAATCTCCTTCCAGTCTGCCTTACAGCTTACTCCCAAGTCATAAACACACCCCGAGATTTTCTCGAAGAATGTAGCAATAGATCTTCGAATGCTCGCAAACGCGCCGCGCCGGCTAGCTCCATTTCGGAAGACTAATGACACACAGTTTGGTGCGCTCGAAGGTCCCCCGATCATGAATCTGTCATGCCTCTGTCTCCAGTCAGCTGTGCAGTGCCCGTCACAGCTTACAGTTGTTTTGACATGCTGTCAAACACAACTTTACAGGCGATGAAACATGATCATCAAAGGCCCTAAAACATCCAACAGCGAACCAAGAGAGAAAGAGAACTGCTAAAAGGATTCAGGTCGGCCTTTGCAGTCTTTAAAGTTTGGAAAGAGACTTCCTATTGAAGCCTTTTGGCTGGAAAAGACTGAAAGTCTGATTGTGTGAAACTGTGTGTTCTGCACTGTTGCGGATGTGCAATCTCTCTGATGCTAATTTAATTCTCAGGAAAGCCAAAATATCGAAGAGATTTTAATAGTTTATAGCTTTTTCAATAGAAAGCAGATCGTTTGAGGAAAAATTACTCGATTGATATCACACACAGAGATCTTTAAACTCCATTGATTTAAGTGACAATCCAGGCAGTAAAAATCATGAATTGCCTTTCAGCCGAACACAGGGGATTTAAAACCCTTATTTACTGCCTCTGACAAACTGTGACGACAACGAGAGATGAATGCATGTGTGAAAGCGTCCTCTCGAGAGCCATAAAAAAAAAATCCTGCAGAATCAAACGCAAAAATCCTTCTGATCAGATCAAAAGTTAGGACCCTTTCACAGTGTTTGTTCTAAATGTATGGTATTCTAACCATGTTACCCACAATTATGTTACCATAACCCTATCTTAAGGAAAGTTTTACTCTGCCTGGGTCTCAACATCCACTTTCATCTCCTTTAACCCCTTTCTTTCTTAAATACCTGTTCACCCATTCATCAGCCCCCTCTCCCCCTCCCCTCCCCAGGTGACTGAGCGCCGCCCACTTTCCGCACCTCTGCCTTCTCATATCTCACCTTGCACACACGAGCCACTCGGGAGAGGATGCTCTTGTCGTTGCCCTCCCACGACACCTCGCGGAAGAAAAAGTACATCTTATCATCGTCTGGATTGTAGGTGTCTGCGATGGGATGTGCGGCAATAAACTTGGCCTCTGGGGGCACAGAGGGGGGAGAAGGGAGAGAGGGGAGAGCATTAAAACACATCACATAATGGTTTTGCCATGAACTGCAGTCTTGAGGTGGCGTTAACACTACACTTAGCACATGTTTATTTGCGGTCTGGTTCCTGCAGAGGTTCTGATTCATCACTGCAGCAAGTCACTGAGTTAGGGCTGTGCTGGCTGTGCACATAGATATTATCCTTTCTCTGTTTTATTCATTAGGACAATTGCAATTATTGCAGAGAAATGTGGATCGCTATAAAGGTGCTTTTTTTTCAAACTTTTATATTATTTCCATTCCATCTGGCATTGTTCATCATGCAGCGGTGATTGTTGAGCTGCTAAAACCCTTTGACTGCACTGAATAAAACAAGCTTATGCCAATGTCATAAACGTTCTGCAGTCACTCTACGTGAACTGTTCATTTCAGCCTCTTGGGGGCAGCAGAACAAGCTGTTGCTCAGCTCTGCTCTCAACCAACTTTGGGATATAATTTCATAACGTGAAAAAAAAAATCAATTATTACATGATGACTTTGAACAAGGGCAATGTGAGAAAATAGCAGGGGAAAAAAAAAAGGGAACCAGCAACAGCGTGCTGCCATCAGTGGCCCAATTTAGGAGGGAACAAATCCAAAAGCTTAAAAGTTGCAGTGACATTACATCAACATTAGCTCAACCCCAAGAAACCGAGCCAACCACCAGAGGGTGATTCCCCAACTGGAACAGCTTAATGTACGGCTGCAAGCACGCACGACAGAAGGTCATTGTTAGTCATGCAGCATTGGAAAGATGTTCCACAGGCTCATAGGAACAGAAACAGAGAAAAGCTGTGCGAATTCTCTCTGCTTATCCCAATACACACTTGTGGAGACACACATGTAGAAACACAATGTTTTCAAAGTGGGAGAGAGAAAGAATGAGAGATAAGGAGAGAGAGAGAGGGATGGAAAGAGAGAGAGAGGGAGGAAGGGAGGGGGTATGACTCCACATATCTCTTGCCGTGTGGTTGTGAAATGTGGAGACCATGTGTAAGGATTTAGATCTCAGTGACAACTGTTGACACACGACAACCCACCAGAGGTCGTAAAACACTCGAGACTGAAGATACTTGCAGTGCTGTGTCCTTAGCGATGACTGAGCCTGTTTGTGTGTATGGAAGTGAACGCACACACGTGCGCGCGCGTGTGTGTGTGTGTGTGGGGCAATCTGGTCGTGTGACTTAGACTGTGAACTTTCTGCCACACTGTAAATTCCCCTGTAGGTGTGGTAATGGCATTCATATAAAAGTTCCAGCTAAATGAATAAGTGAGCTGTTTCCTTTCCTTTGGAATGCCAATAACCATCCCGAGGGCACAGAGAGGCTCTTTGTGTCAGCGGAGAGGCTGGAGGTTTCGCGAAAAAAGCAATAACAACTTTGGAGTGCACTCGGCGTGTCGATGTGGACGCGTGCGAGCTCGCGCGTACCGTTGATCCAGTAGTCTTCAGAGATGTCCGTGCGAATGTAGTGCTGGTCCGGCGGAGGGCCGAGGGAGCGTGTGAAGGCCGTGTCTTTGCCCAGGAAGTCTGAAGACGTGCCCGCATACAGATACTGATCTGGAGAGGCAGGAGACAAGTCAGTCAAATCTGACATTCGTGACCAATCATCCCACAGTCTGCTGCACCATGTGAGGAGTCAAACAGAGATGTGTTAACCTTCTGTAGCTGCAGCGCAACACACAAAGACGGGGATAGCAAAAAAAAAAAAGGAAATCTGACAGTTTCTTTGGGCCTCACTGAACCCCAAAACAGAGACGTCCACAGTTTCCCCGTTAGCATTAGCAGTGTATAAAAGAAAGTCTCTCACTCACAGTTCTCCTTGTTTACAATTATCTGCCAACCAACATTGTGGCTGCCTGAGAGAAATGTCAGCTTGTCTCTTCATTGACTAAAATAATTGGTATAAAAGGTCTCGGAACACAAACAAACAAATAGAATTTCACAGAAAGAGCTGAGTGGCGAGAAACCTTTATTCCCGGGAAAACGATGCAGTGCATCAATAAGACTTTAGCTCATTGGTAACAAAGCAAGTGGTCAACAACAAGAGTGTGACTGTCATCTTCTCGATATCTTTTTACCTGAGAGGACTGAGGTGAACGGCTGCATGGGATCGAAGGGACATTTCAACCTGCCAGACTCCACCGTGTCAGAGCGCAGCTGGAAAACACCGTTCTGAGGCAGCAAAGACATTTCTGGGATGAGCACTGGTTTTCTTAACTGAATTTAGAAAAAAAAAAAACATCATCTGATGGAATTTGACCTTCTTTTTTTTTTTTTTACCTCTCTTTGTCCAGAGATCTCAATGAAAGCACAGGTGGGGTGGAAGGCCCCTGTCCCACAGGCATAGACATGTGTTCGGTTGTAATTGTGGAGGACCCTAATAAAATTAGCGCATTCCAGCTGGAACAGGCAGAGACAGAAAAAGAACGAGGATGAACTACTACAATGGGAAGCCCGGTGCACTCGCGTGCATGTCCACACATAAAGGTGTGGGTGGACGAGTTGTGGGGAATATCAAGCAGCGGGCGCCTTCAGAAACACTTACATTTGCACTTTTGCCAGCCAGTTCACACATTTCAATCCTGTCCCTTGAAGCAGGCCAGTGGATCTAAGAACAGATTTAGAAAGAAGACAGAAACCTTTTTTACAATCTATAGTGCATGCCAAAACATGAGCGTTTAATATTCAAAACGGCAAAACTGCCATTGAGATGTTTATTTACTGTGTTCCAGATTTCTGCTGAAGCCAAGAACACTTGAATTCAATCAAGATGCGTCAGCAAGACTACAAGATGTATATGAGCCAGTCTGATCCTCTGATATTAATGTCTTTGTGCACTAATCAATAAGTAATACAATAAGTTTTTGATGTTTTGAAATCTTTTTTTATTTCTGGCTTTGTACATTTTGGTCGCTGCAGGTTTACACAGGCTTACTTTTGCTCCTCCTCTCAATCCTTCTCTAAATCGCTGATACCATTTATGGGCTAATCCACATTTCCAGGTGCTGGTACAAGAAATCATTTGAAGTGTAAGGCGCGGTGCCCCCCTCAGCGTGGTGCACCATGTTCATACATGTGTTATAACAGGCTTATGTGCTTAGCGTGTTGCCTCCCCTAAACCCTACCAAGGAGAGCCGTCGCCAAACGCATTCAAAGCCGGGGATTCATACAGAAAAGCGGTGGTACAGCGTGATGTGTTGATGCGGTGCAGTGTGCCTGTGTGAGAACCTAAACAACCCCGTCCAAATGATGAGTGACCCAGTTCAACTTTAAAGAAAGCGGTTAAACATTTACAGCGCATCTGCCGCAAGAACCAAGCTAGAAACACCTGGACTGTTTGTCAGCATCATATTTACGTCTTTGTGAGTCCATTCGTGGTATGCCGGATTTTATTAAGTGATAAATGCCAAGTATGCGTGAACGTATAATCTTAAGGGCTCGTCCCAAACCACTGAGAGACAAGCTTTTACTGCATTTTCTCTGGCTCTGCTATCGATGACCTGCGAGGCGAGGCAAAGATAACACTTTGAGTGCAGAAGTGCGTTAAAACAACCACGCAAAGATCAAATAAACACACTTGTGGATCAACCTCGGCTGCATAAACACACACTCACGTTCACAAACTTAAACATGTGGCACGGATCCAAATGCATTTGCGGGTTTGTGTAAATGTGCCAGTGCATATGTTGCGTCTGCAGCCTCGTGTGACTGCGCTCCCTCCAGAGCAATGACCCTGACCTCACCAGACAGGCGACTTCACACAAGTAACTCAAACGTGAGTGATCCTCTAAAACAATGCAGGACTGAGTGCATTTCAGCAAAAAAAAAAAAAAAAAAAAAAAACAATGGAAAAGACATCTTACATCACCCCACTTAGCAGTGAGACAGGTATGAGCGTCATGAGCTGAAGCTAAATGACTGTTTATTCTCTCATGGGCTGTGCACAGCAAACAGCTGAGGTTAGGGCGTCTCAAGTGACTTAGAGCCTGAGCTTTTCAGTCTGGAGATTACAGCCGTCCATGTGTATGAAGGACTCCAACTTGGATTTCTCTCCACACCATCCATCTATCGAGGGGCGCAGAGTCTTAGAGCTGCTGTAAACACGTTGAAGTCTACCTAAACAACCGCTCAAGTATAGCAAATGTCCTGAACAGCAACAAACCGGAGAGCTGCAGTTTATTTATGACGCTGGGTTCATTCTTGGCTTCGTTTTTGCTGTTCTGAATGGTGTTGATGTTGTTTTTTTTGGTCCTCCTTTATATAATTTTTAATCTTCCTATCTTTGATGTACCTTCCGGGAAGCTTTGGACAGATTGTCAGGGTCAAGCAGGTAGACGTGATCCCGAGCTCCCAACAGAAGACGGCCTCGTTCCTCATCCAGCAGCAGCGAGTGGGAGTGGAGGCCATCTGAGGGGCCCAAAACGAGAGATACACTGCCAGCCTGGAGCAGTTCTAGCCCACAGCAAGACAGAGGGAAAGAGAGAGAGAGAGAGAGAGAGGGGGAGAGAGATACCAAGAGATTAATAAAGCTCTGCAGTACCACGTAAGCACACGGCTTACTTTTAAAAATGCATCATCTGGCATCAAATTACAGTACTTGAAAACATATTTCAGGAGGATTATGCTGTCAGGCTTAACCTGCTCTCTGCAGTTTAATCCCAAAGACAAGCAGTAGGTTGCTTCTTCCTGGGGAAAAAAAAAACCCCGTCTTGTCTTGCTTTAACATTGCCTAATCCTCTGTGGTTCAACACCTCAACTGCACATGTTGATGGAGAAGATATACAGTAGCTTAAGCTAATCGGGCATTATCGAACGTCTTAACCTGCAGAGTTCCAGAGATCTACATTTGACATGCATGTGTCTCCCAGTTCAAAAAGAACACGGAATTCTCCATGACTGAACATCACGATAAACATGATTTGGAGCTGGACCATGTCGCTTGAGCAATCTCGGCTTAGATCATGAGAAAAGCATGATCCTGTTGAACAGTTTCCACCCTCTGTATCGAGAGTTTTGGATTGTTTCCATTCCTTGGTTTAGGATTTCCATCTTTCATGGTTCATCATGTGAAATTTATTTTGAGTCGAAAAACAGTGGCTGGCTTCACAGCTCCGAATGTCGCCCTTGATCTCCTTGATCTGAGGAAATCTCTTCTATCACCGGGCTCTTTTCAGTGCAACAGTAGAGCAACATGCCTTGAATAAACACGGGCTCAGTGTGGGGGAGTCCTGTGGGAGTCACTCAGAAAGGATTGACATTGTGATTACCCTCTCGGTGTGAAGGATTGGAGAGGTTACCAACCTTCAATATTTGAACTTCTGGGACCCCTCCACACCACGCAGGCCCGTTTAAGACCTCCGCCCATACACAGGCTCACACACACAGAACCCCCACATGCTGATATCTCTCACTCCTACACATACATCATGCCCCCAGAAGACTAAACCTCACAGAGAGATTAGGCCCGCTAGCCCTTGGCTAGCAGTAATCTGTTCTGTAAACACACAGCACTATAAGCCCATTGAAACAGTCTGCTTAGCGGCTGCCGCTTAGCGCGGTGCTCACACTTCTCTCCAAAGGGGAGAGCCCTCATCACCCTGAAAACCTCTTGATTAGCTCTTCTGCGGGACCTCAGAGGTGCTTTTATTTCCACGTTTATTTAAGTAAGACGTCGCCATGCTCGTGCGAAGCCAACGGTTTGAGAAGAACTTGGCTAAAAGCTTCCCTTTGACCGTGCAAAACGCAGGATCTATGTGCTCCGACAACACGCTCGTGTTCCGATGACTCAGAACAGAGTCTAATGGAAACAGATATGCTGTATGGTTTTTTTTTTGGTTACCTCATCTGATTCTTGCTTTGACGTCCAGGTTAGAATGTCTTGGACATACTTTCAGATTATACAGAGGAGCGTGACAGTACGTGTCAAACATTAGGTCAGACAGTAATGCTGATTAAAACACTCATCAGGATGAGCTCACAGGCAGCCACAGCGGATCCAATGAAATGTGTTTTGAATTTATTGTTGTGAAGTTCGTTAATGTGTTGAGCCACTGTCGACAGAAAACAGATGGGGTCTCTTTTTGTTTCTTTTAACAGTTGTTTGAGTAATTAGGGCCTTCTTACATAGGATGAGGTGCATGTGCTGTGTTTTCACTCTGTTGGTCACACATTAGGAACAAAGACATACCAACAGCCTGACTGAGAGGCACAAAGAGGGACTATTTACATCATGGGCAGATGATTTCACTTTTCATTGGCTGAAGGCCACATTATCTGTTGTGGCTGTAGAGGAAACCCAAACTCCGAAATGGGATCTTTTCCCTTTTTTTCCCAGAGTAAAGTTGAGAAGTTAACATTTGAAACCGTTGTTGTGGACATGCTCACTAAATCAGTGACAATTTCACTTTGATCATTTCAGCCTCGCTGCACCGAGGCTCTGAATCCGCGCTTTCACGGGGTGGTGGTGGGGTGAGGAGGGGACGGGGACGGGGGGGGGCGGGGGTGTCAATGCAATGTGATGTTTGACGAGTGATCAGCCCTGACTGATGTTGTTTTTGCACAGAGTGCACGAGTGAGAATGATGACAAGATGTGTGCATGATGTGTGCACAGGGCCGAGGTTTGAGAAAGACCTCGGCCCTACTTACTGAGGGCCAGACATGGACATTACTCTCGTGTTGTTACCATCCTGTCCACAGGAAAACCACTTCATCGAGAAAAAAAATCAATTCTCCTCAATGAAGTCTGGTCAGCTGTGTCCACAGCTAAAGGAAGGACACACACCCTGATAGAGTATCAAAAAAGCGCTCTCCTATATATGACCCCATCGAAACACAGTCGTGACAAACAGTTCTATTTTATCGACTGGTTGCTCTGGGAAAAACATTAAAAAAGACAAACCATGGAGGTAAATTCGAACCCTAACTGCTGAGTAAACACTGTCCCCAGCAATCATTATTCCTGCAGCTACTTGCATGTATTTATGTTGGACACTCGGGACACATGTGTGTATCTATTTCCAGCCACGCAGGAGTTTGAAAGCCTTGACCAAAAGCGTACCTTTGGAGACTGAAGTCAGAGCAAGTTTACTTTTGGATCACAGTGGGGATTCGGTTTTATGGAGCAGGACTGAAGTCCATTTGTGTGGTTTCTTGAAGCTGATATGTTGCACGGGAGACGCAGACTTTGAAGTGAAGGTTGTGGCGGCGGTCAGAACGGGTTTTAAAGGGAGCAGTGATTTAACGTTCCCCCGGTGGCACAATGCTAACTAAACACATGGACGCAACACACGCTGCTGAGGCCCAATTATATACACACACCGAGCAGACTGGGTGACAGTCCCCCATGGATCAGGGACACCAACATCAACATTTAATGGAGACTCTGCATGCGGCGAAGACATACAGGAGAGGACGGCGCCGACAATGTATTTCTTGAGAAGCAAACATTTTCTTTTGTCATTAAAATCATTTTTATTTAAAAAAATAAATAAATAAACGTGTCTTATTCAACATGTGTAATTTATGTGTCCAGCACCTATGGGGACACTGCTCACCACATTCAATTTAAAAGAAATAGCAGCAGCTATCGAATTTAATTGGGGACAATGGATCTATAAATCGGTGTTGAATCTTTATTTGTACTTCAAAATACCTTCTCAAATGCAGTTTATATTCCAATGTGAGTAATTGGGAAATATTTACCTCCTTCTCTTCATTTTGCCTCTCTGCATAAAGTCAAAAGAAAAACAGGGCAACTAGAGACAAAATGGACACAGAACTAGACAAAACGTCTCATGCGCGACCTTAGTCGCTGCACACGACATGCCTCAAACACCAGCACAGACGTGACCTTAGAGCCATTTGACCCATTATTAACCTCAAAATGCGAAGTCATACAAACGTATAAAAGTAAATCTGTGAAAAAAACAACAACAACTTCCATCTCACCTCGGTGGCTGAGTTTGACCCTGGGGACACTCTGCTTGATGCTTGCTCCAAAAGGGAGGA
This sequence comes from Malacoctenus gilli, assembly GCA_032164315.1. Lineage (NCBI taxonomy): Eukaryota > Metazoa > Chordata > Actinopteri > Blenniiformes > Labrisomidae > Malacoctenus > Malacoctenus gilli. The sequence goes on from JASSRZ010000080.1 coordinate 10,168,995, forward strand.
TGGCCAACAAAATCAGTCCAACTAATGGGAGCCATGGATGGGATCGTGGAGTAATCCTCCTCACTTTGCAGCTGTAATTATTGCCAGACAAAGCGAAGAGAGCCCCCGCCTTTTCCAGCCTCTGATCAGCCGAGTCCTCTTTCTTCATGGTGCGTCGAGTGCGTCTTCAGCTCCCACTTTGTCTGTCTCTGCTACCCTGGAGGGGGGAACAGTGTAAAGAGTCGCGTCAGGGAGGAGCAATCATATCTGTGAGTGCCCGAGCGTGTGCAAAGTCTCAGGATATGTATCTGTTGTGACTATTCAGCTGTTTCACCATGGAGCCCTCCAGGCATGTCCCCCTTCCCTCGCGTATCCTCCATCAGCTGTTGCCTGTCACTGACTTTCCTTTTGTGTCGCCCTTAAATCTGTTTGCCCAAAACAAAGGTCAGACTAACAAAACAGTGGCCTTCTACTCGCTTTCAGCCGGGCCGTGCCTCTTTCAGTTCCTCCCTCGCCTCCGTCTCCTTTTCATGCGGATAACTCATTTAATTCTTTGCTTAATGATACTCGCCAATAGTTTTAACATTGGCTGATGACCCCTGTCACTTACTGCTTTATACCTTGTAAAAAATGGGCCATGCCCTGATTAGTACTTCACTGAGAATAAAAGAGGGCAGTGGCAGACACATTAGTTCACACTCTGATACGTGAGATGTATTAGCTGTGGTTCATCAAGCGCCATGAGAGCACTCCCAACTTTGTTTGAATTCAGCAGTTTCAACTCGATTAAAACAAATTCAAGCTGTAAATACACAAACATCCCTTTTGAACCCTGGTGATTTAAAGTAAAAAAAGAAAAACTTATCCGACTGGGATTGAAATTATATTCTCTGAAACGGTGTCACTTTTAAATCTGTGAATCTTGAAAAGCCTGATTGGACGTGAGGCTTTAGCAGCCAAAGATTTATCAGTGTCAAGTGAACGTTTCATCCTTCAAATGAGACGTTTCTCAGTTTCTTTTCAACACAGGTAAACGTAAGTAAGAAACCATCATGGCCTCAACAAAAGTTTCACTTCACACCTCCATGTCATGCCGCATTTGCATGAGCCTTCTGTCAAATTCCCCAGCACCAATAAAACGGTCTGTCCTCGCAAATTCCTCAGCAACAAAGCTATAATTAACCAGACAATCACAGATAAACAGTTAATGAACACCCCAATCGAATCCCTCCCTCTCTAACCTCATTGCAAAACTTGTTACTTTGTTTCACCCCTCACTCACCCCCCCCCCTTTCTCACTACCACCACAGACACACACACACATTTCAGATAACACAAATCAGCCTGTCAAGTGACAACATAAACAATGTCAGGCTAAATTAATAGATCAGATGAAGATATGCCACACACAGACACACACATTTACCAGAAACCAAGCGGACTCCAGGAGGTAGCTGAGGACGTATAAACAAGAGAAGACACAACGATCTTTTGGACTTTTGGGACGAGGGAATATATTTATATAACAAGTAGGAAGTGATAGAAGGTGACGTCCTGAGGACATTATATTCATCCACACCTACACAGGGGCTTTTTCACAGCACGATAAAATATGAAACGACATGTTGAAAAGCGGATATAAGTGGTAAAACTGTGGCTCGTTTGGTTCTATTTATTTTCTCTGTCCAGTGAAGTCATCTGGTGTTTGAAACTTGAGTTTGCAGAGGAGAATCAAGGCGGAGTGGCACACATCCAAGTGCCCCGTAGCTTCAAACTGAAGAAAATTAGACCGAGATAAACAGACTGCTGTTTATTTAAGATGACAAATTGAGACACCTTCACACCTTCAGGGTTAGAAATACAGATACAGAGCTCTGTGTGATGGATGGGCAATCAACAGAGAGAGTGAGAAGAGAGAGGGGGCTTTAATCCACGCAAGTCTTTGCTCTGTGATAGTGCTGATGGTGGGGCTTATCCTCCCTACAGTATCATCAGCCGAGAGGTGACACAATTCCACCCAAGCGAGAAGCGGTTGAGTAATGCTCCTCTCTCTTCACGGCTTGAGTGCTCACATCTCTCAGCGGTGCATTCTTGTGCAGCATCCCTCTTAAAAATGCCCCCAAACAAAGGCGAAACGCACAGCTTTCACTGGAGCAGAATTCAAAGTAGCCCCGAAATCCACAAAAAGCGATAACAGCGGCAAACGCACCGAAGCAGAGGACGAGGAGCCTTTGGGCCAGCCTCAGTCCGTCATTACACGGGAAAGTGAGAATAATAGAAATGGCGAAAAAAAAAAAAAAAGAGCAAGTGAGAGGTGAGAAGGGGGAGAAACAGACAGCTTGTGCCATGCGGGTTAAGCTAACACCGCTATTTCCTGTCGACTGGAGTCCCTGTTGTCTTTGGCAGCGTGGCCAGCGCACAGTGCAGGGGGTGATGGGAAACAATCCTGATAGAGACGGTGACAGATTTAAAGCTCGCAGCCAAGTGCCGCTGGCCTTTGATCGCACACCCAACACAGCATCTTTCAGGTGTCACCACCTCCAATTTACTGCCTCTTTTTCGCTACCTTTCGTTTTCTACCCCTGCTTTTTCTATTTTCAAATTCAGTTAGTGTCACTTTTTTTCTTCTAAATGCCACAAATACAAGTTTAGGTTGAGTTTTTGTTAGTTTCAGCGGTTGTTGTAGTTTTTTTTTGTAGGAATTCACGTTCAAACGCATCCAAATTACCCGAGTATGATAAAAAGAAAAAGATACACCACAGCAGTACAGTTATGTATTGTTTATTGTCATGGTGCTTTTTCAGTGCAGTAAGTTCTTCAGTGCTGTGATTTCAAACTCCTGTGAATGCCTCACAGGTTATGTTATATGGAGATGTGTGTATACGATGTTAAATATAAACTCATTTTCGCCAATTAATTACACGCAGGATACATAAGCTGACATAAAAAATAAAACACTCAAAGTAGCTAAAAACTCTAAACTTGCACTTCTCAAATTAACACACAGTTTTCCCAGCAGAAGTTGCCAGCAGTCCTGAGAATGAAGCAGATGGCGCAGAAGTGCTCCTGCCATGGGCATTCTTGCATCGAGACCACCCCTAATGAGGCATTTAGCAACACCCAGGTGCCCTGTAGAGTACGCTATTATCAAAGCCCTCCATCTCTACAGGACAGAGTGCATTAGCACAGCTATTTGTCTTTATTCCCTGACCACAGGCACTGACCTGGCAGAACAACATAGGTAATTGTTTCTAGCTCTCGAGACATAAGTTGTTTTTCTTGGCGAGTCAATCATCTTTTTTTAGCCCGCGCATTTAGGCAAGCATGTAACTCCCCCGTGAGTCTGTGTGAGTTCATGTCTCACAAGGAAAACCGGGGACCGCCAGCAGGCCACACCGTTTGTGTGTTCACAAAATACAAACTATAAAGCAGATGCAAGGAGCATTGAATCTTAGCTGTAGTCTTGTCATGGATGGTGAAGGAAGGAAACACAACATTGTTCCAGCGCGGACAAGAACCACTCGTGCGCCTCCTTTCTTTTATGTCTCTGCGCTGTCATAAAATGTACCATTTAATTTAAAGAAAGGCTAAATTATTTATCTTTCAATAGCAAGCCCGCAGACAGGAACAGCATAAATCCACGCTGTCATTCACACGTTCATAAAGTGAACAGAGGGGTCCGACCCTTATAGGCTCCGACTCCAGTGAAACTGTTTTCCTTTACAATATCAACACCACACATTTGGCGCAGTTCACACTTTGTTTAAATGGCTCCTGGGAAATAAGTTAATAAAGAATGAAACGATATAAAACGTGTGATACTTTTCGCAACAAAAAAAATGAAAAATGCCCGCGGACACAGGTCAAAGATCCTAACCTAGATACTGTCACACACAAAGGGTTTTTAGCAACTTTTAAAGTACGGGTAGCTTATTCCTTCCTATAATTCAGTTAATCGCGTTACAAAGTCAGGCAAACTGGGGTTCATTTCAGATTCCAACCACAAACATCACCCCACCTTATCTGCCTGCAACACAGTCTCGCTGTCTTTCATGGCAGCCTGCGTATCTCCTGGGAAATTACACGTCCCCCTCGAAAATTGAATGCAAAACAAATTGCCAAAATATCCCTTTACACTGAGAAATGTAATCACTGAAACGCAGTGATGGAGACATCGATGAGCTTTGATGTTTAAAACACTGCAGTTAAGTTTGCCCTAAATAATGGATGAGCCTGTGGTACGTAACGTTTTGGGTAAAGATATCTAATACCTCTCCATGGACTCGTACGGAGACTATTTGATCCCTCGCTACTCAGAAAGCCTGTATTTCCTGCAGCCATTTACCTTCTAATAAATCCAATAAATCACTAAATGTCTGCTGGAGCCGTGCTTCTCTCGCACAGCACAACAACGGCAGGCTCCAGACGGTCCCTTCCACCGCCCCGAGTCGGAGAGTTTACGTAAGGATTTCTATAAATGCCACACTATGCAAACAAGTTCAAAGCGCCAAGTTTAAAGAAAACAAACAGCGCAGGGGCAATTACGCTGCGCTGGCAACCGCCATGAATGAAATCTGTGAACGGCGATGTCCAGACGAGGGACATTCCACAGGAATTCCTTCCGCTTTGGACGTGAGGAGTACGTCTGTGGGGAAAACCAAGCGAGATGGATAAAATTCCAACCCTGAGGTCGTCTGTCCACATCGTGCCCATCCCTTGAGCTGTTATCTCAAAACACTGGTAATAGCATATGGCGGGAAACTGCTGGAATGGTAACCAAATACACCAAAGCCAGACAATAAAGCATGCGCACCCTTCAATAGAGGCGTATTTTTGTGCTTTAATGTTGCACTTTAATCCTCCATTCATCTACAGTGGAAGGCCAGATGCAACTGGAAGGATGCCAGCTCAGGTCTTCCATCACACACGAGGGTTAATGGAAAGGTGGGAGAGAGGGGGGGTGGGGGTGGGGTGGTGATACCCGATCTGTTGTTTAACTCTTCAATAGAGGCAATGGAAACAGAAAAAGCACCCAGTGGAAACAAAGTCGCTGGACATTCAAAACAAAGAGCGAGCCGTGTAACTGAGACAGCGAAACGCCTATAAAAATGCAGGTCGCTTTTTGCCGGTAACCGACGACACAACCCGAAACACGCTGAACTGCCGGTGACCCCGAAGCATCGCCGAATGAGTATCTGCATGTATGTGTGCGTGTAAGATAATACCGCGCAGAGGCAGGAGATGGGAGTAATAGGGCATGAAGCGAGTGACTGACAGTTCTAAGTGCTCTCACTAGTCTCCTGATGGCCTGGGGGTGCGGGGGTACACCCCTGGATGCTACGCAACAGTTCCTCTCGAGAGCATTACGTGCCGTCCACAAACTTGTGAAGCCGCCCTTTTGTTCATTGTCAGCGGCGGCGACGCCGACTGACACGCAGTTTAACTTTACATCAGACTCGGCACAGTTCATTTTGGGGTTGATTATACAGAGGGGGGGGGGCACAGAGCTGCAGGTCAGACGGGCCCAGCCGGGCTGTCTGTCTGCGAGTCATTGGCACCTACCTGCTGCAGTCTTTCCAAACATACTAACATCATGACTGCAGCAAACGCGCCCCAGTTGCTCCGTCAGTCTGCGCCAAAGGAGACTGGAAACGCGACCATATTAGGCAAAGGCCCGTGCGCAGCGTGGCCACGGGTATGTTTTAATAACACTTTCCGCCGAAAAACCTGTTGGGGTCGGAGAAACGGCGCTCGCTCAGTTCCGACCTTTCATCGCCGGCGTGGAAAAAGCCCCGGTGTGAAATGTTTGGACGCTGTCACGGAGGACAGGCGCGAGTGGAGCCCGGAGCCGACCGCACAGCTGAATATTGATGCTGCGAGCTGTCGGTTCGCGCTGGATCAGTCCAGACACGTCACACCGCGCGGAGCAGCAGTGAATTAAAGCACGGAGGAGACTGGAGGTTAACGTAGCGTGCATCTGAATTGATTGATATCGCAAACAACGGCCCATGTTCAACCCAAAACCCTGAACTAGTCCCAACATAACAACTTATTTTCAAATCCATTTTCCCAGTCACAGCAGAGTTCACACAGAGACGAGGAAACCTAAAAAAAAAAAAAAGAAGGTGTGTGCATGCTGAGATTTCAGCAAGCCGTCCTTAGCCTGCCACATCCTCAGCTGAATAAACCTGGCCCTGCGTTTGTATACAAGAACTGCGTAATAAGTATGCCGGGCATCGTCCCCCTGATGCAACGCTTGGACACTGCTTTAAGGAGAAAAATCTCACAAGATCCTCTGAGTTGTCTTTCTGTGGCCTGAAGCAAAACAACACCAAAAAAAAAGAAAAAAAAATCATTTATTTACAACAGTCATGCTGATTGAAAACCCTGAAACAGCCTGACGCGCTGCCAGAGAAATCAATACCCACACAGCTCACACTCACTCTGCCTCTCTTCATTAGCTTCTATGCCTTTCTAACAACACCCCCCCCCCCCCTCCCCTACCGCCCCCCCTCTTCCCCACTCACAGCCAAAAGCTCCTTGTAGGGAGTTTGATAAAAATCTAAGAAGTGCAGCAAGTGGAGAGTGGCTCTATTAAAGCCATTTGCCATACTGCGCATTTCCTCATCGCCACACAACTTTTTTTGAACTTGCTCTTAACTTTTTTTTCAACCACAAAGTGAATAATGTGCACCTCATCGAAAGCGCACGCCGACTGTTGTACCTTTAATCCATTTGCTGATCTCCGGTTCACCTAAACATTCTTAAAGCACGTGTGCAGCCAACTTGCTCATGTCACTTTCACTAAGATGACAATGACATTCATCACAACTGATCACAGCACTCCTTTAAAGAGAGGACGACGTGCTTGTTTAGTCCTGCATAGCACCACTCAGGCCTAAATCAAGACACATTACCAGCATGATGGAGATACATCGACATAATATCTAAAACTAAGATGTTATAGCTTTGAACTCTTATCATTAGCAGACAAAAACTTCCTTCTTGGCTGTTTAAAGAAGTCAAGAAAGCTGGTCAGAAGCATCAGGAAATATTTTATTTTTATTATTATTATTATTATTATTATTAGTGTTGTTGTTGTTGTTGTTGTTGTTGTTGTTGTTGTTGTTGTTAGTATTACAGCATAAACAGGGAGAGGGGGAATGTTTGTCATGTCATCCAACCTTCCTTCATCTTAAGCTTCAGATCCTTCGCGAAAAGTTTGCAAATGTAAAAACTCTGCTTCAAAAGTAAACTTTCCAGAAGAACACCGACAACTGCTTGATAGAAAAACTATTTTAAATTCCCCCCAAAAAGCTTTAGAGAACTTGACCAATAAAACACAACAAACAAAACAGGTCGCGAACCGAACAGAGATACTTTGACATCGGGACGGGTTATCTTTCAGTAGTTGCGCTTCAAAATCAACAACGTGTCATAAACTCGCGTCATAACGAAACAACGACAGTACAGTTTCAGAGCGAATGCAGCGCAGAAGTGCGGCTTTCCACTCACCTGCTCGCGCTCAATAACTTCGCCTGCTCTCACGTGCGACGGCGGCGAGTCGCTCCGTCGCGCCAAGTCGCGCGAAACACGCGCAAAAAAAAAAAAAAAAATTAACAACACAAATTCTAAGGCACAACCTCGTCCCGACTAGCAGGCAACTGAATGGATGAACTTTCCACAGACACTTCCACTCCTCTTAACGTTTCCTCTACGGAAACTACTGCTCTTGAACTCCCGGTGCACTGTTTGTGTGTGTGTGTGTGAGTGTGTACGTGTAGCCTCTGTATGTGTGTGTGTGTGTTTGGGATGGCTGGTTATTCTGCGGCTTTTCGCCCCGGGAAAGACAGAGAGCAAACTCCCATTTACCCTGCTGCAGGAGAGGAGGGGAAGGGGGGAGGGGGGGAGGAGGGGGAGGGGCCCGCAGCATCTGTATCGCTGCCAACCAGCCAGCACGGAGTTACAACACATCTTCAACTTTGGCCCCATCGGAAACCTCACTTTTGTTTTTGTTTTCCTTTTATTTCTCAAATCATGCTGAATTTTAATGTAAAAAAAAAAAAAAATCCATCAAGATAACAAAACTTTTAAAGCCGATTGTATTTACAATATTATTGTGAATACAGATCAACAGATAATGATGCTGTTTGAGAATAGACAGAAAGTAATGGAAATTAAGGCAAAGGTACAGAAAACTTGACATGTGGAAGCAGGAGGAAAGTTGTATAGAGGTAAAGCATTGTTAAGATACTGATCAGGTATATGCATTGATGCTCAAATGAGGCATCAAACTACCACTCTTTGGTTTGCATTCCTTCTGTGAGATTAAATCTCACTAAAGCTGCTGTAATGTACAATAACAGTGTATCTGAGTCCTAATTTTGCAAGGGTGGGGTGAGCCCCTCCTGGTCTCCTTTCAGCGGAGCACAATCAAGACGCCCCACCGAGTAGCATCACGTCTTCCTGACCTGCCCTCCTCGATGACAGATAGGAAGTGACAGCGTTTCTCATTATCTGAGGGCTCTGATCCCAATATAGCCGGTGTAAATTAGGCAGCAGTCCAACATTAAACCAAGCTACAAGCAAGTTCAACTCGTACACATGGGATCCTCCACCAACAATACCGAAACAGTACAGTACAGATCTCTTGACTGTCAGTATCGGTTGTTTGGTTGACAGCACTCATAAATGGAAACCTGTTACGGTTGTTTCCATTCAACACGTCACCCAAACTCTCACCAAACTGTCGATTGTGACATCCTCTTACTGTTCAGTTTTACTGATAGAAAACAAACCCTCACTTCTTATGAGGGAAAAAAATACCGCCCCCCCCCCCAAAAAAATAGGCCAAACAGTTCCTATATATTTTGAACAAAGTGGGTAGAAAGTATTTTGCATTCAGTGAATCATTGTGGTGGAACCCAAGCAGATGTTCAGCCGTTCACTCTTCTGCCCGAGAACAAGCTCGCTCCCTTCAACTCTAATGGCAACGAACAAGCGTCACTGAGTCTGTTTTGTTGTGTTCCTCGAAGACGCAGCTTACATATACTGCCGTCACGCTGTCTGATCCGGGCCAGTGATCATTAGGATTTATCTTGCAGCTACTTTGTTGGAGCGCATGTTTTGAAGCGAATGAAATAAAACCCTCGAAATGATCTACAGCATTTCCAGCTGTTCTTCTGTGTCCTATCTTGTTTTCAAGGAGCAAAGAAAAACCTCACACCCTAAACCCCTTATACCAAATTATTTGCGAGACAACTGGCCACCTTTCAAATGCAGTTCTTACTAAAGAGGACGTATGATCCTGAGTGACATGATATGTTTATGCAATTAAATCTTTGAGGTCATCATTTAAGGCTCCTTGGTTATTTGTGTGTTTTGAGGGTTTTTTTGTTTGAGTACCTCCCCATCAGCAGGTCTGTGCACAGCACTGTGATTCAGTAAACATATTGAAACTTCTTGCTGTTTATAATGACAGTGAGATCAAACGTTGGTTGGGAATCACTGAAAAAGGAGTAAGAACATTAAAATATAACCAAGTTGTTAGATAAAGAGACTGTTGTGGAGTTTTGTGTGTGTTTTTTGTTTGATGGAAATACTTCATATGGAACCCATTGTGTCAGTATGTGTCTTTGCCCACGGGACCAGAACTGTTCAAACAGTGACACGTGGCCAAGTATGGCTGGTAAAATGCTCGTACATTTGATATGCGTTCCTCTCGCTTTCCTTCATTCTGGCTAAAAAAGCGGGGAGGAGAAAAAAAAAAACAATTGACTGTTGGTTCAGCCAGCAGATCCTGCAGGGCGGATCCCTCACTGGCCGCGTTTCTTCCAGCCGGGAGTGCGTGATGAATGAGGGACACGAAGACTGCCAACAAGAACTTCCCTGGACTTTCGCAGGTGGAGAAAAACGGCGTTCGTCTTGAACAAATCTACTTTGGCAGAAGTTGCGTGAGGGCCAGAGACAAGCGGATGCAGGTTCGAGGCCAGTTTTATTGGTGGATGTGGACGGAGCGTGTGGCAGTGTGCCGTCATAAAGGCTTATGGGATATGTTTGTTATTGCACTGTGGTGGTAATTAACCTGTTGCTGTTCCACTTCTGGGTGTGTGTCGCCGCAGATGTGTCTGCCTCCAAGTTACCTAAACAGATTAGGTTATAGGTTAGCAGGTTAAAACAGTATCCTCCCTGCCCTCTGGGAGGTTTAGTGTCAGGGTGTGCACTTCCTAAGGATAACGCTCCAGCACGCACACCCACTCGAGACTGAAGCGGTGAGTGATGAGCCACAGTGATGACATAAAATGTGTTATAAAGTCCACGTTGTGCTGTGTTTCAATAACTCATGCCTTTTCATCGGGGAACAGCACACAACATGATGCGAGTGCCTGCATGCCCTTGTCTTCGTAAATGCTCTGAGAGTAACATTTTTGGGACACACCTTTCTCTTGAGGATGAATCATGAGTCCAGGATACAAATGACAGCTTTCAAAGTTGCATACCAGAAGAATAACCATCAGAATTAAATAAGAACTGAAGCATTTAGGGACATACATCATAGCAGATAAAAAAACACACGCTAATCTACTCCAGAACCAGAAGAAAAACACCCTCAGCTTAGCTCAGATGGAGCAGCAAACACTGATGTCAAAGGGCATTACCACCAAAACACAGTCTCCTTTCTGTGAACAAATTATTTGAGAAAGGACTTTTTGGGGGGGATAGTTGAAGCAAACTGTGCCAAAGTTCTCAGAACAGCTGCCAAGTTATTTAAAAATCATCAGCAGTGACCAACAACAGCCCAGCAAGTGGTCCATTTGTCCAATTAGGTGGATGAGCAGTTCGTTGATGCTTCACTGAGGGACAATATTGTTGCATTTTTGATCATATCTTGTTCGCCATCCTTGAAAGGACTTTTTTTTTTTTTAACTCACAATAAACAGTTTAAGGCCAAAAAATGAGTCACATATTTAGATGGAAGGCAGTGTTTTTTGTTTCAAATCATCCACAAATGTAACCTGTTTTAATTTAAGTACAATGAGTTGCAGAAACCTGAAATGTATCCGTATAGTTTAGCCCTCAGATTGTGTGCGTGTGGATGTTTTTTTTTCAAAAAGGAAAACCGTGCAGGAGAACATGCACAAGCGTAAACACGGTTGTGTTCCTCCTCATGCGAACCACTCACTCAGTGGCTCTGTGTTTTTCCAGCTTCTGCTCTTTGAATTATGGAGTGTGAGTGAACTGAGAGGATTTGGCAGTGCAGGACTTGATAAAGCAAACCAAAGAATAGCACCCTAATCCCCAGTCATTTCTACAATGTTGTCATCCTCCTGATCCTCCTTAATGGAGGATGAACAGCTCAGTGTGGATAAGGTGGGAAGGAGCAGAAAACGTGAGATCAGTAGTTGGTGGGTTTTCAGAGGAATGCATCACTCTGGCGAGTGTTAATTATCCTGCGGCCCTGATGCGATTGGTTCGAAAGTAAGCAGAAGATGATAATGGATAATGGAAGAGGGAGAACGTTATCTCAAGTCAAATAGCAGCAGATATTTCTGCTTTTATTCTTTCCTTTGGGGCTGGAAAACACTTTTACTTTGACATTATGTGTTGGAGATGTTGAGTGGCCAATAGATCACTCGGTAGTGTTCGGTTTCCCGGCCGCTCTTGAATGTTGTGCTGAAGCATTTGGTTTAACATCGACGGTGAAATTATGGTCGGCGGCGGGCCGGAATGAGGTGAGAGTGCAGAAATTCTTGTAAACTTTGGCATTAATGTTCCATTAGTAGATTCATAATCCTCCCTCGTTTAAAGAAGGAAACAGGCTTTTTTTTTTGGATGCTTGTGGTATTCATGGGGGAGTCACACACACAGTGGATGTTAGCGTGCAGCACAATCTGTGAGTAATTTCAAACAGTAATCGTCAGGATCTCCAGCGAGAGGGCAGCCATCCAGCGCTGGTCACCCAGGGAGCTGCTACTCTACTTGGGGCACACACACACACTCACACACGCACGCAAAGCCACACAAACACACACTCATGGAAGCATCTGAGCCTTTGTGCCAATAAGCTTGAACTGATTAGCTAATCTTGATTACATGAGCTACCACCAGGGTTGTGGTGCTCTAAAACAACTGGAGATAATTGTCAATGATTGTGCCTCTCAATAATTAGGGATAAGGGCCATTAATTATGTTTTCTCATGTCAACAAGTAGAAACATTTGACTTACCGACTCGTGGAGTCTTCTTAATACATAAAACAAAGAAAGAATAAGCATTCCTGAGAATGTCATATGTAATGTACTGTGGGGTTCTAATAACTATTGATGGACATAGGTCTCTTTTCCATTAAATTGTTTGGTAATGGGTAAACAAAGGCTTTAACACTGGACAGGCAATGATGAGATCTTATTGTTTGTTTTTTTTGTTTTTATTCAGTTGTGTGTTAGACAATCGTTTCTGTTCTTGCAGCAGGCCTGAAATGTAAACACAAGGTGAGGCAGGGTTGTTTTTTTCAGTTGGGACGTTTGTTGTTGATATGGCTCGTTAATGTGAGGCTGTTCAAAGGAACATGGAGCATTGTGATTACAACGACTCTTTTCTTTCTTTTTTAGTGTCGGTGTAAACAAAGTGATCACAGCTGATGGACCAGCAACTCTGAATGAAAAGGGGTGTCATTTTAGCTTTTTCAGCATTCATGTGAAAACGTGCACTGATTTATGAAAACATAATAATGTTCCTATAAATCTCATATCCTTAGATGTGTTATATTTGTAGTTGGGGCTATTTGTATAAATCAACGTTGCTGTTGCCGGCCCGCCTGTGGAGCGCTGGAGCTGAAGGGTCAATCAGTGGCGGTCTATAAAAGGCGGCCACCTACAGTTCAGAAGGCTGCTGCTGGAAACCCGTGTCGACACTGGTGGGCAGCGTTTGATGTATGTGTCCTTGTAGTTCTCTGTGCGGACGAAATCAAACGGCGAGGCGATCTGCACCTCGTCTCTGCCCGAAGCGCGGCGATTTATCCAGCCCGCTGTCGGCCGTCCTGAAAAGATAAGGATAAATTCTCGTTTTGCCGGACGCTTGGGGTTGAAGCCTGAAAATGATGGGCATATTAGCTGCCATAAGTCACAATGTTTTTCCATGGTACATACTCTTTATCAAACAACACCTTCATCCTCCCACACACATAATCATTGTCAAGCACCCTCTTTCACAATCCCCGAACAGGTGGACACAATAAAACTATGTGGCCAACAGTCAAACACTTGTCAGCAGACGTGCAGGTTATGGTTCTGTTGGGATGACCAAAACATTCTTGGAACACATGGAGAACGCATGCTATTCACCCGCTGGACATCAGCGTGGAGCTAATAAATCCATCTGCTCGTCCGCTCTCTGACACTGGCGAGATGAGGTGAGTGTAATGTGCGACGTGGACAGAAAGGAGTTCGGCTGAGCCGCCGGTGTGCATTGCTTCGGTGGAAACACATTAAGCTAATTGTGACACGGGTTCATCATAACATGTTAGGAAAACAACCCGTCAGAATGTCAGTTTTCATGAGACCAATCCTTGTTTCTGCGTCAACAACAGGCATTCCCCCCCGCCCCCCTCCAAAAAGTAGTTGTGACTTGTGTTGTCACAATGTGACTGTGTAAACATTTTTATATCCCTACAACTTGGGCAATACAAACACACACACACACACACACACACACACACACACACACACACACACACACACACACAATGACTCAAGCTTAACAAAAACAGCAGCCTTCTCCTGACTTCCTGGGAGGCCCACAATCACGGCCCCAAGCCCCACAGCTTACGATAAACAGTAAATATACAGCTCAATTTGGTGCATTCTCTAAACAGATTACGCACACATACTTCAAAACGCAAGTTTCTACATTCACTCAGCCATGCTGCCAAAGGTAAACACAATGCATAAAGGCCCATTAGACTGAAAACCGTAGCGAAAACATGCAATCAGACAGTTAGAGAGTCAGCACACTTGGAAAATTAGTTTGTTGTTCTCCCTGTCTGCATTTTGTGTATTTATGTTGTGTACTTGTCAGTGATTGGCAAGTGTCTGAGCGTGGGACTGTTTATTTATTTCCAGCAGGAACATGCAGTTTTGTGGCGCACAGAGGGACACAGCTCTGCTGTAGGATTGGATTGACCTGAAAGTGGAAACAGGTGGGCTGAGCGGCAGGTGGGGGAAGGAACGGATGGAGAAAGTGTGAGAAACGGAGCGGCTCGTTACCGCATAGGCATGCAGCCCATATATCAAGAGGACCGCAAATGATCGAAATGGAAGAGCAGTAAAAGCGCCGAAAGAGCCGTCTGTGTCTTTTCAAGAGGAAACTCTCCGTGATTTGCATGCGCCTTGCTTTATTTCTCTTATTGTTTTTCTCCCTGATTATGCTCGGTCTCCGATGTGCAAGGTGTCCCACTGTGTATCCGAGGCGATATGAAAGTATTCCGTGTCTGAAAATAGTCAGAAATACCCAAAAGGGAAACGCAAATGTCTCTCGCACGTAGTCTGAAATGCCTCGAACTGCCAAAATCAGCATCACTTTCTCATAAGCATTAATCTTTTCTCAGTGCTGGAGAGCGGCGGAAAGGTACTTTCCCACCTCACGGAAAAGTTAGCGCTTTACTCGGGATATAAAGGCCTGTTATCAAAAATTGAACGTTATTTTTAGGAACAGTTCATGTGCGAAACTGGTTCAGCAGAAAGCCTGTTGGACCCGAAGTCTGAGCTTTAAATCCGACAGAGTATTCAGGGACTCTTACGGATATTTACCTCAACTCGGTTCTGTTTATTGCATCAACCTGGACGAAAGATACCTTCGATGGGCAAAAACGGTTATTAAAACCCCCCCAAAAAATAAAGCAGCAATTTTTTTTCTACAGAAACCAGACTAAATAGTCGAGCTTTTGTCTGTCCGAGGTCGTGATAGGTCTTCGCATTCTTCGGAGGTGAAACAAGCATTGTGCGGACTCCATCCGATTAGCCAACACTTCTGCAAAGGAGGAGCAGACGACCAAAGGAGAGACTTAGAAGGATAGAGTGTAAATTAGACCTTCAGGGGAGGAGGCTGACATGCGGCCTCAGATGGTCTGCGAGTCTTTGAACAAATCACGTTTAGCAACAGTCTCCCCTGTGTAGTTGGTGAGTGCTTGCGTGCGTGTGTGTGTGTGTGAGACAGCCCAGCTGTGTTCTTTGTTGTTTTATCAGGGAGACGTTCCCCTCCCTTGATCAGCTGTTCGGCTGTGTGTGAAATAAATTGGAGGATTTACAGGGGATGGCTCGAGGACAAGATGTTTTTACCGTGAACGCCGCCGTTTCCCCCCCTTTCAACAGAAAGATCACTCACAGTTAAGTGAAAGATAATGAGATAATGAGAGAGGATGATGGCAAATGAGGCACCAGCTGTATTCACGTCTTGTAATTCCTTGCAACCTGTCTTGGAGGAGATTACACAGGAGATTTTTGTGATAAATCTCAGCGTTCACTTGGAAAAACAGTCATAAAATAAACACCAAACGGAGCACACGAAGCAGCCATTTAGGAACATCGAGTACTGTGAGGATTTGTGGCTTTTAAGCGTGTTGTCATCCTCAATGGTCGGACTCTGGCGGAGGCAGACGGCGATATGTGCGAGGTTCTTTCTTTCAGATCACTCAGCTGAAAAGCGGTGCGTTTGGTTTTTCAGATCATTCTTTGTATTATTTATGTCCCCCCCCCAATCAAACGCATGTGATTCATATCATCACTTGAAGCTATATTGAGGGATGGGGGTAGGTGGGGGGGGGGGGCATAGAGCAAGCCCAAGCGGGGAGGAGGAGGAGGACACAGAGGGGACGGCAGATAGAGACGGAGCAACGCCGGCAGCCCAGCCAGGTTGAGTTTATGGCGGCGTTCTCGCGGCTTATCAAGCGTCACCGCTCACTCAGCGAGGGGCTCGTCCCCCGAGGTGGTCCCGCGTTCATAAACACTGAGAACCCCGGTCACGTCGAAAGATGAAGTCAGACTTTGACGGGCCAAAGTAAACACTTGTCGGCCTCACTCGAGCGGGCAAGCGCTGCGAGCCGTAGTGTGCAATAACGAGAAGACATTTCGCAGTTATTTGGGCCAACAGGAAGCATTATGGAGGGAGTTCGCTGTCCTGGACGTGCGTACTCATTCAATACCTTTTTCCCGCCATGCACCAGTATTGATTTCCCTCTATTTAGTTGGGGGGTTGTGTTTGTCAGCTCCCTTCCTAAATGAGCCACATTAAATCATTGTCGCCTCCTGTACTGGCTTCAGTGTGTAATTGTGTTCACTCAGGCACAAAGTGCGAGACAGAAGGGCAGACGGCAGAGGAAAGGCGCTAAACAGAGAGGGCGATAGATTTGATGATAACCCCACTTCCCTCCTTCAAGGACTGTAAACCTCCCCCGTTGAAAACCTGCAGCAAACCAATGACCTTTTTCCTCTGGCTTGTGAGGAGTTTCCCCTTTCATTTCTCTGCTGAACCTCCCATTAAATCATCCTCTAAAGAAAACAGGAACTATTTATCTGGTTACTTCCCTGAAAAATTAAAGGGGCCATGCCAACGTACGGCTGGAACATGAATTATACGCTCGAAATGCTGCGACGGCATCAACTCGGCTGTTCGTTCTCATCTTCTTAACCGCATCATTGACTCTCCCACTGAGACAAACATCTTTAGGCTTGTGTTTGCGCACCCGTTCATTCAACAATGGAATACATCCACATGGTTTTTGTTTTGTTCTCAGGGAAACACGCCGACGACATTGTGCGTTGCAACTGAGCCGTGACTTCCGTATCCCAACAGTCTACCTCAGGTGTGTTTTTAATCTGGTGCGCTCGCTGTTTGTATCTCGTGTGGTGTTCCCTGCACTGCTGGAAGCCATCGATCACTTTATGACCACGTTTCAGACAATTAGGAACAATTAAATGCAGTCAAGCACCCAATTATTCACACACTCACTCCGCTTCCTCACGGAGGAGTTTCCTTCTGATCTGGTCACAAGTGGCACCGAGTGAGTTCCTTAACTCACACGCCACAACTGTAAAACCTGATTTAACCAAGCAATTTGAACTAATTGGAGACAATTTGCAGCATTTAGGGGAATCAATAAAAATGAGGTGGTTGTG
>JASSRZ010000080.1:10225392-10240447 GCA_032164315.1 Malacoctenus gilli
TCTGTGTGTGTGTGTGTGTGTGTGTGTGTGTGTGTGTGTGTGTGTGTGTGTGTGTGTGTGTGTGTGTGTGTCTGTCTTCCTGTGTTTGTCCTGTGATGGACAGTCCTCCTGTTCAGGGTTTATCATGACTAACTTGCTTAGAACAGGCAAAGGAGACCTTGGTGGGTTAAATGTATTCGCGCACGTCTTCTTCAGTGACAAAAACCACTCAGTCCAGTTGAGAAAGCCTGATTTCTGTCCTGTCTGTGAAACAAACCAAACGTATTAACCCCTGCATAAAGCGGCCTCTGTGAACACTGTGTACCAGGGGTGTGGGTCTAACAGATAAACTTAATCGTCTTATAATGATCCTAATTGTTTTTTTATTTCTCAGTTGTTTTCGAAACAACTTTAATCTTTCAGAAAATTGGTGAAACATTTGTCTCCTCAAAGCGGACCGAGAACAGATTTGAAACGAAAAGCGCCGACACACAGAAATGGAATTACTTCTGGGACTTTTGTGGAAATTTCAGAGTCATAATTCATTTTAAAGGTGAACAGTGTTTCTATAAGCTCCACAGGTGTTTCAAGGACAGCACGTAAGGGCTTTTCACATCGCTGTCCGTGGTGCTGAATTTATTTCCAAGTGACATTAACTCGAGTCTCTGTTACCAGTCTGATAACATACATACAAAGCGTTAATGAAATGAATGTCTCGTGAAGCCATATGGTTTGAAGTGTTGCCCCACCGTTCCGCTTCTCCTTTTCCTTCTGACACTCTTCTCTCTTTCTCCACTTTCCATTCTTCTCCGAAGACAAAAACGAGGGGGGAAAAATGGGATCTCGCCTCAGTCGAGTCAAGAGGAGTTTGACACACTAACAAAACAGGTAGGCAGCTGAAAAGAAATCTGTGCCTTGCAGTGTGCGAACACCACCACCACCACCACCAAGTAGGCTTAAAAAGCCAAGAAATACGCTCTCAATATGGAGTTTGTGTTTTCTGGTCGTGCCTGCGTAGGTTTCCACCGGGTGCTCCAGTTTCCTCCCACAGCCCAAAGACCTGCTGGTTGGGTTCGCTGGTGAGTCTGAACTGCCTGTAGGTGTGAGGCAGTGTAAATGGTTTGTCTGTCTCTCTCTGATAGCTCCCCCCGTCGCCCCCCCCCCCCCCCCCCCGCGCGTCCCTCTGAAGGTTAGGCAGGTAGTCGGCGAATGAGTGACAAAAACGAAATAGGGCTCAAACCAATGCACGTTATGAGTCTTTGTATTTGGGGAGGGAAGTGTACTGGAGGGGGGTGGGGGGGCATGTATCTCTTTTCGGAGCTTTATTTTCATCAATCTCTCGGCGACATAATGAGAAAACCTCGGGCACGAAGCGCTCCACTATATTTTCCCTCCTTAGCAGCAGGTGTCCCATCCTCCTCCTCCTCCTCCTCGTCTCCGATCCATGAGGCTTGTTACGCTCAGCGTTGTGCCCAATTCCCGCTTATCTACCGTCGTCCTCCATGAAGGCTTCTTTTCACGTCAGAGGTTGGTCCACATGTTCATGCTTAAAGAGACGACCTTTCCACCCAAAGTGACAACTTGCTGGGATTTTGCTGCCACCCGGTTAAAAAAAATAAAAGACCCCTTTTTTTTGGCATTGATGGGACTGTTTGTCTTGCTCATGTTGCCTCAATAGGACATTTGTATCTGCTTTTCATCCGTGGGAGGGTTTTTTTTCTCTCTGTTTAGGCGAAGATGTAATTAAGACACCAAAACCAGTGTTGCATTCTGCTCTCCGTTCTGCTCGTGAAGGCCTCCCGAAGTTCTCGGCTTTTCAAGTTCTGATGAAAATACTCTGGCTGTGCGCCGCGTGTTTCCTTTCGCAGTTCTGCTCATGTAAGAGAAAAAAAAGGGGGGGGGGGCGAAGAGCCTTAAAATCACTGCTGCTTTTCCATGGCACACCTCTCATCATTACCGTCGTCACACACATAGTAAGTACACTGAGCCATGTGCACACACATCAGCGCACACACACATTCGCTGTGTTAGCACTACAAAGTCACCCCCCCCCCTTTTTTTTTTTCCCCCTACATGCACAGGCGTTCGCGCACACACACATACGTACACTCAGGGGATGAGGCAGTGAAAGGGCAGTGGGATGTACAGCTGTGATGGTGTGTCTCAGAGAGAGATCAGACTCTTTAATAAATGATGATCTTGAGGAGGGAAACTGTGTGTGTGATTGTGTGAGATGGATAGTGAAAGGTGGCTCGCTGGTCACGCGGCCGCGACTGCTCATACAAAGTGTCCCTGCCTCAAAGTTACACCCAGCTGAGATCTCGCCATCGTCCATCTCCTGGGTTGTTCATGTCCCTTACAGTTTTTTTCAAATTCCATCTGGTCCAATTGACAGTTGTTGGTTTTTTTCCCCCCAGCCTTTGAATTTATCAAATATCTTAAACCTTGTTTGGCAGTAGGGGGCGGAGCTATCTGGCTGGGCACTCTCTGGGCTCCCCCAGGAGTGTGGTGTCATTTGTTGTTTAAAGCCGCTCTCTGTCATTGTATTGTGGAAAGTGATTTGGGGCTTTTTCAGTGGAATTTAACATCCGAACAATTCAATTTTCAATTTTCATCGCGCTAGAAGAATTTTTATCTCGTTTTTGACGGCATTTAAGCTGCTTAAGATTCTGTTGACAAGATCGCTAATTTCTGCTCATGCTGATGCTTAAGCTGTTTCACCTGCTCCTTTTCTTTCCCACACTGACCTCTCAGTGACCAGCACCACTCCCAACTGCTGCTCAGTTCTCATTGTTTTGTCGTGTACTCACACGATGCAACACCATGTGGACAAAAGAGCTTTTTTTGGGAATGAATGATCACATATAAACCCCCTTTTTTTAATATATTTCAAGATCATCCAAGTGTCCAGACTGAACCTTTATGCAGGTTAGTCTTTTGGACCCATAGGCCACAACTTTGACTGCACCTGATGTGGCACGTCCAACAACTACTGCGGTATGGATGATGTTAATGTTGTGGTCAGTTGAAAATGAAAGAAGTGCATTCTTTGCCAGCAAAGCCAATAGAACCGAATCATCACACCATACACCAATCACAATATATATATTACTTCCTCCTACAGATACAGCCTTACTCTCTGTAGCCACCCCCAAGGCCCCTTGCCCCCGTGCCTTTGTGTCAGCATGAAGGTGGCATCAACGCGAGTCTTTTCATTCATGGGAACGTTGGCCAGAACATGAAAACAAGTCAGACAGCTGTGCTGCAACACAGTATTTCCTCACGACAGTTACGAAGCATGTGATTAGAACAGCCTTGAAAGTGTGGAGCTCCACATCTTCATTTCCTTTCGTGTCAGAGGTCAGCTGTCTCACAGGATAAATTGATTTAGTCACGGCAATTTAGATGATGAATGAATGATCGCGACATGAATGTGATGAGGGGATGTATTTATTTTGTGCGATACCCACTGAAAAGGGACGTCACACGAGGGATTACACGACACACAACCATATCCAATATAAATAAAGCCTTCCGGCGGCTGACGTTCACATTCAAAAGAAAAACAAATCAATACTGCACACCACATATGTTCCGAATCAAAAGACGGGAAAAAGGAGTGTTACACATAAACAAAGTCGATTTTCCAGCATAAAACAGCCTCAGTTCCCATGTTTTTTGTTTTTTTTTCCCTGACAGTGGAAAACTTAGCATCACACAACGTCTGCCAAGAATTTCAATAACCTCTCTTTCAGGCTCTGACCACATCATAGGCGCAGAAGCGTTGTCAGTCTCCCTCCGCGTTTCCCTTCCCTATTGCATCAGGTGCGGTAACTACCCTGGATAATGCGCGGGTCTCCCTTCCTCTCTCTCTCTCTCTCTCGATCCAACCACGCAGCTCCTCCCGCTCGCTGCTGTGTGGGCATCTGCTGCACACCTGGGACCGAGGTGTGAGCTGCGAGTGTCATTTTGAAATAATCGATGGATTACAATATCACAAGTCAGAGCAGAAACGCGGTAGAGCTCACTTTTATGATGTGCAGTGTAAATTTGTGGCCGAGTTCGATTAGGTGAGACGAACAATTCTTGGTCTTTTAGCCCTAAATTTATTGCTTCAATGATTGCAATCCAAAATGCAGCTTCTCTCCTCTTTCTTTTTTCCAGTCTGACAAACTCAATGAAGTTTTTCTGTTACGATCTTTCATTAAGAAGGGATTGCTTTATTTTTTTTGATATTCTCACAGCCGGCCCACGTTCCACTGTTGAGCGAAGGACTTGTCCGAAGTCGTTGTGTGTTTACGAGATCTTTCCGAAAGATCACTACAATCGTGGCAGATGGCGTCTCAGTCTGGAGCGACACTCATTTACTGGCAAAAATAAAACCCTATTGTTTTTTTTTTGTGTGTGTGTGTGTGCGACGGTGGCGGGAAGCTTAGTCTGGACGAGCTTTCTTGCTGTTCGGTGTCCAGCATCGCGGTGGAAGAAGAGCTGAAGTCCTCTATGGTCGACACGTTCTCCTGCCAACAGCAAAAGGAAATTCTCTCGTTTCCTGTTTTTTTCACGGCCACAAATAAACTTCATTGGAAACCTTGTCTTCAAAAACAGCCAAACCGACAAACTTAAGTGGACTCAAAAGTTTTGGATCCACCTTAAATTTCTGTACCTTATTTAAAATCTCTACTATTTATTCTCTATAAATCTTCAGTGAGAGCTGGAAGCATTGTCAAGCTTTAGTCGAGTTACGTTGCCTATCTATCCGATGTTTTGGCACTCCTGTTTCTCAATAAACTACTAATTCTTAGAGTGGCACAAGAACGAATACAACAGACAAGAAATCATGTTTTTAATTCACTTTACACCCTGAAATATCTTTTCTTCAAACCAAATCTTCACTTCTTTGTTGTGTGGTGCACAACAGCTTTTTTGGTGATTTTTTTTCGACAAGTGTCAAGGTTCTAGTTTGAACACAAAAAGCTGAACTTGTGCTGCTGTGGGAGCAAAGAAGCTCACAATCGTGAGGATTAATCTCTGTGAGAAAGCCAAAAAATTCTCGCATCCTTTGAATTCTGATAATTGGTTTGAAATTACGGCAGCAATCGCTTTTTTACGTACCGGCAAGCAACTCGAATCCACGGAAAGGAGGCAAAAACGTTTGGTTGGGAGAGACGTCCGTCTCCGTTCCAGCCCGTAATATATTCTGCGAAGCGTCGGAGATGGTCAGAGCTGCCCGCTACTCCCTACCTGGGTCCATCAATGCTCTGTACACTTCATGTATCGACCGCCGTGACGACAAACTGGCGCGAGTGTGAACATGAATTAAGCAGGATGCGGCGAGACCGGTGTCACGGCGAGGGTGACGGATGCCCCGCGACGTCTCCCAGGGTCATTACATGACAGTTACGTTGATAGATGCCGTCCACAGAAGGGTAATTCTCCCCCCTGACAAGCCCACTCCCTTTTACAGTGATGAAATGAGGATCTGATGAATGCGCTCACGCATTTTCTCCACCCCGCTCTGTTTTTAGGCGGAGCAGCCATTTTTAATCACCCCCACGCCGGATGAGTTGTGGACCGCCGAAACTGAGGGAGCCCACACACACTGTGAACACCATGAAGACCCCGACGTCTGATTGAAACTCAGTGGGAAGGCAGAACATAAATCTGTTTTCGATGACGCCGTCGATTAATCTCTCCATTTTTTTTTCTCTCACTATTGGTCCATAAAATGCCAGAAGATCATAAAAGATGCACATAACAATATCCCAGAGCACCGGGTGCTGTCTTTAAATTGCTCAGTCTGTCGAACCAATCATCCAAAACACAAATGTATTCAATTTGCAATAATGTTTCTGAGGAAAAATGCACAGATATGCCACTGGGATCAGAAATTGTTTGACATTTTATCTTCAAAAAGGAAAAAAAGGAACAGGATCGAGAAGCAATTAAATGAAAGCTTCCATGTCTTTTATTGCCGGTTACAGTACTGTTGTGAAAAATGCACCATGCAAATGGGCCTGATAATGCTGTGAACTCCCACTGCAGACTTGTGCGGCGCTCAAAGGTTAAAAGCTCTTGGAGTGGAGCATACTTTTGGAGTACCCACTGCACATGAGAGCACAGTTTAGCCCGCGTGGCCCTGAGGCGCACCACTTCCCGCACGGGTTAATCCAGCTTTCATTAGAAATGCACTTCTTTATGTGGAGCCGTGTGTGTGGATTGTGCAGTACACAACGTGGAGCTGCGGCCCCTTTTGTTTGACTAGAATCGATGACGGTGTGGTGAAATCTTTTCAATTTCAGTTGTCTGCAAGAAGCAGGAAATCAATGTCTATGTTTCTAACATAATGCCGCCTTTAACCTTTGGGCCAATTGCAGGTCATATAATAGACTCTTTAATCGATACAGGAAGGGCTGAGCTCAGAGTAACCAATGATTGATTTTAACTGGTAAACGGTGATAAAGCCAGTTTACCGCAAGTGAGCCTGCATCTTGCTTGCTCGTTTTGACACCTCGCGCGCCCGCTGACGGCCTCCCTTCAGGGGCTGCGAGCTCAAACTGTTTCGGTTTGGAGCGACGGCATCGAACAGGTTTCGTTGTTTGTTTGTTTGTTTGTTTGTTGCCGTTTGGAGAGGACTGCTTAGATTGAAAGGATGGAGTGGACGTGCATTATGTCTCGCTGGCTGTTGGGCTGTTGTATTTTGTGAGATCCCAACTGTCCTATTTATGGATCATCAGTCTTTCCTGCCTAAAACGTGCTTCGTAAATAATTAATGGTCACAGCCCATTGCACCCGTTACACTGTCAGAAGTCTGGGACACCGGATCCGCACGCGCGCGCGCACAAACGCACACATTGACAAAACACCACAAACACACACGTACGAGTAATTGTTTGAGGATCAACATTTAAGTATGTTTCACACAGTCTTTTGGAAATCAACGCTCATTCAGTCGTTCACGTTGGATGTATCTGGAATCTAAATTCCCTTCTTCCCGAACGAGCGCTCCTGTACTTCTTTGGCCTTAATCACTGCAACGGAGAAAGGGAGGGAGCGAGCGAGCGAGCGAGCGCGGTCAACGAAATGAAACATGGAAAGTAGCGTAAGTGATGAATTGACTGATAAACCTCTGACACTGCGAAAGTCTAATGAGCGGTCTGAAAAGAAACGACGTTTCATCAGCCTTGTCTTCGAGAAATTAGGAAGTCAGCGAGGGTTTCGAAAAGATTCGCGGCGCGGCGAGATGTGCAAAGTGCCAAAACTGTGCAGGCGCACAAACACATGGTGGAAACAAAACACACGCACACGCCTGAACATTTGCACAACAACACACACACGAATGGATCGTGGTTGTTGTCTCTCTCTCTCTCTCTCTCTCTCTGTCTCTCTCTCTCTCTCTCTCTCTCTCTCTCTCCCCCCTCTCCTCTCAGCGTCCCGTGGTCCGATCGACCCTGCATGGCTGCTCTCAGCAGGATACGTGTCATCCACAGCACCCCTGCCTGTTAGGGGGAGAGTGAGGTGGGCCGTGGAGGGTGCACGGGAGGAAGGGGATAGATGGCGAGTGGGAGGCGCACCAGCAAGAAGAGGGTGAACGAAACGAGGGGGGGGGGGGGGGACTGAGGAGTTGGGGATTCAGGAGGAAACCTGCGGAGGATTAGACGAGTGTGGAGGTGTGCACGCAGCCTCCTCACTGACTCGGCGGGGTCAGAGGTGAAATGGGGTTGTCTGTAAGATGTTCCTCTGCATCAGAGCGCCCAGTGCGACGGGTCAATAGTCAACCTCCGACTCGTGTCTTTGGTTTGATTTTCCGCGAGCATTCACGCTCTTCTCCGACGCTCCGATCCTCGACTCATTTGTTTGCCTCCTCTCTCTCTCTCTCCGCTAGGTTTATCCGGTGATGTCGCCATGTGCCGCTTGCCATCTTCTCTTCTCTTTATGTATTCAGGTAAGACATCAAACACCTACGTCAAATTTGCGGGTTGTTACTGTACAATAATATTTGCTTAACTGCCAGCAGCAGGTATTTTACGTCGCGCTCCAGACACAATTTACTGATGTGCATTAGGAAACCGAAGCGACATGCCGCTTTTGTCTGAAAGCGTTTATCTCGTCAAAATAATCGGCATCCTGTTTTCGGCGGCGACGGGTTTGACGTTTCATTAGCTGCGGCGCATTTCTTCATTATGTGTTTAACGCGGCCGTTTCTGTCCTCAAAGACGGCGTCGCGCGGCAGCCGTAAGTCACATTTCTCCCCCGATCTGACACGGTGAGCTTCCAAACTGCTCGCAGCTCAAACTAATATGCTTGAGTAAATAAAAGCTCCCATCGCAGCCGCCGCCGCCGCAGCCGCCGCCGCCACTGCCCTTCATAACAGCACCTGAAGATTGTTTCCCAAACAGTGACACAGTGTCTTCCCTGTCTAATAAAGCGGTCCACGTGAAGTGAGGCCGTGATTGGTAAAAACACGGGCTGTATATTAAAGCGGGAGCCGCACTCACTGCCCTGTACTTTCTTGGATATGCTTTCAGTAATAACGGCACAAGGAAGATTGTCTGCCTAACAGCGTGTGCTTTGCTTACACAGTTGCTCCTGAGAGAGGAAGCAGAGTTTGGGCACTTTCCAAGAGGTTATTATCAAGCAAGCATTCAATTTTAGTGGACACCATGAAAGCAGTGCGAAACGCTGGGCGAGGCTGTCTGGCACGCTTTCTAAGAAAGTGACTTTCGAGAGGTGGCAATTACAGCGAGACATAATGTAGCGCGTTGAGGTGCGACTGCGGCTTTCGCTTCGTAAACGCGCCATGTTAAAAATCCACAACTCGCGCATTCAGGAGTCTGAAAACAAACGGTCAGACTCACAACAAACACGCAGCTCCGTCTGCAGCCCCGGCGCGGTGTCGTTCCCAAAGCCGAGCTCATTACAAAGTTTTCCTCCGTGTTTGTTTGAAAGTGGCCTCTAATAACGATGTAAGTTTGTACAGAGAGTTGATTTCCAGGAACTCCTGCTGTTTCAGAGGAACACTGGAAATCATTCAAAGGGGAACTTCCTTTTTTTTTTTTCTCTCTCTCTGATACACAAACACATTCAGCTTGCGTGACGTCTTCAAGAATGCAAATGTCGGTCACGGAAGCCACTATGATTGGGCCTCCACGAAAACAATCGTCCGGGGAACTTATCTGCCATGCCAGGCAGTGTCCTGCAGGATTCAAACAGAAATCAACTGTGTCAAAGCGCAGCTTAAATTGTTAAAGGTCAAATGAGGACACATCATGTTCGACTTTGGATTCTCACTCAGATCTTGTGCTCAGTCCCGATCGTGTCTCGAAGTGTTTCCTGACCACAGCGACTCCGATCTCTGTTTGAGTGAGAAAGGAGCAGAGACATAGAAACGGTCTGCTTTAAGGTCAGCCCCTCTGAGAAGCAGAGGCGTGTGTTCGTCCGTGCATGCGTGCGTGTGTGTGTGTGTGTGTGTCTGGGTGGGCGTTTGTCTGGCTATGTGTTTTTTTGCTGTCCATGTGCGCCACATTACAGAGCAGAGTGGTAAAGTTATGGCAGCTGCCTGCAGGAAAAGCAGAACTGTCTGCATCTAAGAGAAGCTTTCATCCTCCTACCTGCCCACCTGAGAGGGGAAACGTCACCCACACACCCACACACACACACACACACACACACACACACACACACACACACACACACACACACAAATGAGCAATCAGGAATTTCAGTAGGAGCTCTCTCCCTGGTCTTGATTGATTTTTCTTGTCACAACATCAACCTCCAACTTCCTTCTGATGTCGACTGGAAAAAGGGCCGATTCCAAAGCAGACGTGACAGACTTGAAAAGAAGAAAGCTGCTTGTCACCGAACCCCTCAAAGGGGACCTTGCATTGCAAAATTTAAAAAAATGTGAGAGTTTGAAACAAAAGGTTAAAAAGCAGGAATAAAAAGTTATCATTTCACTCCCGGGTGCAGCGTCAGACAGAGTCGCGTGGTGTTGGGTCGCATCGAGTTGCATCTTCGGGATACATCTGTGCTGCACAATCAAGTGCTCGTTCTAGGTTTTTTTTTTTTGCAGCTTCTCGTTTGAAACATTTTTATTTTTTTTACATTATTCATCATACGTTTTTCTTGGAGAGGCTCCTCCCTGACGCTGGATGAAAGGTGGGACCCACTCTGAAAACAGTCATCAATCCGGAGCAGGGTCAACAGAAAACAGCAAACAGCCACTCCAGCTCACGTTCACACCTACGGCCAAAGTGGGTCACGAAAAAGAACATAACATGAATGTACTGGAGCGACCCAGAGTGCACAGATTAACCCTTGCATGCACATGCAGGCGCTGAAGTGACAGTTGAGCTCGGGTTCAGTCCCAGGACGTCGTAGCGCTGAGGTGACGATCCAAACGACTGAATCTACATTTTATTTTCATGTTTCTTGCATCAACACATTTCGACGTGGCACCGACATCCAAACATAGAACATCTTTATGAATTCGAAACACATTTTTTTGAGAACAGAATGTCATTTTTCCACACGTACCTGGACTGAAAACTGCCCCTCCGCCAACAGGCCGCCGTCTGCGATGAAAGCTCTCGGAGCAGAAAGTCTGGCGTGCGTTCTGGTGCCTGGCTAATATAAACAGAGACACAGTGTGGGTGGCGCCGCACTCATAATGTTCAACTTGTTAATCTGCCCTCTGTCAGTCACTGGTGCCCCTGAAAAGTTGCCAGCTGTGCTTTGCTGCGAGTGGCTGTTTGGGGAGAAGGGGATTAGCTAAACACCACCTCTAACTGCAGTCGTACGACTCAGAATTATCAGACTCTCACTTCCACAGCTCTGACCTCTAATTTTTGCACGCCAACTTAACCTTTGGAGGTACATGAAACTCTGTAACAGCCTATGCTCACTATGAGACCACCAGGGTTTAGAAGATCAGTGGGAATATGGCATTTAAAACCGAGCTCAACAGCCAAATAAATCGGAAAGCTTTTTAATATAAGTTCTAAATAGCATCAAGCTCGTTTAATTACCCAGACAATGTATCCGTGTGCTTATTGGATGCTAATTCTCTCTTGTTAAAACACAAAGAAAACTATGATCATGAATCAGCCGCAAAATGCAATCAAAAGCAACAGTAAAACACTTTAACTGTGTTAACGTGTTAATTAGTCGGAGCGAATTGAAATTGTGTATCGTGTAGAATGAGATGTCTGTTAAACATTGCGGCCCCATATTTAAGATCGTGTCCTATTTCAGGCTTTCTGCAACGAGCGTGGAGGAGGGGAGTGTTGCTGAGCGAAACAGTCAAAACACATAATTGAGTTGTAAGCTGTGATAAGTAGCATCAGCTGTTGTTTATTGTTGGCCTCATTGTTGTCAGATAGCTTCTTTTTCATGGTGAAATGCGTTCAGGCCTCACACTGTAATTATGCAAGGGAGACAGTAGTACACACACAGGGACATGCACACGCCCAGGCTCGCGTGCGCGCACGCACGCACGCACACACACACACACACACACACACACACACACACACACACACACACACACACACACAGAGCGATACCTAAGGGTATAAACTCATGGACAAGCGGAGAATTGTTGAAACAGAGATCAGATTAGAGAAGCTTTTCTGATCTGTGTTTTGAGAAGACTGGGCTCATGTATCAACCAGCCATCTAAGCTGGCTTATCCTGATACAACCAGGGGCCGACATGCGCATGCATGCACACCCTTGCTCACTCACACACACACACGCGCGCACACATATACGATAAAAAAGAAAGTTTACAGGGTGATGTAGAGGAGGAGAGGCTGGAGAGCTGCAGGCCACAGTCTCCAAACAATTCCCTCCTCCTTTTCGTCACGGCCCGGCTTTGGCTGAGAAGCAGAAATGACTTTGAGCGCTTGTTAACAGCGTCCCCAAACTCCACTAAATGTCTGATTTGCTGTCTGTATACTTCACAGTAACACTTACGGAAGTATTTTATTGTGCTGCCTCCGACAGCTTTGTGATTTGTCCGATGGCATGCGGGGCGACTATATCTCATCCTCCCCGCCCCCCGCCCCCTTCTCCTCTCCTCCCTCACTTTCTTTCCTTCCCTTTTCCGCTCCTTTTACTCTTTCTCACCTTTTTTCTCACCGAGCAGAACTGATGCCCAGATGGTGTGCCCCTCCATGTGTGGTCCAATCCAGCTCTCCCTGACCGCTTCACGGGCCTCGAACCGACCCAAGCACCCGCGGCCACTGCTTGACTTCTCCCCGGCGCGCTCCCTTGGCCTCATTCTTTACCCCTCACCCCCGACCTCTCCGGCCCTCAGCCCCTCGCTTCCCTCTGCCTCGCTCTCTGCCAAGCGCCGCCTCACGTTTTGACGACCCGAGCCCTCTTCCACCCGCCCCCCCCCCGAGGCCCACCATGGTGCCGGCGCGCCTTCCCGCTCTCGTCCTGGTCATGATGTGTCAAGGCGCCCTGCTGTCCGACCCGCCCCAGTCACGGAGGGAGATCCGCATCGAGGGGGACCTCGTGCTCGGCGGCCTGTTCCCAGTGCACGAGAAGGGAGGCGGGATGGAGGAGTGCGGCCGCGTGAACGAGGACAGGGGCATCCAGAGGCTGGAGGCCATGCTGTTCGCCATTGACCGAATCAACACGGACAACACCTTGCTGCCCGGGGTCTCCCTCGGGGTCCACATTCTGGACACCTGCAGCAGAGACACCTACGCACTGGAGCAGGTGGGTGAGCATTAGCATCGTGCATAAATCTGCATGTTTTCTTAACGCGGAACATTATCAAAACACACTTTTCTGTTGAAGGAGTCTTTTTGTTTCTAATCTAAAACGTATCTTGCCTGCCACTGAATTAAAATTCACTTCACGTCATGTGTGTAGGGTGCAATCTTCGATATGTAAATCTGCTCACAGGAGCTTTCAGTTGCAGAAGATGTTTATTTTATTTCGGGGAAAAGTGGCTTTGGCAAACACACGTTCAGAAGATAAAGGAAAGTCATTACTGCTTTTTATCAAAAATATCTTTTCTCCCCAGTTTTGTGTGTTTGAACCTAATTCAAGTTGTTATTGCATGTGTAGCACATGGTTGAAATAATCCCCGTCCCCAACCGAAGGACAAGAGCAAAATTGGAGAAAGTTTCCTCCTGGTTTCATTTGACAGTATCCGTTTTTTTTCCAAGAAAGATTTTTACAATCAAATAAAGTTTTTGTTCTCTCCTTCACTCTCTCTTTCTGACATTTGGTCATTGAAAAATGTGCAATATCTTCATGCTACTTTCAGGTCATAATTCATCTGGACCTGAAATTTCTTTAAAAAAAACAACCCATCTATGACAAAACCTTGATAGAGACGAGACAGATTTCCCGTTCGCGATGAGGGAAATGAGACGCATCCAAAGCACTTCCCCCTGGCAGATGGCATCTCCTTGCTGCATCACTTGTTGAAGTCTCACACAATCAGCCTTTCTTGGGTTGCATCGGCGCTGAATTCTTCACGATTTACTTCCAATGCATGTCCGTTTGTCCGCATGCCATAAATATGCGATGATCTGCTTTGGTCTCAGTGGAGATAATTTGCAATTTAGACTCCACTGAAAAACACTCGCAACCCTTTTGAAGCAATGAGCCGTTTCAACCTCCTTTAACAAAAAAAAAAATTGTATTTACCAAAACAAATAATAAGTAAGTGTGCTTTATTTGAGCATGAGATGTGTTTCTTACAAAGGACATAATCGAATGCCTGATTAGGAATTATTAGGTAATATCCAGCAGATGGTGTGCAGCATGGTCCGCTGCATTTGATGCGGAGCATCTCTGCACTTTGTTGTCGCCCAGGCGCTGGAGTTCGTGAGAGCCTCTCTCACCAAGGTGGACGACACAGAGTTCATCTGCCCGGATGGCTCGTACGCTCTGCAGGATGACAGTCCGCTGGCCATCGCGGGGGTCATCGGGGGGTCCTTCAGCAGCGTCTCCATACAGGTAGCGCAAAGTGTTTGGGACTTTTTTGTATGAGAAGGAAAAAAAAGTCATTATCACGGACTCTCAGCAGCCTTGATAGCCGCTCTTTTGTCGTCCTCCTCTCGTCTGTTCCTTGAACGACTGTGCAGCGGCGGGCATCCAGTGACATGTTCCAGTTTTCTGTGTTTCCCTGTTTATCCGACTTTGTGCGTTTGTCCGCGTGTGTTCGTTGGTATGTGTGTGTTTGCGCGTGCATCCGCGCGGTTCTAGGAATCAACTTCCACTGGTGTGTTCTTGTGTGTTTCCCCGGCTCATGTAGCTCTTGTCACAGAGCTGGGTAATTTGCATAGTTTAGCATAAAACCTCCTTCTCCCTTACTCCTCTGTGACTGCACAAAAGCCTCCTCCTATCAGTCCTTAAATCCCTAATCTCTGCAACTGTCTCTCTGTCTTCTCTTTCTCATCCTCCTTTTCTCCTCTCACTCTACCATTTTATGTATAGCTTTTTCTTCTGTCCCTTAAATCTCCCCCCCCTCCCTCTCATCACTGCTTCTTTTTCTTCATCTTTATATGCATTGGGAGGCATCCCTCCGGCTATTTGGGGAGAGCTCGGTGGATGCTGACCTCAGCCCCCTTCTTCTTCTCCTCCTCCTCCTTCCTGGGGCAGCCATTGTTAGCACATCTGTTCTGCTCTTGTCCTTCATCACACATAATTATCCTTTGTTTTCCTGCAGCTCATTCTCGTTGCCCTTTGTTGTTGCTGCTGCTGTTGTTTTTTACCTGCCTCTTTCGGAGGGCAACGCCGTTTTTTTGGGGGTGCCTGAACTGTGCCCCCGCTTTTCTGATCTGCCGCCAGTGCAGCTAATCCAACTCCTTCTTCATGCCTCTCCACTTGGCAAGTCCGTCTGCTGCTTCTAAATGAAGTGATTGGGAATTATTTTATGTTTAACCATGCACAACTAAACTTAGATGCCTTGAAGGCATCCACTTAGAAGGCATCATTCCTCCCTTCCACTCATTCACATGTGTGCACGTATTCCTGCACTCTGTGTGTGTGTGTGTGTGTGTGTGTGTGTGTGTGTGTGTGTGTGTGTGTGTGTGTGTGTGTGTGTGTGT
>JASSRZ010000080.1:10240470-10263853 GCA_032164315.1 Malacoctenus gilli
CTCTCTCTCTCTCTCTCTCTCTCTCTCTCTCTCTCTCTCTCTCTCTCTCTCTCTCTCTCCCTCTCTCTCTCTCCCTCCCTCCCCCCTCTCCCTCTCTTTCACATCCACATGCATGCGCACACGCACACAGTTTCCAGAGCAGCTTTCTCTTGAAGAGTTAACGCCCCGTGTCACCACATGCGGGCCTCTCTGGTAGCTGTGGTCATTGTTTAATGGCAGGTAATGGAGCAATGCAGTTGCATTTTGCTGCATGACCTTCCATGACATTTGAGTCAACTGCCATCTTAAAAGCATAAACCTGCAGGAAGACACATAAACAGTTGTCAAGGCGCGTGTTCGCGTTCACGCGTCCGCGCGCGTGTCGACCTGTCCTTGCACACATCGGTATATGTATGTGAGCGTGCGTGTTCTCTAATCTCCTACATTATTAGTCTAATGAGATTCCGACATGTTGTCAAAACAGCTCATCAACGGAGCTATGAATGAAATATAGAAAAGCCCAGAGTGATGCGCTCTAAAAGGATTAAATTCAGGCTCCAACAGAGCGCCTGTGCAGTTTGTGTTTATTTGTGCGCGCGTGCGCATGTTTGATTTTGTATGTTTACATGTCTGTGTGAGCGTGTGTGCGTCTCGCATTGTTTGTGTGGCATCTGTGACTAAAATTGTAACGAAGAGAACATGACCAAACCCCACTCAAGAGTAAAAGGGAATAATATATGGATACCACTAGACCCCAGATGATGTCCATCATTTATGAATGAGTCAGTGTTCTATTGAATTCTATGTGGGGTTTGTGCGCGCGCGTGTGTGTGCGTGTGTGCGTGCGTGTGTGTGTGTGTGTGTGTGTGTGTGTGTGTGTGTGTGTGTGTGTGTGTGTGTGTGCGCGCGCGTGCGGGCGGGCGGGCAGGCGTGCGTGCGTGCGTGCGTGTGTGTGTGTGTGTGTTTGACCATATCTATTAGTATTTAATATTATTGTAGGGACCATCTGCTCACATGTTCACATTGCAGTGCATTATTGTCCTCCCGTGTCCCTACAAGGAAAATTGATTTTACTTTTGAGGTGAGAACCTGTTTGGAGGTTTAGATGAGGTGAAAGTTAATTTCACTGGCTGAGTTTAAAGGAAGTCGGCAGGAAATAAAAGCAAGCGAAGCGCACGTCCCGGGAAGGTTTGAAAACATACAACATTCAGAACGGGGCGCGTTCAGGCCGCAGTTGGTTTTATCTTCACACGAATCGCATTATCTGTGAAATCATTTCATTAGCAGCAGCATTTGTTAACAATTCCTTGATTATTTTTGGTTGGATTGGGGGCTTTAGCCTGCTAATAAGTTGGCTTCTCGCCATGGGGATTTTTAGTCAGAGTCTAACCTTGTTAATATCATCTTCGTTATGGTTCTTTTTTCGGTGATCCTTAACACCTCCGGTTTGATTCATTCATTGCTGCCTGCTTTTAGCCTACAGGACTTTATTAGAGAGAGGCCCCCTCTTCAAAGTGTAATGCTCACTTATTTTGTTACTTTGCAGATCATTATAATGTTCTCGAGGCAGTGGCTCTGATTCCACCAGCCTGATAAATATTGTTATATAAGGTACTAATATAGTGTTTAAAATCAGTCTTTTTAAGCTGCAGTTAGGACATTTAAAAACAAAAGCATTCACCCAAAAGGAAAATTATCTGGAGCACAACAAACCTCAGCATTTTACTTTCGTCAATCTTGAGCCGCTAGAGAGTCCCGCAGAGTTGATTTGAATGCTGTGTTTGGTTTTGAGTCTGTTCAGAGTTATTTTCCGAACCTCTTATGTCTCACTTTACTGCAATTCTCCCCTCAGGTTGCCAATCTTCTCAGGCTCTTCCAGATCCCTCAGATAAGCTACGCTTCGACGAGTGCCAAACTCAGCGACAAGACGCGCTATGATTACTTTGCCCGCACGGTGCCCCCCGACTTCTACCAGGCCAAAGCCATGGCCGAGATCCTGCGCTTCTTCAACTGGACGTACGTGTCCACCGTGGCATCGGAGGGGGATTACGGTGAAACGGGCATCGAGGCCTTTGAACAAGAAGCCCGCATGAGGAATATCTGCATCGCCACCTCAGAGAAGGTACGGCGTACGGCGGATTTTGGCCCAATACGACCAGTCTGCATGTTTACGAGCAACTCTCAGAGACAAAAAGCTCCAACTTTAATCTGGAATGTCACCTTGATGTACGGCCCGAAGCCGCGGCGGCAACAATGACCAAGAAGCTAAATTTGTGAGCTCATAGAAGTTTGTCTTTATGTCTTATCTTGTCCTACACTCTGATGTGGTTTAATATTACACTGGTGTTATCAGCTGCGAACCAGAAAATGAAAGCTTATCTCCAGGAACTCATTCTGGGCACTCTCACAGTCACATTTTTCATCTCATTTGCCACCGAGTCGCACGTCGCGGCGAGAGTCTGCTTATTTTCTGTCTGAGTGATTGTGATAAATAATTTCACAGCGCCCATTTGAGATTTTGAAGAAGCATGTACATCCGCGGTAACACTGTGTCCTCTTGTGGTCCAGGTGGGGCGTTCGAATGCTAAGAAGTCCTACGAGGCTGTGATCCGTCAGCTCCTCCAGAAGCCAAATGCCCGCGTAGCCGTCCTTTTCCTGCGCAGCGACGACGCCAGAGAGCTGCTGGCAGCAGCTGCCAGGCTGAACACCTCCTTCATCTGGGTGGCCAGTGACGGCTGGGGCGCACAGGAGAGCATTGTCAAGGGAAATGAGGTCACAGCTGAAGGAGCCATCACACTCGAGTTGGCAGCCAATCCCATAGCAGAATTTAACCGCTACTTCCTCAGCCTGAACCCTGTCAGAAACCTCCGAAACCCCTGGTTCAAGGAATTCTGGGAGCAGCGCTTCCAGTGCTCCTTGGGAGGAGGGGCCGTGGGCACGGGAGGCACGCCCCCGCCGCCATGTGACACGAACTTGTCGATGGACAGGAGCAACTTCGAGCCCGAGTCCAAGATCATGTTTGTCGTGAACGCGGTGTACGCCATGGCTCATGCGCTCCACAATATGCAACGGAGCCTGTGCTTCAACACCACCAAGCTGTGCGACAGCATGAAGGCCCTGGACGGGCGCCGGCTCTACCGGGATTACATCCTTAATGTCAGCTTCACAGGTAAGAGAGCCGGAGCGTGGCGAGCAGCGTGAAGAGTCCGAGATAAGGTGTTCAAGGTGGCTGAAGAGTGAAAAGAAGCGTCTGGCGGAGCGCGAGTTGGGGCCAGATAGCGGGAAATGGGAATGAGCAAATAATACCTAGTTAACAGTCCTCCGGTGAGCGCCGCAAGGATGTTGTCCTTCTCCTGAGCCCAAACAGTCAAGCCACTGAACATAAAAAGTAGTGAGACAAATCCGCTTAATTGCTGTGTATTGTCAGAGCCAGCTTGCCATTGACACCTATTACCCATGCAGAATTGATACGACACTACAAAGTTGCTTTGAGGATCGAGAGCTGCAGCTAATCCGTCAGCCATATTCTTCTTTCTTGCACTAATGAGATTGTGTGTGTTATAATAGCTCCTATAGCACGCTGCCTGTCTGTCTGTCAGTCTCTGTAGGGTTGGGAGAGAGCAGACAGAGGATTGGCTTGACTGACAGATGGCGCACAAAGGAAGCGTTATAAATAAACTGCTGTGTCTCAGGGACTGACACAGGTTTAGAGGTGCTTATTCCTCCACCAACCGTGACCAGGAGCAGACATCAAAACAGCCCGACAAACAACTCTAACACGGCAGCTTTGCCACGGGACGCTGGGGAGGGAGAGCAAGAAGGGGGGGGGGGCGGGGTGGATGGAGGACGGGAGAATGACATTACATTTGGAAGGAGGGGGAAGGAGGCTGAGAGATAAGACTGACAGGCACGCCAAAATGAGAAAAAGAGAGTTTAGGGGGGGGAAAGGTAAAAAGGGAGTAAGACGGAGAAAACAGATAGCGATGGAAAAGGGGGGAAAAAAGAACAAGTGAGCGCTGAGGCAATTCCAGAGTGGGCCAGCATGCGTCAGCAGAAGAAGAGGATTCTCTTTGAAACTCCCCATCTTCATTTCTGCTACAAATCAAAAGACTTAGAGCACTTCTGTACGAGAGAGAGAGAGAGAGAGAGAGAGAGAGAGAGAGAGAGAGAGAGACGGAAAGAGGGAATGAGAGAAGAAGCGTGCGAGTAAGATAGAAAGGGAGGGAATAGTCAAGTCAATGGAATTTGCCGCCGCCGCCACTTGGCACAAGTGATACGAGACACCGCGAGAGGGAGAGGGGTGGGATGCGTATGCAGATTCACAGGCAGAAGGAAGTTAAAAACACTCAGGAGTGAGTTTGGAGAAGGAGAAGAGGGGGAGAGACGAGGAGCGGATCCCTCTGTGACTCCCCCTCCAGCTCTGTGTCTGATCATCTCTCTCCCCTACATTCCCCTCTACCGCTGTCCCTCCCTTCTTTTCACTATTGATGTGTGTCCACGAGGCGCGTCTCTTTCCCCTGCAGTCGGAAAAGAATAACAGCGTGTACAAGGATCCCGAGTTCTTCACAGCTCCCCGGCAGTGACGACGGTGACAGGCTGACAAACAGCTGTATTGGTAAAGTCGCATTCAGCAACACTGCATCGATAAGAGCCATAAATGGAGCGGATGGCGCCTGAGTCGGACTGAATGCTGTGGCGTTGGTTTGTTTGGAGTTGTTGGTTGCCCCCCCCGGATGACTCACTCTCACATATATACATCCTTCCATCTATGGTGTGTAAGGAGGAAGCTGAGGTGAGTGGAGGTTGAAATGTGGGGTATAAATACTGCAGCATCACCAGCTGCAGTGCTCTCAGTCTGAACTGTAGCAGACGAAAAAACCAACTGTGTTCGGCGCGCTCTTTCTCTCTCCTATCTCCCATCTCTTCCCATACATGTTCGCCCCACTGTCGCCGCGTCAAAGTTTCAGTCCTCTTCGAGCGGTATACTTAGAAAGGAAAAAAAACACACCGTTCTCGCTCTCTAACTTTACCGCTCGGTGGGCTGCGTCCTTTAACGTTTTTCTCCCGGCAGTGGATGTGGTGCACTGAGGCAGCATTTTGTGCAGTTAGGACAGTGTTTTTTCATACGCAGCTCTCCTCATCTCGTCTCATCTCTCCAGTTGCTATGGTAATGAAGCCGACTCTATTGCCAATTGTTGATCTGGTAGATCATGGGAACTGCTCCATACCAACTCGCGATAAACACACGGGCGTATTTGCGCAATTGGACGAGGCCTTGGTACGCACTTCAAACGCGACGTGCGCCGGCGTGCACACGCGCGCGCGAGACACGCGCGCAAACACGTGCGCAAAATAGTCCGCTTTCCTCTTTTACAAAGAGGTGGCTCGAAATGCTTGTTTTTCTAGCAGCATGAAATTGCAGACACCCCCAACCCACACACTTCTCAAAGCCATCATTCAACTCCCACCCACCCACCTCCCCGATCTGCAGCAAACAGATCAGTATATACACACATGCATGCAGTCTTCTGTTCAAATAGTGGTGATAGATGTGATATTCCCCTTCTGTGTGTGTGTATGTGCGTGCGTGCATGCGCGCGCGTGTGTGCGTGCGTGTGCGTGTGTGTGATATGTCTGTGTTAGCAGAGGCGGTGTGCCTTCAGGGCCATATTGAACAGAGAGCTTACTGCAACGTTTAGATGCGAGAGAACAACCTTCACTCATTCTCTCCCTCCTTTTCTCTTCATTCTCTCCCTCTGTCTCTCAGCTTCTTTTTTTTTTCTTCCTCTCCGTCACTCTTTCCCTTTGCTCTGTATCACTCCATCTCTCCCTCTTGTATCTCTCAGTCTGCTTTCGCTTTCTCACCCAGAAAGTGTCCTACTCTCTCTACATTCAAAAACAGCACATCCCACTCAGACTTCACAAGGTTGCTCTCCTGCCTCCACCGCCTCTCTGCGGCGGTCTGTTCCTCCAGTCCTTCACTTTGCTCATCTTTCCATCCATCCTTCACCTATTCTCTATTGATTCCTCCCTTTAAAGGCTCTCCTCCATCTACCTATATCTCTGCTGCCATGGCATTCGTTTCTTGCCTTTCCCTTCTGCTATCGCCTCTCTTTCCTGTCTCGTATTCTTCTCCTTTTCTCCCTTGTCACTTTCCTCCTTTCTTGGCCCTTATCTTGTCTCTTGGCTCGTCCCCCGTCCCCGTCGCGCCTTCCTTTGGCCTGCCGTGTCTTTCTTTTGTCTCCTCTATCTCACCACCTTTCTTTCAGTCAAGCCTCAGCTCTCCGCTGTTACGCCTTCCCCTCTATAGATTTCTCTCGCTTATTCTTGACTTCTTTTCCTTTTCTGTTCCCCTGTGGCCTGTTGCTCCATGACCCGGGCAGTGTCTCGGTCCCCGAGGACAGAGTCTCATGGGAGGACAAATATAGCTAATGTGATCCGTCTCTGTGTGCATTTGTGCATATATATTTGTAGATGCAGAGGGAGGAGTGTGTGTCTTTCTGCGTGCAGCCGCGCACTCCCACAAAGTAAAGATTCAGCTGCTTTCTATGAGTCGGTATTCTCTCTCTCTCTCTCTCTCTCTCTCTCTCTCTCTCTCTCTCTCTCTCTCTCTCTCTCTCTCTCTCTCTCTCTCTCTACCCCCCTCACTTTTAGATGACTTATTCCTACTTATTCCTCTCCAGCCCCTTTGCCTCCTCTCTCTTTCTCTGCCTTTAATACCCACAATCCCCCTTGGGCTTCGCTTTAGCCCGACATGGCCGAGACCATAATTAATTTCTCAGCTTCTGAATGAAAAGCCTGTTTTCACCATGCTACTAATTAAGCTGGAATAATAAGGTGTTTCTCGAGTTAGTGGGAATGCTAAAAGAAAAAAAAAGACTTAGGCTTCAGCTTCTGCAGTAGTTTCTCACACCTTTGCTTCATTTGCTTTTTAGTGCTCTAATCTGTGATTCAAGCTGTTTGATTTGCTGCATTCATCAGAATGAAAAGGCAGATTTTGCGTGACTTCGACCCCGAGCTCGTACCTCTGCTATATACATTTTAGATTATCAGCTCATTTGAGGAAACTTGTCAGTGAGGTGGGCATGGTTCACCTTTGGGTGCTGACAACACCGACAGGCATTAGACAGCGCGAGTGCTGCTGCGGCCGGAGGCTGCTGTGGGTCTCAGCTGGACTGGACTGGGCCTGTGGGAAGCATTGTATGGATGAGGTGACACAGAATCATCTACGCTCAGTATTATAGTCTGTGTTACGCGACGTGTTGAGACACCGCAGGGAAGCGCTCCGCTGCTCGGACTCCAAATTCGATTCCTTGAACGAACAGGTTCAGATCATGGTTCATCAGCCATGCATCAGACTGAGGCGCGCCGCAGAAAGATGCCTGAGGGTCCGACTTCTTTTTGGTCACTTTCCACCCTCGCTTGTCTTTTTTGGTCGCTGTTTCTCCACCCGCACTGCATGACGGAAAAATGAGTCGGATCACTGAGGTGCTTCCCACCTCGGTGATGCAGGTATTTGAGTACTGATTAAATGAGCTAAATTAAAGTAAGTCTGGGATGTCGTCTTAGATATTGTATGTGTGCACAGACAGCGTGTGGTGTATGCATCAGTCGTCATTTGCGACATCATTTTGCACAAATAGGGGTCCCTGTTTTATCCAACCCTCCTTCTCTGTCTTCATTTAACTTGTTCAATTCACTGAAAAAAATGTCGACTCTGATTTTCAAGTATCCAGCATTTATACCAGTTTGCGCAACCTGAAGTTGTTGAGAGCTGGAACGAAGGTAAGCTGACCCCATGCACAAAGGCAGTGTGAATCCTGGACTGGCAGTGTGTCTATCACAGGCCATTAAAAAGACAGAAATACAATCATAATGAAATATAGGCAATCCAGTCACCAATGAATTCAACTAGGATCTTTTGTGGTACTCGAGGAAAGATAGAGTTCCCTGAAACTCAGACAGGCTCAGGTAGAACATGCAGAGGAGCCCAAACTTGAAGCCTCACTCTGCTGTTCCCTCCATCGAATATATGGACGCATTTGCTGACAGTCTGCCTGGTTCATCACATAGTGGAGCAAATAATTTGGCAGGATTTCTTTCCTTGCATCCGTGAAATTTATAGCCGCAATATACCTTTAGACCACATGGGGGAGCAGGTTGGTGCTTTTAACCAGATTTCAGGTTCAACTGAAATGGTAGCGAGCTCTTTTTCAAACCACATAAACAAGTGGATGTTATAATTAACAGTCTCAGAATGTCAGTTGCTGTTGTACAAATCCACACTGCTGCTAGCATCACTATAGAAGACCCTGTCAAAAGTGAAGTAATCCTTTAGCCGCAGCCAGACAATATTTTTCTTAAATTTAGTGGAGCAGATTGATAAGAAGCCACGACGCTGTCTTTCCATCAAGGACCCCCCACCCCCACCCCCACCCCGCTTCCCACCTCAGCTCGGCGGCCTTCACCGGCTCTAACTTGCACCCTCATACACTTTCTTGATAAGCCGTTCTGCCTCGTCAGCAAGGTCGCCAGTGTCGGCAATATGGAGGAACCACCAGTCCTCCGAGTCTATCGCTCTTTGACTGTGATCTGTTGCTGGAAGCCAAAGACCAGAACAGCGCCCTCAAACGGGTCTGCGGGGCTAACGCTCTTACCTCTTTAGTCAATATTACACGTAATTACCACATGCAGTTAATTAGGCCTCATCACACATCTATAGTCCTAATAAGGTGCAGTTATGATAATTAGCTCGTAGCAAAGTGTTTCTGCGAGTGTGTTTGGGTGTCTGGGAGGAGGAGCGCCTGGCTCGCCTTCTTCCTCGCTGTTATTAACAGACTTTATCATCTGGCAACTTGCAGAATAATGGCTTCATATCGCTTGGCCGTCTCAAGATATTATCAGCGCGGCCTTATTGAAATCATTTTCATTTAGCTGTCACCGAAACATTTAGCTCCCAAATCCAAAGAAGACTTGACACTCAGAATTTCCTGTGACAGAGGGAGCGAGGGGGAAGATAGAGGGGTTGTGCTGTCTCTGTGATTTATGGATTTCATAAACCCTAACCCCCTCTGCTGCCATCTGACACGCCATTCTTCTCCGAGCACACTGAGCCTTCACAACAATAGCACAGCTTTAGCCTTTGTCGGCAGGAGCGTGCGCGCGCGCACACACTCGGGCGCTCGCACGCCACTAACAGCAGGGTCAGAGCTTTGGTTCTGTCAGCACAGCCTCCCACAGCGCTCAGAGCAATACCTTAGCCATCACGCCATAAAGTAAAACCTAATGGAGCTTCCGCGTGCACTTGTGCGCGCATCCTCACACATCCGCACGCTCTCTCGCCCGACAGCTTATGTGCGGTCCGCGTTTCTGATTCATTTTACTTCATTTTCCCATGCTGGATGTATGGAGAACGAATTTTTCGCTGGCGATTCCTTCAGTTACCCGAAGACAGAGCGGCACGAGGAAGGCGGCGCCGCATCATCAGTGCCGCTACTGCTGCACGCTGAGGACCGGGAGCCTTGTTAGACGCTGAGGAGCGATGCCTTCCAAAGCCGGCGCACACCGTGCTATCCCCCCCCCCGTCACATCACGATTTGACAGGCGGCAGCAGCATATAATGCGCCGCCTCGTGTGTCAGCAACACAGTTGATTGGTCTGCTGTAAAGACAGAAGTGGCTCTGTCGGAGTGACGTGCACTTTGTATGTGTCAGAAGACCAAGTGTCAGCAGTGTCAGGTCCGATGGTGCCTGCAATGCATCCAAAAGTTACGTTTTCTTTTTTCTGAGACTGCAGCTCTCTTATTCTCCTCCTTTAATGGTTTTTCGCTTCCTGCCAGTTTCACAATCTCCTCTGTTCCCACATCCTCAGGGGCAGATGGTAATCCTTTCATAACAACATGTATACAAACCAATTTGGCAGTTTCAGCAGTGTACCTTCGTCATAGCCGAGACCCAGAGGCTAATTCTATCAGTGTGTGGGTAGCTATAGCTTTGCCCAGGGATTCAATCTTCTGCCTTCATGCTTATATGAGTTTATGGGCAGTTTGTTAATGATGCATCTGGTAATAAACTTGATCAGACCAGAATTTAGACCAGTGGATTTGTCCCTATGTGACCTTAGAGAGACCAGTGATACCCACATCACCAGGCAACACAGGCATTTATAGCCGCTTAGAAAATACTTGTGTAACTGGCTGGTCTTCAGTAATGAAAACACTTCACGCTGCCTGTTCTGGACTCCTAAGGCTTAGCTGGCCGCCGCTTATTGTCCGTCCTCGCTGCTGCTTTTAAAAAGCATCAATGAAGCATCAATGGGACGATTGTTTGCGATTGTTTGTCTTTGATCTTCTGGCTCGTTCTCATTTTCTCCCCACTCTCTGTCCCCCTTCCCTCCCCTCTCCCCCCTCCAGCCCCTCACTCGCCTCCAGGCAGTGAGACAGTTGTGAAGTTTGATTCCCAGGGGGACGGCATGGGCCGATACAACATCTTCAGCTACCAGCACTCTGGCGATCGTTATGGCTACGTGCCAGTAGGCGAATGGGCAGAGAGTCTGAGTCTGAGCAGTGAGCTAATTCGCTGGCCCAGAGAAGCGGTGCCCACCTCACAGTGCAGCGACCCATGTGAACGCAACGAGATGAAGAAAATGCAGGCAGGTAGGAGACAGAATCTCAACTGTTTTATTTTTTTGGGTCGGGGGGGGGGAAGGGGGAATCCAGCAACCAGCACTGCCTTTTCAAAAACAGTCACGGTGCCCCACTCACTGTTCATCCTGCTTTTTCCCAGGGGAGTACTGCTGCTGGATCTGCACGGCCTGTGAGCCTCACGAATACCTGGCCGACGAGTTCACCTGCGCGCCCTGCGCTCCTGGCCAGTGGCCCACTGATGACCTGACGTCCTGCTATGACCTTCCCGAGGACTATATCATGTGGGAAGATGCCTGGGCTATCGGTCCAATCACCATTGCCTGTGTGGGGTAAGTTGCCCGTAGTCTCAAGCATTCAGAG
This sequence comes from Malacoctenus gilli, assembly GCA_032164315.1. Taxonomy (NCBI): domain Eukaryota; kingdom Metazoa; phylum Chordata; class Actinopteri; order Blenniiformes; family Labrisomidae; genus Malacoctenus; species Malacoctenus gilli. The sequence goes on from JASSRZ010000080.1 coordinate 10,251,455, forward strand.
TGACAACAAAAAGCAACCAGATGCAGAAATAACCAAATAAAAACAAACAACTCTATCAAGCCTGAGCCAACACACATTTGAAAGATTGCCTATCATGTTAATATTGCAAAGAGACTTTCCAAACAAAGTCATGCTTATTAAAGTGATAAAAACACTCATTGTTATATATCTCGATTGAAATGACATAGCATGTATATTCCCAGTTTCTCTGACAAAACCTACTTCTTGACACCAACAGTCTGTCCAACTGCTCAACATCCTCCCTGCCAACAGGTTCATGTGCACCGGCCTGGTGTTTTGGGTGTTTATCAGACACAACAACACACCTCTGGTGAAGGCGTCAGGCAGAGAGCTGTGCTACATCCTCCTCTCAGGGGTCTTCATGTCCTACGCCATGACTTTCCTCTTCTTGGCCAAACCCTCTCCCGCCATCTGTGCCCTCCGGCGCCTCGGGCTGGGCACGTCATTCGCTGTCTGCTACTCCGCCCTCCTCACCAAAACGAACAGAATCGCCCGGATTTTCAACGGCGTGAAAGACGGCGCGGGCGCGGTGAGGCCACGCTTCATTAGCCCATCCTCTCAGGTGAGCGCCTGCAGCGCCGCGTCCCACCCGCTCGCGGCGGCCAGACGGCCAGACGGATGGACCGACGGCCGATCTTGGTGGCCGCGCTTCACTTTCTGTTTTTCCCCTCTCTTCCAGGTGTTCATCTGTCTGAGCCTGATCTCCGTCCAGTTGGTGATGGTGTCGGTGTGGCTGCTGTTGGAAGTTCCCGGCACGCGGCGCTTCACGCTGCCAGAGCGGCGACAGACTGTCATCCTCAAGTGTAACGTGCGCGACTCCAGCATGCTGCTGTCACTGGGATACGATGTGCTCCTGGTCATCCTGTGTACTGTGTAAGTGTCTGACCGCGGAACCGACTGGCGCCGACTCTCACTCCTCCGATCAGCAACAGTTGGGATTTGAAAATGGAGCAGCCGCCAAGTTTTCCTTTGTTATTTTTGAAAGTTTTGCTTGGTTTTTTTTGTTGCAAAGATTAGGTGTTGACCTTCCCCCTGATGTTATCTGTGTAATCAGGTTTGTTCTTCTTTCAGGTATGCCTTTAAGACCAGGAAGTGCCCGGAGAATTTCAACGAGGCCAAGTTCATTGGATTCACCATGTACACCACCTGCATAATCTGGCTGGCCTTTCTCCCCATCTTCTACGTGACGTCCAGTGATTACAGGGTGAGCTTGAACGTTAAAACCACCGGCCGTGACCTTGACCTTTTTCGAGCTCTTTAGACACATGTGGCGTCGCCGGACAACCCAGAAAAAAGACAAGATTAAAGACATCGTTTTTCCGTGTCATTTTTCAACATTAGTCCAAAGTAGACAAATGTATATACGTAAACACAGCATAGCATACAATTTTTGTGGCATATTCCATGACAGGAAACATACATCATTTTCCCCCGCAACACTCTGTGCTGGGATGAGCCTTGGGAGCTTCACGTGTGAAAACAGCTGTCGCGTCCTGCATCTTATCTTTTAGTCAATGCTTTGTTAAAACCCCGATCGCGCTCAAGTTTGTTTTGACGGCAGACCAGAACTTGCTCCTCCTCAACCAGCGAGCAGCAGGATTGGGATGGCGGCTCTCACACCTCCACAAATGGACCACAATAACACAACAATCACACCACTGCTCATTTTTTATCGAGCCAACTCTGCCAAGTGTGAACGCAGCCTTATGGAAATAGTCTGATTTGTTTTGAAAGTTTCTTTTTTTTTTTTTTCCTGCGATATAGTTGAGACGCTGATATCACCATCACACCAAATATGAAGCTTGAAGAGTTAAACAGGATTTAACGTCTTACCTGATTCACATTCACACGTTCCCATCGCTGGTGTGGAGGGACGATTGCTTGGTTCTTACATCTTCACTGTGTTGCATGATGATCGTATGCAGGCCGTCTTACAACCGTGTAATCTCGTGGCATGAAGCGTCACCACACCCCTACAAAGCAACATGCAACTGCAAGAATAGTTCAAACACTCATAAACCTTCCAAACAACATACTGTAGATCTTTGTTTCTGGGCCTCCCATGTTACTGTCGCAGCGCTTTTTGGCCTCTGCCGCCGTTAATGGAAGACACGCAGGTAACAAAAGAGTGACAACATAAATGCAGTCGTGCCCACAACAGTTTCTAATCCCGCTGGCAAACGTCCGGGCCGCTGCAGTGCTGGAGGTGACAAACAAGCTGGCTCTGTCAAACTGCTGACACATGTCCAGATTTAACAGCAAAGGAGAGTGAGTGTTCAACACCTGAGCCGTACAAATCGTAAGCAGACACACACACACACGCACACACACAGACACACACACACACACACACACACACACACATCCAAGGCGCACGCCTGCACAAACAAATACACACACATAGGGTGTATTAAAGGGCACAAGAGAGGAGTGCTGATGCCAGGTTTGCTCATTTGATCCCACATGAAAAAATATCTCTCACCCGTCTTCACCTCTCCCTCTCCCTCCCCCTCCCCCTCTCACTCTCTCTCTCTCTCTCTCTCTCTCTCTCTCTCTCTCTCTCTCTCTCTCTCTCTCTCCCTCCCCCCCCCCTTCCCTCAAAATTGGCATTTTTGTAATCTGACTTTGAGATTACTCAGGTACAGTCATAACAACACCACCATGCACACCCGCCCACTCACTTAAGTATACACATGCACAGAGGAGACATTGAAGGGTTGATTACTAATGTGTTTGACTGCGCTGCTGAATTTGCTTTCCAATACTTACAGTTCTGATTGCGACCTGAAAGCGGCCCACGGCTCAACACCCCCCCCCCCGACACATGAACGGGAAACAGGAAAAGAGTGAAGTTAGCATTGATTCCACGCAATTTATTGCAGGAAGATGAAGTTAAAGCTACCAGTGAGAGACGACTGCGTTTATCTGTTGTGGTCTCAGTTGATTAAGTCTTTTATTGATCGATCCTGTAATTGTTATCCTGTGGATGGTTACAAGGTAACAAAGTCTTCCTACAAAGCGCTGCACTCTCACTTTACAGGCCTCGCTGGCTGTGAACACAGCGATGAGTTACTTGAGCCGCTCACAGCAGTATTTGTGGGGGGTTTTTCGTCCCCGGCTGAAGACTTTTTGGGAACTTTGAGGGCGATCGTCGCGTTGCCTCTGAACGCTTTCTCTCCCTTCTCTGCTCTCAGGTTCAGACCACCACCATGTGCATCTCGGTGAGCCTGAGCGGCTTCGTGGTCCTGGGCTGCATGTTTGCCCCCAAAGTCCACATCATCATGTTCCAGCCCCAGAAGAACGTGACCAGCCACCGGCTCAACCTCAACCGCTTCAGTGTCAGCGGAGCTGCGACCACATACGCGTCCCACGGTAGGAGAGGAGGAGAGTTTTTGGAAGACTATCGACTCAAGAATTCCGTTTTTGTTATTGAAGTTTCTCATATACATGAATGGCCCCACAGTGTTCCAAACGCAACTTTATTCTCCAACTGTTACTCCATTAGTTTCATCATTAACTGCAACTTTTAAAAAAAACAAAAACAAAACAAGACTTTAAGGTTTGTTCTCTTTCCTATAACTTAACACCCACTGCAGTCCTCAAACCGTGTCCTGATGATGCTTGATAAAGTTTGAACGCACTTTTAAAGCGAAAAACAGGGCAATTACAGTTTTTTCTCGCACAATTGCCTCCGCAATTTTATCAGCTGGGAGAAAGTGACAACATTCGTGCCGTAATCACTGCACGTAGCAAAGTTGGTCGTAATGCAAACTCAGCGTTCAGCGACGCATTTCTCTTTTGGCGATAAAATCTTTTTAATAATTCTTTCACGGGGACTGAGAGAAAGTGTCTCCTTGACGAACTTCTTCTTACAGAGAGTTAAATCGCGCTGGCTCGCACGGCGAGTTTAAAAATCGTCTGCATTCAATGATGTGCTTTTTGATTTCGGGGTCTGTTTGGTGTTGTTGTCGTCTCGGAAAGAACAGGTTTTTTTTTCTTCTCCATTTTTGGCGGCCTTTGCTTCTGCAAGTTTTGCTTTCTGCTTTGCCTTCAATCACACGGAGACTTGAAAATCATCCACAGCCCCCCCCCCCCACCCCGCCCCCCCTTTTAACTTACCTAATCATTTCAAAGAGCTCACTTTGAGATTCCTTCGCACCCTGGCTCGTCCAGATGTTGCTGTGTTTACTTCCCACGCTGAGTTTTGTACATGGACACGGGCTTTTGGATGTGGAACCTGTTTGTGCGTCAGCGCTCCGCGCCACAGTCGTGACGTACGTGTCGGATAAGTCTCCCCGCAGCTCCCTCGCAGTCTTGCGCAGGTTCTCTCGCCGCGACTCTCTGCACGCTACTCCTTTAGATGTTGTCTTGATTTCCACAGTTACTCTTAACTGCTGCTTCCTAATGGCATTACGGACAGTGGAAATTGCTACCCAGAAGCACTTTGCTATCTTTTTATAGCCTTCCCCCCTACCTGTTAGACATCACTTAGCTTTATTTTCAGATCTTTAGTCAGTTGCTTAGAGCAAGCCACGGCTGTGGAGGGTTTCTGCGAGGTTTAAGCAAGCGGGATTTATCAGCGTCTGACAGCTCCTGATGTCAGGTTGAGTCTCAATGAGCTACTCGGGACTTCACAAGTTGGTGGGGCTCCAAAAACTTTTCAAAGATAGCCGGTGCACATGCTTGGGACATTTTGCCACGTTGACGCGACCCAATTTCAAGAGCAAGAGCGCGTTATCATGAGGAGAAAGACTGATTCCAGTGCTCGGTGCGAAATGTATTTGTTTGGAAATGGGATGTTTGTGTTTATTTTCCTGTATGTGTGTGTTCAGGGGCTGTTTTTCGCTGTGTTTTTGGCTCTGAGATTTGTAGCTGGAGTTTGGTTTACAAGTTGGCACAGCCAATTCAGGTTTTTAATTGCTGTGGAGGAAAAACTCATTAAGTGATAAAGGTGTTTACAGAAAGTTAAGAAATGCTGTTTCTTCTTCTCGCTTTCTTTCTGTTTTTTTATGTAATGTGTTATTTCCCCACTTCAACCTTCCCGTTTCTTGTCTTTTCCGTAGCTTCCGTGAGCGCTCACTACGTTCCAACCGTGTGCAACGGGAGGGAGATTGTTGACTCCACCACGTCCTCTCTGTGACCACACCCTGTCCGCTCTCCAAACCTGCCCCCTTCGACTGTTAGCCAATCAATGAACACTATCTCCTTCCTCCCCTCCCTCCGATCTATCGCCACTTCGTCCACACAAGAAAACGCCCTCGTTAACAGAAACCTACACGCACAAACAGACAAACAAACAAACCAACCAACCAACCAACCCCTTTCCTTGTGGACTAGAACTGTATTGTTTCACAAATGTAGAAAGTGTGTAACTATAATTAAATTATTTTCTAGGGTTGTATATACATGGAATCGACATTGTTGTATGTAGAGAAACAAAAGAACAAAAAAAGTTTTTAGGAGGAATTTTTGGAGCCTTTGTTTTTGATAGCTTTGTTATGATGCTGTGTAAATAGACATGCGCTTACTCATGGTAGGAGGGGCTGTGTCCCTTCAGTCTGGATGCACATTTGTGGCTCTGCTTGCCTCACCTGCAATATCCCACAGACTTTTTATTCTCATGCTTTTTTGTAGGTCTCATTGTAATAACCAATTGCGTACGCATTTCTATCGTGTCTCTGTACATTTGTACATAATACTACTGATGGTTCAAACAGCACAATGTTGGCAGTCTCGTGGCGTCGGACGAATGTCGACGGAAGTATAAACCGGATCGGGTGGAGCGGCTGGAGTGAACGTGTACAAAAAGGACTCCATGGAACTCTTTACAAACCTTTCAGTTTGAGATCTTCATGTATTCACATCTCGATAGATGTGCTTTGCATCTTAGAGCTGAACAAGAACCTATTGTGGCTGTTTTTTTGCAGAGAGAAAAAAAAGAAGTTTTGCTTTTGATACAAATGTTGAGTTTTCTATTTCTAATCATGGAATCCCTTTATCTAAATGGCCATAGTTCCAGACATGTGTTCACCAAAGCGACAATATCTCACTCCCACTCTCCAACTGCTGTCGTTCTCCTTCTGCCGGACTGTTGTCGTGGATTACAAATAGTAATTGCAAAGACACAGGACAACAAATCTTTCGCCTCCAAACTGTCGTCAAAGGCGGCGCTGCAGCAACTCTGTCGGCGAACGCGACCGCGTGATTTACACTTTTTAATGAACTTCATGTACTCGACTGACTGGGACGCTAATGGAGGAAAAACGGTCTGCTTTGCTGAACACACGTTGAATTTTATTAACTGCTGGGGAGTGGTAGCTCATGTTTATGTGCCCCATAGATACAGTATGTGGTTATGTTTTGAATATGGCTATGTGCCTTAATGTATGTTTGATAGTGCTCCAGGTAGAGGTTGTAGGAGATCAGTTTTACATTACGAGCTGCAAACCCTTGTTTGGTAAACGTGAGCGTGGTCTCAGTGTAGAGCATCTGCTTCAGGACAACACTAAACCTGTTAGTTTTATTCCCCTTCAAGCCTCCTGCTGTTGATTGTTTACCTGCAGTATTGAAACAGTGAATCTGAGGACCCCCCCCCCGCCCTGGCTAAAATGACGTCCCCCACCACCCTCTTTTCTACTTATCAAAAAAAAGCAACAACATGAAGCTGATTTACCCCCATCACATGGAATTTTTTTGCCGTGGCTTACAGCTCAACACATGAGTGATGGGGAGTGGCAAGAAAAGCACACATACCATTGAGATGAAGTCACCGACTCGTCGACTTATTGAAGTGTGCAGTTTACATGTCTGTGTTAAATGTGTTGATGTTGAGAGGCAGAGTGGAGCAGCTGGCTTTGGCAGTCCCAGAGAGGCTCACGAGAAGAAGCAGAGCACACAACGTCAGCTGCCGGCAGATCTCGGCTAACAGAAGATTGCCGGAGCAGACCTCATATGCAGAACGTAGAGAAAGTCTATCGATACCGCCGCACTCATCGAACTCTCCCCGTCGATGGCTGGAAACAAAGTAGAGTCTTCGCTGGGTGACAGTCCCAAAAAAGGGAAATTTACAAAAAAAAAATTCAAGAAACTTGAAAAAATTTGTTGAAAAAAACAAAAGGAACCAGCCCAAACAGCAGAATAACTTAGAAGACTGGATAATCATGCAATAATTTATTGAATTGTACTAAGTTAATAATAAATTGATCTCAATGTTTGCCTCTGATCTTCTGTCCAAAATAAAGTGAGACTGTTACGTTTTGTTTTCAACGAAACATCATTTTTGCTTGTCCAGCCAAGCGTTTTTTTTTTCGACCTCCCCTCTCCTTGTTAAGATTCACTCCGGCAGAACTGTTGAACATTCATCCGCTGACCGGTCCACACCTTTGCACAGCCGGTCTTCCAGCAGCATCCCGTGATTATCACACTGAATGATAGATTGAAAGAATCTCAGAGGATGCGCGAAGATGAGTCGACCTACATCGGTGTGTGTGTGCGTGCGTGCGTGCGTGCGTGCGTGCGTGCGTGCGGGTGCCTGTGTGCGTGCATGTTCGAGGTGCAGGGAGCAGCAGGAGCAAGCGATGTGGCGAAGCACGGGGAAGCTGCTGCTGGATTATGTAAAGCACTCCCACAGCCCAGAAGTCACAGCGCTTCTATGGAAGCTCAAAGAATCTCAGAGATTCGCAGTCTTTGTTGGAAGAAGGCTTAGCCATTCACTCAGTGGTCCTGCTCCCACAAGATACACCCTGCATGGCAGGTTGCTATGGACAACCACCACCACATCCGCTCCTGGAATGTCTGTTTGTCTGCATGGAGAGAAGAGTGGGAGGAGGGGTGAGGAGTGGCCGAAAGAGGAGGAATAGAAAGGGGGAAAAAAACGGGCTGCTGGTTCGGATTCAAATTGGCAGTGACTGATGAGATTTGGCTCAGCCAGACTCTGTACTCTACTCCTGCCTTTTATTGGCCACACAAATCGAGCACTTAACCCCGATTCTACTCGCATTTAGTCCAGGTACTAATCTCGGACAACAGTCTCACACTCTTCCCCTGACCCCTCTCTCCCAGAGCCTGCCTCACCCCTTCAACCTCTCTTCCCCTCACCACCTTCGTCCCTGCTCTCTCGTGTGTGTGAAACTTGCGGCGGGGTAGGTCCCAGCCAAGACCACCTAAGCCAGACCAACAGACTGGTGGCTCACACTTGAACTGAGGCACTTGGGCGTGGGTGCCCGCCGCCACGCACGCCAGCGAGGCGGCCTGGAAGGAGGCTGGACGAGCTGCGAGGGGGACGTCAGACAACAGATTTGGAGAGTTGGTGAAAAAAATGAGAATCGAGGATGTGGAGGAAGCGCATCCCCACAAAGTTCATCATCTCTGGTACCCAGAAACTCTCTCTGGGAGCTTCCTTAATTGGCTTTACTCATGAATATCCTTTTCAAGCAGCAAGCCACCCACTATGGACATTGCCCCTTCAATTCAGCCTCTGCCAACTGCCATGCACTCCACAAAGGTCTCTGTACTACGGCCCCTGCTATACTACGGACTGCAACCCCCGGGCCTCGAAGCAGGACAAAAGCCGCGAGGTGAGCCGAAGCTGCGGTCCGGCCGGATTCTGGAAAACTGGCCAATCACAGAGCAATAGATCCGTGTTTGTATTATGTGCAATAACGAGGCTGTGATGACATCATAATAAATAACAACAAGCAAATAGCTGGTGTGGTCTGCTCATCCTTCTGTCGGTGTTGGGGGGGGGGTATTGGAATGAGGGAGAAAATGGATCTAGCTCTTCAGGAGCATCAACATCCCCCTCGCCATCACTTTCACACACACACGGGCTCCATTCATCGCATTTGTTGGCAAATGTTGAAAGATGGCTCCAACACTCTGCCTCGTCTGTTCCCCAAGTGATGGCACTCCAATTAAACCATCTACTGGAGTGCTTCTTGCTTCAGGACAATATACTCCAGTGTGAAGGCTCAGGCTCTCAAAGCGAGAAGGAACGGAGGCAGCAGGAAACACAAACGTAACGAGGTTTGGAAAGAGAGAGAGAGAAAAGAAAGAGGCGCGACGATCTCGCCCATAGATGCTGCCCTGCCAGTGCGGGTTTAACATGGTCAGACAGTTTGTTGCAAAAGTTCTAACATGTTGGGGTGTTGATCTGTTTAATGTTACAGTAATTCAGTCAAAATACTGGCTTCCAGTGTGGGGTGTTTACCGTCAACTCTCTCATTGATGTATTCATTTTTTTTTAGTCACTGTTACATGATCATTTCTCTATTTTCATAACTGCCTGTGCACTCTTCTCCGTGACTTGTCAACGACCGCCCTCTGCTGGTTACTCTGAGGCACTGCAGTGACACGCCACATCACACCTGAACGCACGTTACATCCTGGAGCCGGAATTCAATCAACACGAATTGTTCCAAAAGTGCTTGTGGGTCATAAATAAATTATTAAGGTCCGGGAGGAAACAAGCGCCCCCCCAAAGTTGAATGCTCTTTTTGACCGCTCCTGAACCCTTGTGCCAAACTTAACCTGAAGACCTGTGGTAAATATAATAAAACCCCTCCGAGCAATCCGGTGGGCGAATAATTCAGTGGTAGAGTGTTTGTCTGAGGATATAAAGGGGCTCAACACATGAGGTCGCTCGCACGCACACGAAAAATCACGCAAAAAGCGCGAATTATCGCCGACTCGTTGCTGGAATCGCATCTCTGCACAATATTGTTTATCACGAGCGTTTTTTATTTACCAGGTGCCGTCCGCGACAAGTCCCGAACCGATCCAGAGGACCCTGGTTCAAGTCCAGTGTGATCTTGGGCTGGCAGCCATCGAAAGTTAAAATCTTGTTTTTAACCACTCCTGAACCCTTACCCCAACTTAACCTAAAACCTATGCTAAATAAAACAAAACCCCAAAGAACACGGCACAGGACAAATAGCACAGTCGTAGCGTGGTTTTTCTGAAGATCCAATAGTACCAGGTTCAAATCCAGTAAGATCTTGGGCTGGCAGGCTCCCGAAGTTAAACCCTCTTTAACTGCTCCTGAACCCTTTTCCCAACTTAAACTGGAAACCTATTTCCCTATTCCCCACCCCTTCATAACAAGGAATTCCCACGATTAATCTGTTTTGTTTTTTTAATGTTGAGGTGCCTGGCAATTGCAGATTAACACTAGAATTGGACTAGGGTCTGTTCGATCATTCGACCAGTACACTCCACCTGAGCTATTTAACTTTGATTTGTTCAAGGGTTTCAATTCAACTGAGCATAGAGTCCCATTTTGAATTGGCTAAAGAGGACCCTATGATACATTTGTTGAAACCCTGGAGAAAGACCCAAGGACCGATAGCTCATGTGGAGAGTATTGGGTTGAGGAGTGAAAAGTCCCTTGTTAAACCCCAGGGCTATTCTTTTTCAACCTGCGCTTCACTTTTACCCCAACTAAAAAAGAATAAAAACGGGAATAGAAGCTGTTCTTTCTCATACATCTCAAATTGATTCACTTTCGGTCACTCTGAGCAAATAAATTGCCTCTACAAAAAATTGTAACATTTATGTTGATCCTGTTCTCAGTTTGAGTATTTTACTTGAGTTTTTACACAAAAAAAACCTACATTGTGAGACTATGTCTTTTTTTATTGTAAACCCAAATATATCCTACTTATTGTTTTTGAGCTTCACAAAGTGGCCTTTCAGCCGAGTAACTCATCAAACCGAGTCCATTTAGACATAAATACATCTCAATTTATTTGACTTGTATTGACAGTCAACATCACAAACTCCACAGCCTAGTGTGACATGTTCATCTCCAGCTGGGCAGCGGATCTCATAACAGAGCAAAAATTAACTTACAAAACCAAAAAAAACCAACAAAGTTTTGGGTTTCGTATACAACAAAAAATAAACCGATCTGTGTAAACACGCATAAATGTCGGGAAGACACAATAAATGATTGGACATTACACGGACTGAAATAAATATAAATAAGGAAATCAACAACCTAAATAGGTCCTTTTCTTACCCTGAGCTCTGACAGCATTTCTGACATCAGTGTGAATCATCATCTCACCGCAGTGCCCTCTTTACAGCACTACGCTTCGAGTCGGACGGCTGTATTGTACCAAGCTTTAAGGCCACCGTGTTACCGTGACTTTTGTGAACCTGGCTCTAGATGCATGATGTGTGTCTGTCTGTATGCGTGGGTACACACAGCTGATACTCCAGGTACCAAAGCTCAGAAAATGGGTGGTTAGTTAAAGGGGTCACTCAGTGGAAAAATCCCTGGAAGCTCCGTTTCTCCCTTTAATTCCACTCGCTCGAGCGCCTTCTCGTTCCACTTCTAGCTCCAAACCAGCGCTTTGGAGTTGGACGAGTTCAGCTGCACATTTTCATAATTTTCCCCATTCCCCTGGAAAGAAAGAAGCGAAAATATTCAAAGTGAAAGAGGTTTAAAGCCGCCACCGACACCTGGCAGGCGGATTGTTTTTTTGCTTCGACAATGCAACGTTGCTGCGATCGTCACCTTGGACGCGATGGCTTTGAGTTTGCCGAGCAGGGACGGTTTCGAGTACACGACGTCGTCCTCCATTTCTCCTTCATTCTCTCCCTCCATCACTGCACAGCTGTCAGCCACTGGCATCTCGCACTCCTTATTAGCAGACATCACTAGCCGGGAGTACTTATACTCCAACCTGGCACAAAGACAAAGGGGGAAAACGTTACTGCAAGAATAGAGTGCATATGCTGTCCTTGTTTTGGCAAAAACTAAGTCTGCGTAAAAGGGGACCGAATTAAAGGGGGGGGGTGAAAGAGAGAGACATAGAAGGACAGAGCGAGCGAGGGAACATCCGCGATACCGTTTGTTCTTCTTCCAGAAGTAGCACGTGACGGAGATGAGCATCAGCGCTGTGAAGGCTCCCAGGCCCGCGCCGAGTCGCACCCAGAAGTCCATCCCTTCGCACGGCAGCGTTAGCTTCTCGGGCAAGGTCGCGCCTCCCATGCACAGCTTCGGCTCGTTCCACACGTACAGCAGGTTCTGAGGAGGAAGGAACACCTCCAGCTTCACAGAGGAATGAAAGAGAGCCGGAACAAATGTGCGCGTCGAGAACGGCCTTCGTTGTCATTTCGCGCGGAGTTGGCACACTGCATCCAAAGTGAAACAAAGACGGTTAAAGTGCTGACTTCCAGCTTTAGGAGTGTCAGGACTCTCACTAGGCGAACAAAACTGGAGTTCCAGCCAGTTTTAGATTTAGGCCGGGATATAATAAGACTGAATTTGTACACCGACGGCCACACTGCCTCAAAATAAAGTGGCCCTATTTTACACATTTTGGATGTCTTTGTCTTCGTATGCAAGTCCACAATGACAGAAATTGATCAAGC
>JASSRZ010000080.1:10282297-10330652 GCA_032164315.1 Malacoctenus gilli
ATCCTGCTTATTCAGCTTATTCACACACACACACACACACACACACACACACACACACACACACACACACACACAGAGGAGTACATGGACACAGGAAGGGACAAATCCATGTTTGTCCATTGTGTGTCCTGTGTCTCCTCTAAGAGTTTACCCAGGTCTGCTCACCGCCCACATCTGACCTGAATTCTATTTGTACTTTACATTTTATGCCGTTCATGATTAACTCAAGAGCAAATAACCTCATTCAGATGACTACAGTATACGACCTGTTAGCTTATAGCCTGTTAGCTTATGTCATTGCAATGAAAGGCTATATGGGGACTTTCTGTATAGCTTGTGTGAAATTGTGTCAGTCATAAAAATACCTTATCATGCACAGCTATTGTCGTTGGTAAATGATTAATCCCACCATGTCACCATAAGAATTTATGTTATCAGTGACTGAACGTTTGACAGAAATCTAAATCTCCAACCTAAATGACAGCAGGTTTAAAAATATGAGCGGCGAGTGTGGCCACTTTAGTGCAACTGTGGATGTTTGACCCTTTCTAAACTGTTACAGAGCCATCTGCTCTCCATCCTGGTGGCAGTCATTAGTCTAAGTGGAAAGAGTCTGTACAGTAAAGCTCAATAAATCTGCGTGGCTTGACCAGTAATACCAGCCTCTGTGACAACATCCAAGGACCGCGGTGAAATGATAGTATCTTGATCTCTGCATGTGTTCTCGTGCATGACATACAAGCACATGCCAGCAGCAACAGACTGGCAGCATGCAAATGCAGGAAATAGCACGCAGCCTGTCATTTGCTCACTTGCTTTACTTAACAACCGGCCTTAACTGATAGGAACGAGAATAAATGAATAAACAATTTCACAATATCACAGAAAAAATAGAGCTTTCTGAATAGACTTCAGTCGAAACACAGACTTCTCTGAACGTGTGCCTTTTCTGCCATGTTTCTTTTTTTTCACAGCTCATGTGAGAGCAAGGGTGAGGGTCCAGTGGACACTAAGTAAACGGCAGAGGAGTTGGTTCAATCGAAAGACTGGCTGATTACGTGTCAGCTGATGAATAGACAGAGAGACTTTGAGTGGCCGGCGAAGCCCGTCGAGGAGCTCAGTTCACAAGCACACAGCGAGAGGCTGACGCAGCACTGACCTCACAAACCTCTTGCAGCCGGGCACCGGGTGCGTGTGTCCATGTTTGTGTGTGCTCCCCCGTGCGTTTTTGTGTGTGTTTGTGAATGTGTGCAGAAATAAAAGGGGACACTGTGGTGTGAGTCATCCAGCAGTGATTGAATTAGCTCAACTCTGGCTGAAACACCCACGGGGGGAGAAAAAGGAAGGGGAAGGCTGGAAAGGCTGAAGGCATTACGTTACCCCGAGAACTGGAGAACGCATCTCACACGCAGACGAAAAGCCTGAACGCATCCTCTTCATAATGCACACACATGCATGTCGGCGCAGGAAACACAGAGTTGCCTTCAGCCGACTCCATGGAAACTTCTCCCCAAACATGTGTCAAACGTGGAATCGTATTTTAGTTTTATCTTGTGGTTTCTGAACCAGCTCTCTGGCGTGCCCCTCCACTGTTACTGTGTGAGGCATGAGGGCTAAAACAGTGGAAAGAATGCATTAAGTCTGTTTGGGATGAGTGAGGGAGAGAAAAAAATGTCGGGTTTTTTTGGTGCTTCAACAAGTATCTCAAATTCAGCTGTGGCTTCTTGGGCATACACAGCCACAGCATATGGTGGTTGTAAAACCCAGTCTTTTAAAGTAGGTCAAACACGCAGGGGGGTGGTGTTTACGTACACTACAATTACACGCAATTATCTGAATCAACTCCTTCCCCGGTAATGCCAGTGAGGCTCTACATTTGCAACAAACAGTCAAGAAATGGTCGAGCTTGTGTTTCCATGTCGCCGATCTCGTGTCTTCTCACACCGAGCGGCAGAAGTTCACGTGAACCAAACTGAATCGACATCAGTTTTAAGGCCCGCCCACATTTAGAAAGGGAAAAAAAAAAAAAGCTTCACTGTCACCTCTCCTTTTTCAGATAACTGTCATTTCCTGTTTAAAGTCAGGACCCTCGGGGACCCGGCGGAGATAAAACAAGGGCCCTCATGTGTAAACCTTCAAACATACATAAACACCGACGATGAGAAAACTTGGAGGACGGCGGAGACATTTGACCCAGAATTTGGGCTTTTGAGACCAGCAGTGTCAGATGACGCGGGGGGGGCGGTAAAACTTGTAATTTCCAGGCAATAACAGGCAGTGAGGAAACTCCTCCGGACGCACAGGAAAAGACATGAACTTGACCTTCAGTAGCCGCTCACCTTATAACCTGTTATTTACAGCGAGACCAGTGAACACTTTGGGTTGTGGGTGTAAAACTTGCACGTCTACCTGAGTCGCTCGAAAAAAAAAACGTGTTGATGTTCACATTATCAGTGTGCCCAACTGAACTTTTGGGTGATTTTGCAAATCAACTTCTTCACTGAGAGACCGTTTCCCTTGTTTTCTCGCTTGTGGTCAAAGAAGCTTGCGTCCTGAAACTTCCCCTCGAACCACCTCGAACGGAAACTACTGACAGACGCAGTATCTCCGTCGGTGACGTTGACACACTTGCACTGGCTCGTCAACACGACAGAAAGGAAGTGTTTTCTTCCCGTTTCGTCAAAATCCGAAGCTCGACATTCAAATTTGATGGCGTTTCATTGAGACAAACCATTTGAGAAACACACACACTGTATCATTTGAAGTTAGGTGCTGTTTTAGGTTCAAACTATAAGTTGAAGCTCATGTGATGCTATTCTCTTGTCTCTACTTGTGGTTTGTCTACACAACTTTTTTACCCTCTCGCGCTGCCACATGCGTGCAGAGACGCATGCACTACACACACATCTGTTTCCTGTATGCACAGCGCTGTGAGTGTGGTGGTCTCCTGAGGGAGTGTCCTCTCTGTCAGAGGTGAGCCCTCACATGACTCATCTCATTGTTCACAATCGACTCTTATTCACCCTCTTTTAAATTATGAGAAAGTTCTTAGGAATGTTTTGCTTCCCCGACGCCCCCCCCCTCCCCCTCCTCCCACATTGCTGCGATTTCCAACCAGACCCTTGGGCCGATTTCAGCTCTTTTTTCGTCATTTCCAGCAAACACGCCGGGGTAATTGTCCAGATACTCTGTTTTTTTCGGTTTCTGTTCCTTTAACGGCGTTCGAACCCAACGAGAAATAGTCGTCGAAACATTCGCTGAACCCCCACGAAATGGATAAAGCAATGTGAGGCGACAGGTCGCTGTGAAACTAGGGGTTTCAGTGAGCTGATCTAACAGAAGGATGGTGGATAAGTAAATCCACTGACCCCTTCATCAGTAAGCAGATTATTCTTCAACACAAGGAATGCTCGGGATCGCCAGTCTGCGATGGAGGGGGCTGATCTGTAGTAATCAAAGTGAGGGGTGATGAGCTGATCTGCCTGAGGGACTGCTGCAAACTTCATCATGGCTCTCCTCAGCGGAGAGGACATTGCATTATGAAATTATGCTGTGCAGCCGGGTATTAAAGCCACGGACATTTTTAGGGGGCTTTAAACTTTCTTGAGACGCCCGGATGAGTTCGGTCGAAACGAGTTTGAACTAATACACCACAGAAGGTTGCTGAGAACATCCTAACAGTGTGTGTTCTTTCTTTACTTTCTTTCTTTGAGTGCGTTCTTTCCCTCAGCTTAAGACACATTTATGGGGTTAAGAATCGGTCCTCAACTATCTGTCGTTTGTGAATGTGTGTCTGTCATTGTGTGTCTCATGTGTTCATCCTGTGACCTGTCCTGCTTGAACGTCTTTTTCAAAGACAGTGATCGTCTCCAGCACTCCTCACAACTTTGAATGAGGAAAATGAAGAAAGCTTCAAGCCCTGGAGCTTTTGTTCAATGATGGAAAAAATAAACCTAGACCAAAAAAAAATAGATGTTTTTCATCACATAGTGTTCCTATGTGAAGTTGAAATGCTGATAAGTTCAAATGCTGATCAGTTCAAAACAAATCTCGCATTGAGTGCATACAATTTAATTAAGAAAAAACTGTACTGTCTTTAAATGTTACATCTCTGATGAGTTCTGAGCCTAAAAAGAATGTTTTTATTGTTCATACAGCATCGTGAGACCACAACTGTTGGAAAAAGTAAACGATGAAAAAGAGCACCGCTGCTTTATTGAAGGATCTCCATTTATTGAAGGCGGTGTTTACCGGAGTGCGCGTGTGAGAGGGTGTGCGCGCATCCATCGACGCCCCGCCCTGCGCTCGAGGAGTCCCCACTCATGGACTCATGCTCGCAGATGAAGAAAGAGGATGAGGAGGAGCCTTGGCGTGACGTCAGACCACCCCTCCCACCCTGTTTAAATTTACATTTTCTATGGGTCCTGACTGAGAGTCTCCGTGTATGTCCGCTCGAGCCATTGAACAGTTTCCAAAAGGAGACACACCTCAAACCAGAAGAAGTGAGCCGGAGGCGCTCCGGTGTGGCTCGACGCCGCTTTGTCAGTTTAAATATTAAACAAGTTGAGTTGGAGAAGTCACGTCGGGTTCGACTTTGAGGTAGGTGTGCGTGTGTACGCGCGCGTGTGTGTGTGCGGGGATGTGGAGCTCGCGTGTTTTTCGTGCGGTTGTTTCCCGAGCGCACCGACAAAAAGCAGCACGTTTCGGGAGTCTGAGGCTCGGCGCCGGCGGGACCCAGCAGCGGGGTCGGGGTCCAGAACGTGGGAAAGTAAGAAGCGGCGGGTCCGCGAGAGCGGAGAGAGAGAATGAGATTGCAAAACTCTTGTTTCATTGTCTTCTTTTGTTGCGGCGCATGACTGTAGCCGACGGGACAGTGAGGGACAGACACGTTGAGGTGGTTGTTCAATTCACAACACTGATGGGGAAAAAAAAACCCCGATCATGGCAGTTTACTCTTTGAGGAAAAAATATTGAAAGTAAAGAGATTTTTTTTTAATTTTTATTTCTTTTCTTCTTGGTCACAGACGCTCTGACTCGAGCATCTTTGGAGCTTATGATAATGTACATTGTTTTTGGCAACATCTGTCTGGATTTTTTTTGTCTTTTCTAAAGACATATCTCTTGTTTTTAATGCCAAGTCATGTTTAGTCATCCACAATGGAATATGTTTGTCTTAAGGTGTCAAAAAAAACAACGGAAAAACAAAAGAGAGATGCTGTTTTTCAAGTATTGGTGGAGTTTGCACATCTATTCAGGCTCATTTGGCCGACGAAAAGCCACAGCAGCATATTTTAGCCATGACCTGTTTCTGATATCATGATGTGAGTCAGACCAGTGTGTGCAATTGCACAACAGTGACTACTGCCCCTCTGTGCCAGAGCACATGGCTTCAGATGCTGACAAACTGACCTGTGCTGTCATCAGGCAGACGGACCGAGTGTCATGTGAAGTGTCATGTGTTTGCCTTTGTAACGTGGCGAGAAGTCTGCGTGCGTCCCGCCCGGCCGGCGCCTTTTTTCGATTCACGCCGAGCCCACACGCTTCCCTGTCAAACTTTAACACGATGTAAAACAAACAGGGCACAGCTCCAGCCAGAGGGGCTGGAACCGTGTGCGCTGGCTGGGTGGAGGCCCAAACGGCGGCCTGGCAAATCCGGCGGGGCGGCGTTAAGGTGAAGGAGTTTCAGCGCGGGTCATCGGACGTGTTCCGTGGAGACACCAAGTGACAAAAGCAGGTGGTAGAAATGAGTGTGGTGGGTTTTTTTTTTTTTTGCTGTCTCGGTGCACAGCTTTTCAGAAGTGTGGAAGCGTGTATGTGTGTGTGGAAAGGGAGGGGAAAGTTCTCCCCATGTGTTAGTCATTTGGAGGGGAGTTTGCTCAACGATTTACATCTGTTTTCTGATCTTTGAACCCCCTCCTTTCCTCTCCTGCGTTTCCCCCTACGAGGTCTCGCTCACTCTGTCTTCGGCTTCCCGTAAGAGCTGATGCTGTCACTGCCTGCGTGTGTTAGAACAGAGCGCCGTCTGCTCTATTATTATTGCACTCGAAGGAATTTAGATATGTGAATGAGATGTCTAGGTTTCCATCCGTGCATGGCAAGTGTCCATTAGTGGTCTCGGTCTCCGATCTATCATTAGAGGATCGGACGACTGGTCCAGGACTCGGACTGACCTCAGGAAAATCGAGGTATCTGGGTCAGGAATAGCTGCATGTCCAGGAGGCAGCCGCAGAGTATGTTGATATTATTATCTCCCACCGCCCTGCTGGTCCGTCTGTGGGCAGAAAAATCTTCATTACTCAGCAGAGTGTGCCTGATCCTTAAGACCCACACTGCACGAGACACTGTGGACGGTGTTTGTGTGCCTTTGGCGTCGGCGCTGTGTTGGTTTTTGCGACATTCTGTACCGCCGACGGTGAAAGGCTACCTTGTGGCAAATGTTTTTAAAGTCTTTACCCTGCGATGAGCCGTGTCAACACCGAGAGGGTTCACAGTGGAGTCTTGGTGGCTTGACCAAACACCACCTCTGCTCCGTCCAGTTCCAGCCTGCTGGGAGACTTTGATTTGTGCACTGTTAGCTCCCTTTTTCCACTGTGGGGTCACTGACCTCAGGGCGGGATACTGTTTGTTTAATTTTTTCAAAGGTGTCAATAAAGTGCTTAGTTTTCACTCTCCACGTTTTGTCCCCCCCCCCCCCCCCCAACACATTTAGGAACATACTCTTCTTTCAACTCCATTGGAGTTTTCTCTCACAGTGAGTGGAGAAGATTATGTAAGCTGCCTTCGACCAGCAACACTCCACTTAGGAACTACTAGTAATACTGCAAAACTACTTTATACTAAAAAATCAGAATGAGAAAATGTCTAAAATGCATAAAAGGTCAACATTTATACCACTGTTCTTTGTGTCTTTACTTCATACCAGTAGTTGCACACACATTTATGTCCTTTTTTTCCGTTTCTCACCTTAACTAGCCACTTAAAGACAGAAATCTGGTTTTTAAATGGAGACCTGACAAAAGCAGGCGTCTGGAAAAATCCCAAGTTGAAGGCAAAAAAAAAAATACCCCAAACATGGAGAACAAGCACCACAGTTAAACACTGAGATACATCGCATGGGAACAGCAGTATTCCTCCTTGGGCATATTCCTAATGATGCCCTCCAATGCATTAATGGATATTAGCATTAACAGCTTGAGATCTCGGCAAATGATTTCACCACCAGGGAGTAAATGTTTTGGGCTTTTTCTCCCCCCTCCCCCTTTCGTGCAGTTTTTTTTTGGGTGATTTTTTTTTTTTTTCAGAAAAAGTGTGTTTTACTGTTCTCCTCCAGAAAGACTGGAAATATTATGATGCAACGCAAACACAAGTGATGCAACCGCTTAATCCTGAAACAGAACAAAGGATCAGTTAACAATTCAATGTGGTTTGTTGCTATGAGTATAGAGATTGCGTCCGTATCAACATCCCGATGGAGAACGAGTGTGAGGTGCATTTTGGGGTCGTTTGTGTGTGTTTGCGCGCGTGTCTTTTAAAACATGTGTGGTTGAGTTTTGATTCACAAGCAAAGCACACATGCAGAGACTTGTTTAAAAAAAGGTGCATGATTTGATGTTGCTTCACTCATTAAAGAGAGATGAGACGTATGAGTAACAGAGACTCAAATAGAGATTTTTTGCACACACACACACCTATACAGGCCTCTCAGAGAATCCCATTGATTTTCTTGCTGTTATGCTCGAGCTTCAATCACAGTAAAGCACCATTACTGTACCGACCACTTTGCATACTCTCAGGGAATGGATGGCACACGTGCACACTCGCAGACTCTAAATGCCTTCCTCCTCTTGGCTGGTCAGGCTGGCCCATAGAGAAATCGGGGGGCCTGAGCTGCATGTATTGGATTAAGCTCTCCGTAAGTCAGGACCAAGATATATGATCCTTTTTCTTCTTACAAACGGGAACACAGACCTGCTCCCTTTTGTAGCTGCTGCCTGAAGCCCACTGTTTTCGGACTGTATACACACACCGGCCTCGGAAAGTTCCATCAGACAATGAAACCACATGATTACCTCCCATCTTAACTAAAACTATGCATACGTACACCATGTATTTTGTGTCAAGTCGAGCATAACACAGAATCAGAACAAAACCTCCATGTTTAGCTCACTTTATACACACATTTAGTTGAGTTGCTGCTTGTGTGTCCGAGCAGAGTGAGCTCGCACCCCTCTGTGTCTGTCTGGGTAACTGAAGATTGTCTGGTTGCTCAAGGTAACAGTTGTTATTGGGGTTTTCTCTCCTGGCATGTAAACAAAGGAGAACCTCCCAAATGCTCCCTGGTGGGCCCCCCAGCCAATGAGATGGGAGATCCCGGCCGGGCTCAGCCAATGAGCGGTGAGGAGGGGTGTTTCCTTGCTCCGTAACGGGGAAAACAGCAGTAAAGCACAAAGCTTTGAATCTGGAAGTGGAACAGACAGCAGAGCCATAACAAAGACTCTTCCTTTATGGTTAAACGGCACTTCACACTGCCTATCTAGACAAAGCGACCGTTGCTTTTTTCCTTTTACTATGTGCCTTTAACACTGCTGGGGACAGAAATGCTAAAACTGCAGTTTAAAGTGATATGTTGTGGTTCAGCGCTGTGCTGTTTAGGAGCACATGTTTACTCCTCAGTGAAAAAGGGAGAATGAAGTGAGCACATGTTTTGTTGTTAACGTGTTTGTGTGTGAGAGTGTGTGGGTGTGTGTGTGTGTGTGAGTGTGAGTGAGAGAGATGTATCCCCTTCATCTGTCTCAGCCCACCTGTTCTCATCAGGTCTATACATATACATACAGGACCATGTGTCAGGGGCCAGCTGCCAAACAGTATAGACCAGCCTTTTGTATTTGACTGGCAGGTGTGACCCCAAAATGTACCCCCCCCCTTCCACCGCTACCACCACCATGTGTTCTGAATTTGATTTTAGTCAGCACTTTGGTTTTACCCCTTTAAAAATGTAAACGTGCGAGTGGGCTCCACCCAAATACTTCTCTCCCAGGGACACAAGTGTCTGAATATATGTTTAGGTGCCCCCCCCCCTCCTCTCTGTCTCTTTCTGTCCAGCCAGCGTGTGTGTGTGTGTGTGTGTGTGTGTGTGTGTCTGCACATGTGTATGCTGTTGTGCGCCCAAAGCAATAATCACAGTGCAGTTTCATCACATTCCCGCAGCGTGACTCAAAGTGATGTCGGTGCCTTTTCAATCCACCCCATTCAGCCTGGTGTCTGCCTCACCCGGACAGGGGGGGGGCTCACGGCGAGAGGGGCGACGGGGCCGCACAGGCGCCGCCGCGGCGGATAAAAACAACCTCAGTCCGCGCCGAACGCAAACCGTCAAAGCAGACGAGTTTCGATCCGGAGTCGGATCACAGCCGAACGTGATCACTTGCTGAGCTCTTTGTCTCCATAAAGTATCTCGGTGACCACAGCTGTTCCACCTGACACACGCGGCAGGTCTGGGTACCAGCTCGCCTCACTGTCGACTCTCCAAGGTAAATACGGAAGCTCTCATTAGGATGTTGCCAAGTGGAGCCACAAAGTCCGAGAGTTAATAGAGAGGAATTTACTATTTCACTTTTCAGAAGGAGAAGAGGAACCTAATTAGTGCACGGCAAACACGCACCCTTCTGTTTTTGGTCTTTTCTTCCAATGTACAATGTTTATTATGTAAATAAGGGAAGGAAAAGGCAGGAAGAACCAGCCTGACATCAACATCCTCATTTCCTCCTCAGCTAAAGTTATTATTCAAGAGTTTCATGAAGAGATAAGTTGTATACTGATACTATGATGAACTGTTTTCCAAAGGATGTCCGAGGCAGATTAAGGACCATCTTTTTGTTGTTGTTTACTCAGTGGATGAGATTTGGACAAATTGGAGGCTCTTATTCTCTCTTTTCAGCTTGCAAAAAGAAAGATTGTGAAATGTTTTCTGAGTCACACGAACACAGATGCTATTTTTACTTTTGAGAAGCTTGTTTATAAAATTGGAGGTCATTATAACAGTCCATGCAGGCACAACTAGTACTTTCTTAATGGCTTCAGCGTTTTCACACAGACGTGTAGCGCGAGGCTGCGGCCCGAACTGCTCATGCTTCCATCCCATGACGCACATGATCCTCTCCTTGCGTGGGCGTTTCTGCGCCTTTTGCGCATCTGTGCCTCGCGGACCCTCAAACCCCGATTGTAAACCCCCATACCGCTGCATCTCCCCAGTGACATCATTGTTTGGTGGGAATAGTTTCGGGTGCGCTCGGAGGTCAGTACACGATGAGGCCCCGAGAATTCCCCAGCTCCTCTTCTCTTGCGCTCCACACCCCCACTTCCAAGGCAGGAAATACAAAACAGATCTCAACCCCCCCCCCCCCCCAAACTCCCCAGCATGCTTCGGAGGAACCATTTTCTATCTCACTCTTGGCGGGCGTTTCTCGGTTTAAGAGCGAAATCCCGAGGCTTCGTTCCGAAAAGTCGACGTCATCAAATCTCTCGTCAAAGAGCCATTATGATGTCCAGATTTTCTTGGGGTCTGCCAACAACTGGGCCCTTTGTGCTGAGGAGTCGGAGAGACTCGTCTGATGTGTCTTTACCGCACTTAGGGTGTGTACAGGCCCCCAGCTCCGCTCTGATTAAAAGAAACCCTGGTGCTTTTCAGCCATAGTGCGGTCGATTTATGGAGGTTCTAATTGTAGTCGTCTTAACGCTGTTGAGCACCAAAGAGAAAGATAGTAACTGTTCATATAAAGTGTTCAATTGTGGTTGAATTGAAGGGTGAAGACGGCCCATTCCCTAAAACCTAAAGAAGAAATGACGGCGAACGACAGAGGTCAAAATGTGTTCTCGATTATTCCAGTATCGCTGCTGTTTTTGTGAAGAACTTTTGATGATATTTATGATTTGTATCTGTTGTTGTTCTCCGATAATTCTGTTTACTGTACTTTAATATGTACTAAGAATATGTATCAAAATCTATATTAGCAATCGTGTCCATCTCAGGTGTTAAGTACTTTAAATTTGCTACTGAGGGATCCAAACACGTGTGTGTCTTTCTCTCGGTGCAAATGTTTTCCCTTCGCAATCGGCGGCTTTCTGTCCTCACATCAAACTGCGTCGTCAGTTTGTCTCTCAGGACAAACCATAAATACTGTTTGCCTGCATGTTATTTTGCCTACAAAATACGCAGAACAAGACTGAAAACAAACACAAGCGGCTCTGCGGGCTGTTCTCCGCAGATAATGACTCGAGTGCGCTTGAAGGTGCGAGTGAGCGAATGCGTTTCCCGCCGTGATTTATGTCATGTCATGACGGAGGCTTGTGAACGTGCGCGGTGCGTGTCCGGGAAGTGATGCCATTGTCACTGCCCGGCCCCTCGACTCTTGAATCCGCCTCACTTTTTCTGTCACTTCTGCGCTCGCACATCCCCACCAAAACCACCACCCTCCCACCCCCCCACTGCTCTTGCCTGTCAGTTAAAAGCCCATCTATCTCTGCGTTTTAATTAGGGCTTTGCCTATTTATGCCTGAATGGCCGCTTCATTAGCAGAAAGGGGAGGAGTTCTACACCCGGATCTGTCCAGCTTGCATCGCGCATTAAGAGGATGGGAGGGGTGTGTGTGTGTGTGTGTGTGTCTGTGTGTGTTTCTGTGTGTGTGTGTGTGTGTGTCCGAGAGAGACACACAGAGAGAGAGAGAGAATGGGGTGTGGGGGTTGCTCAAGGGGTATTGATGACGTAATTTCCCCTGAGGGGTGGACCTCCCATCTGTGAGTGGGAGAGATGAGATCTGGCCAAAAAAGGGGGACGAAGAAGGAGTAAGAGGGACTATGTGGGACAAGGAGGAACAAGTGTAAATGTCAGTTAACCTAATAAATCTAAATGTTACAAAAAGACCAGTGAAAACACTTGCTTTAGTGATCAGTTTGTGGTAATATGAGATTTGTTCAATATTCAAACATCCCGTAAAAGGAAGTTTTTTTCATCCTACTCGGTAAGGGTGGAGTGCCACATGGAGTCATTGTCATGAAGTCACACAAATGGTCACAAGAAACAAGCGAAGACTGCTGCATGTGCTTCAGAAACCACACTTGACAAACATGAATCGTCCCACCATGCTTCAGCCTCCGAATAGACCTTCCCTTACCCAGAAGTCATCTCGCCCGTATCACCAAAAGCTGCTGACCTGTTTATGAGTCCTGGGTTTGGTTTTGTTTATTTAAGCGTGACCCGCGCGAACCTTTGTCCCCGATACTGCGAAGCGGACGATGCCGGTGCGGTGGGTGTGGTCGGCCATGTGTTGGCCACCAATGACAGTTGCCCACCCGCCCGGCCCCGTCCTGCGTAGGGGCCTGTGCCCATATCCTCGAGGAGGACTGAGGGGTCATATGGTGAAGCAGGACACCAGCTGCTCCTCCTTCCCTTCAGTTTTCTGTCTCGGAGGCTGCAGCAGGAAGAGGGCCGCTCGTGACTCACAAAGGACTAAACCATGTCATTATTTAGTATTTCCGTCACTGTGTCCTTCCACGTTTCTTACTCTCTCTTTCAGATTTGCTGCCGAGCCCCGCATAACTACATTAAGCTAGTTCTACCTTCTTCCTTCCCTACATGACAGTAATGATCCACTTTCTGTAATTGAATCCGATCTATTGTTGTTTTTCAACCAATTTATGGCCTCCCTCCGTCCCTTATCTTCAGCGTTTTTGCTTGTCTGGGCTTTTTCCTTTTCGATTAGAAGAGATAAACTGACCCTAATGCACTGACTTTCATACTTTGTTTTGAAAGCTGTACCTTTACTTTTAAAACCAATACCACGATTTAAAGATGTTATGCAGTCATCCCGAACTCCAGTGACCTTCAGGTTTCGTGATAATTTGATTATTTTATGACTGCAATCAACAGATTTTTATAGACATGGCCCCATTGTTGGTATTAAATATTCATGATGCTGATGGGCTTGCTTTTAAGGACTTCGTCTCACTTGTTGAAGGTCTCATCCGAGCTATTCCAAACTCCGCCCACAGGCTGGTATTAATATCCGCGCCCTGCCTCAAAGTGCTGTGTCACTACGTGAGGTCTGGATGATCGCTGGTCTCCATGGCGACTAAGAGAAAATTGAGAAATGAGTCGGTATTATGAATGCAAGTCAATGATGCAACACTTGGCACGGTGCGGGCTCTCTGTCCTTCGGTGATCGGCCGTTTCCATCAGCGCTAATGCAGCCTGCCGCTGGTGGCTGCACATTCACACACAGTCACGGGTCCAAACGCATTCTTCTTTTAGGACAAACTATTACCACAAGTCTTTAGTGCTACATCCTAAAACCTCATGCTTGTCGTCTGTATGGATTTTGGTTCTATTTGTGTTTCTCTCATGATCGACTGGTATCTCCTGGAATCAGCTGCTCCGAGTAAACAGAAGGAAGCTGTCGTCTAATCATCTTTTTCTCTTTTTCCAAATGTTCCTCTGACCCAGATTTGCTCCTTCTGTTTCCGTTGTTTTCACCAACTTTGTTCCCATTTCATCCCCCTTGAACATTTGGACATTTTGAATCATCTCCGTGCCGCGTACTGTTTTTCCCGGACATCTCTCTGCAGATGGCGTTTTGGAAGCTCATTATCTGTGCTTTTATGTCTGTGTGTTTTTCTCCGTTGTATCAGTCAGGGCGTGCCGCTCAAACCCAAATGAACTTTTTATTCGATTTCGAGGAACAGAAGAGTCATTCCAAAGCCTGTACATCACAACACTCACACGCTGTTGCCATGGGTGTAACAATGTTTGCGTCAAACAAACTTTTGATGGATAGCATGATTTGTTGCAGGTTCGTTTCCCCTGCGCAAAGCCAGACACTATCAGAGGGAAGAAAGTCTCCTCACAGTTGCTTCTTAATTCCTTTTTCGTATCGGACCATCGTTCAGAAAAATTAGCTCCTCGATCTTTATTGCTCTCCAGGTGTCGGGCTGTACCTGATAGTTTAGCGTGCTCTCTGTGTAGCTTTTAAATGAAGCCAGATGGAGTTTTAAAGCAAACATGTAAAACTACCAGTGAAAAGCATTGCTTTAAGCGGCGCCGCAGTCTGAGGTAGCAGGTCTCTTTTGAACTCCCTATGTTACTTCCCCTCGCCCCCTGGGGCACAGAGGAAGTGGGAGCAGATGTGTTAAACCAACGGACACTTTGACAACGCTGCCAGTCTCTAAGTTCCCCCTCGCCCTCGCTGCCCGCCATCAACAGAAACCACTTTTGATGTGCACAGCACGTGTGGGCTCGCACGCAGCTCCAGATTACGCCCGTGGACTGCTGGGCCCGTCCCCGCTGTCTCACATTAACTCATACTGCCACCATGTCCTGTCTGTGGCACAGTCTGTACCGGGACTTCCGCGTCCCTCATCATCATAGCCAGACACGTAATCACAGATAAAAATAGTGGGCTTGCAAAATGTCTCGTGACGAGGGGAACTTTTTTTGCTCAAACCACTCACTGTAACTGGACATTAAAACAGTGATTTCATCAATTTATGGTTCAATTCGATTGTGACAACAGCGATGACCACATACATCAACTGTGGCTGCTTCACAATCAGCTGGAAACGCTGCATAATCTTTGTCAACACTGCTATTATCCATTATTGTTATATATGCTGCATCTCTCTTTGTTCTGCACCCTTTGTAGGCTCACTATGTTTATCCAGGCCTTCTTTGTTATGTAACCGCTCGGTTTTAGCTCGTGGGGTGCAAATGCACTGACCTCTAGTGGTGTCCTGTAGTCACTACATCAACTCCTCACACGCATGTTTTGATTCTGAGGACATCCTCCCCCCCACCACCCTTATAGAGCACGTGCAGTGAAATGCATCCTTGGAACTGCCGATTGTGATTGGTTTGCTGGATTGCATCACGCTTTGTCTTCAGTGTCATGAAGTGTTCACATCCAGGCGAGATCTGTGACCAAGCAACACCTCCCGAGTCGTTTGCATGGGAGAGATTATTGTTGGAGATTCTGAGTCACTCTTTCACACTGTGAGAAGGAGACATTTGCTCCGATTTCTGAGCTGCACTTGATGTACATGGTCACAGCAACGGACTGTGACACAGACTGCGTGGGCTTCTATCAGCAAGATTAAAAAAAAAATGCTTTGAAGTTCCATGTTGTGCTTGTGTGAAATATCTGTTTTTTTCAGAGTAGGGGGGGAAAAAAAGATAGATTGCTAGAGGTGTGTTTTGCTTGTGAGTGGGACAGAGAAGGGGAGGGAGGGAGAGAGAGAGAGGGGGAGGGAGGGAGGGAGGGAGGATTTGTGTGTGTGTGTTTGAGAGACAGTGCATGAGCGAGAGTGTCGCTATAAAAACAGACTTGGAACTCAGAGCAGCTCAGTCGCAGACAGCTGTGCAAGACAGAGCATCTCTCCTACGTGAGGCTCGGCAACGTACTGATAAATAGGACACGCGTGCGTTTGAAGCCACTTCTTCAGAGAGGACACCAACTCCAGATAGAAACGATGGCGACTATGTTCAGATACCCCGTCTTCCCTCATCTGAAGGGTGAGTTTAAACACCAGGCGATGCTGTGATGCAACTTATTTTATTTGACAGCGTTTAAAGTGATGGACTGAACTTTTTCACACCTTGTAAAAACAATAATTTTGGTCGTTTCTTACTGTGATTTGATTGCGGCTGGAGCTTGTGAATTACGTATTCTTCCTTTAGAAGTTTTTCTTGGGTCGGTCTTTGAAGTATGAGCCAGATGTTCGGGCGCAATGAGGAATATCGTTATTGCGTGCTGGTTTTCGGGAGCTGTCGCGTTGCTGTGTGCATTCCGTGTATCATGAAGATCCTTCTGATCTCCAGAAGTTTGATGCAGCGATGGAGAAGAAGATGATTTGGACTATTTTCATGTTAAAATATTGGGCAAACAATATGAAGTATAACACTGAAGAAATATCTATTTTGCTCTTTTTGAATGCTTTTAATACTGTGTCTATAGAGAGAGATTTTTCTTGATCTCTCTGAGGTCATGTGCAGGTCGGATTGCATTTTTAAATCACCGATTTATCGCGCATTAACTTGAAATTCAACTCAACTACGTGTGACTGAAACCCTTAAAGTGTATCTCTGTGCTGCCCTCATTCAGCTCTTCATTAGTCTCCATATGTTTTTTCACACCGTCTGACAGGAGAACAACCCCCCCCCCACACACACACACACACACACACACACTCACAGTGGAACAATTATGTAATTTCATCGCTGAGTCCCCTCATCGGGATGAAGACCATTCAAAACCTGTGTCCTGATGCCAGATGATCACACAGATGTTCATTCCGGGGATTTTAATTAGGGTCACTTCGGGAGAATAAGTTGCCTGATGAATTTGCCGTCTGTCCAGCCGCTGGGATCGATGCGCGCCACGGTCCACCGCGCCAAAAACAAATGTCGGGGCCGATTGTTCACAGCAGATTTTTTTTTTTTCCTCCTCGTCTGTCCATTCAGATCCGTGTGATCCTGGTCTGTCGCTGTCACCGGGAAGGAGTGTCATGGCGGAACCGGACTATCTGGACGGAGACTGCGATGAGCTCATCAAACCCAAAAAGCTGATCAACCCGGTCAAGAACTCCCGCAACCACCAGGACCTGCACCGAGAGCTGCTCATGAACCAGAAGAGGTCAGGACGGCGAGAAAATGCCTCGCGTATCGTAGCTTCGAGGCCGTCTTATCTGCTTCGCTCTTAACCTGAGATAGTCGTCTTAGGAGAGAAGACTAATCTTAATTTACAGCTGGCAAACTCAAATTTTATCACAGTTTATGACACATTAAAGAGTAGGTGTGAAAAAAAGGATGGCTGATCTCCAAGAAACACTGATAAAAGGAGGTACAAGTTCTTCACATGCAGGACGTGACAAAACAAAATAACATGGGTGCACTTTTGAACTCTTTTTCTGTCTCGCACTGAATCATCACCATGTCCGGGGGTTTGTCTCTGAGAGGCAACTATGTCCAGTTTGACCGCATCTGAAACATGTCAGGCGGAGAGAAAGGAGCTCAGGCCGCGTCCAGATCGAGACTAACTCAGTTTGAGCCGCGCTAATTGAGGTTGAGTTGATACAGTCATCCTGCTCCTTTTCTGCATCCTTGCAGGCTGCAGTGGTGCCTCGGCGGTGTGTCACCGGAGTTCACTGTTCCCCTTTAACCTCCCGCAGCAATATTATATAAAGCTCGCAGTATAAAAGTTTCATGCAAGCTGTTACATAAAAACCTTGAGTGCATTAGTTTGTCAAAAATTGGTTACGTAAAGGTCGCACGTATACACTGCACGAGATGGACCCGGCCTGGCCACTGATATTAATACGAGATCATGCGACAGTAGAGTTCACGCAGCATTAAGAGCATCCATCGGCGTGTGTGTGTGTGTGTGTGCTTGAGTGCACATAGGTGCTGATGCCTGTGATCGCCCTTTTTAATACTCAATGTTTGTATTGTCTCTCACCATTCGGTGCCAGCAGCTTTGTGCTCCGACTATAAATAGCTGGATAAACACACATGCTGTTGACAGCTGTTACCTCACAGCTGCAGCACTGCTCAGTCAGGCGGGTCAAAGAGTGAGGTGAGGATGACGGCAGAAAAACAACAGAGAAGAAGAAGAAAAGCAGGATTATCATCCTGTTGGGGGGGGGGGGGGGGACAAACGAACCGTGGAATAAAATTGAAAAGGAAATCAAATAGAGGACAAAAGTTTTTTGATTTCCAGATGCTGACGATTTCTTTAGTCGTTTAGGCAGAGGAAGTCGGTCTGAAGGACAAAGCTTGAGGGCCTTGGAGTAGATTGCCTCGTTTTGATTGCTTTATGAAAAAACAACAACACAGAAACGAAGTAAGAGAGAGCTGGCCTGCACAGTGGATTAGTCAGAGTGATGGTAGTGGGGAGGGGTGGGGTGACGGGTGGGTGGATGGATGGATGCATGGATGGATGGATGGCTGGCTGTATGAAGAGGAGGGAGAAAAAAAAACCTGTTATGTAATCAACATTACAAAACAGTCTCTTGCTGAGGGCCTTTCTCTGCCTCTGCTGCCTCAGCTGCAGTGACCCTTCCTACGCACACATGTACATCAACACGCATCCTGAAGGAATTTCAGCCATGCAGCCATCAGGGCTGACGAAGCAGTCGGTGTGATGAGCAGGGCGCTGATGTGTGGGACATTGAAATCACAGTCTTCCAATATTGCGTGTGTGTGTGTGTCAGTGATTATGTAAACGCAGCTCACCGCGAATGAGGCGCCGGCCAACAGCCTCTTTACTGCCTGTCCGCCTGGCTTTCCGTGACCTTGCCCTCCTTCCTTTCTGCGTGAGGCGGAAACAGGGCGAGCCCCTCGCACCTCTCGCCCTCTCTGCTCCGCCGCGGCGTGCTAAGTGCTTTCATGGGACCCTCGCCGCCGTGTAAACTGAGCGCTCAACTGCAGCCGTGACTCGGGGACGAAGTAGTGCCTCGTCGTAAAAGAACTCCCACGGCTTCTTGGAACACGGCGAGCTCGGTTATGTAATCATCGGGATTTAATAATGCATTTAATTAAGACATTGTGGCGGCGAAATTGTCGTCAGGTTGGCACGCTGTGGTTTGTCTGAAGAACCCTCGCAGCCGGTGCAGAGGGAGGCTGTCACGACATGTTACAGTGGGGGGGGGAAGAAAGAAAGCGTAGCCACGAGGAGCGTTAGGTAATCTGGATCATAGGGTTTGTAAATTAAATAATGAAGGGTTTGGAGATTTGATTTCTGACCCAGCGAAGCTTCTATCCCCTTACTGCTCTTGATTTTTTTTTTTCCTTCACATGTGGCTTTTTTTTTTTATTGGGTCCCTAATCCTTGATGGGCTTTGCTGTTTATTGTTTTGTTTTTTTTGCCTTTTATTGCAGCCTCCAGCTCGTCTCCTTTTCTCTCCGTCTTAAGTGCTCAGTCTCATCTCCAGCCCCCACCCTTTTTTTTTTTTTCTTGTAATTTGGAAGAGTTCAGAACATTACATAACACTCGGCGCTTTTCCCTCCTCTTCACAAAACAGTCTCGCACTCGAACCAAGACGTCTCCATCCTCCTCTCGAAAAATGTGCTGCACGGGTCGGTTGTGTAACAATCCCAGTGATTTGCCTTTGGCTGAAAAAGTTTCCATGGGAGGAAAATATTTGAAAATAGTTAAATGGCAAAATAAATTTGGATTTGCACGTTTGCATGGTTTTCCAAGTTTCTAAAAAAATGAAAGGTGGGGGGGGGGCTCACTTTCTCCGGATTTGATTGGCTGCAGTCGCGGATGCAGCCGGCTGGTAAATGTAGAACAATCTGTGACTGGCTTTGAACCAAAACTTTCCTGAAACATGACCGCCACGTTTAATCCAGATGCTGTAATGCAGATTTGCATGTCGGACAAGAACGAGGTCACGATATTTATCTGTTACGTATGAATTTGTTTGTCAGCCAGGCTGCTCCGCACTGCTTTTAGCTTTGATCGCTTTTGGCTGTCGTCTGTCGCTCTGTACGTTTTTTGGTTCTCATCGTGTTCCCTTGTCGGTCCTGCACAGGGGTCTGGCTCCTCAGAACAAACCTGAACTCCAAAAGGTTCTGGAGAAGAGAAAGCGAGAACAAGTCCTGAAGGCTCAGAAGGAGGAGCAGGAGGCGCACAAGAAGAGGAGCGACCTGGAGATCGAGCTCATGAAAAGACAACAGAAACTAGAGCAGGTACATAAATCCTTTAAACACACACACACAAAGAAGGCTTTGGATGTGAAAATTCATGCTTATATATCGAGCCTGAACGTTGATTTTACTACGACTCTGTCTTTAAAGTTGGAACTGGAGCAGCAGAAAATCGAGGAGGAGCAGGAGAACACCCCCGAATTTGTGAAGATGAAAAGCAACCTGCGCAGGACCAAGCAGGAGACCGACGGCGAGGAGAGAACCACTTAAGAAAGAAGCCAGCAGGGGTGTCTGGGCCTGGCTGACAATGAGCGTCAGGAGTGTGTGTACAAAGCGCGAGTGTGTGGTGTCTGTAGTACACGGTGGCGACCTGACTGTGGTCCGACATGAACTTCCTGGCTTTCCCAACCCAGCTGTTCCTTCCTGCAGTGAGGCGAGAGACTTTACCGACTAAAGAGCCCCCCTCCATCTGCCTGCTACGGACCGCCAGTACCTACACCCATCCAGCAGCACACACGGCACCCTCGCCGCGAGGGGCCCTCACACAGACATGTTAAATGTTGCACGCTTTTCACCGAGGGCGCGCAAGCTCCCGCCGAGCTCGGACGGAGAAACACCGACAAACACACACAAACACACAAGGAGCGTTCAACCCGTCTATTCTCACTCCTCTCTCTACAGCAAGCTGTTGTTTCTATTTACTGTTATCTGTGTTGTCATTGTTGTTGTTTTTTTGTTTTTTTTTTTCTCCTATTTTTTTTTTCATTCTCATCCTCAGAATCAAAAAAAAGAGAAAGTGGACACTGGATGGACTCTTGAAGCTGTGTAATGTAAAAGCCAAACAAATGTGGTTTTCTTATTTATGTTTGTAGCTTTTAGCCCAGTTATAGGGGAGGACACTTTTAGTCATTCTGTATTTTAGTTTGTGTTACAGCATAGTATATGAAGCCAGAAGAGGACAAAGGGAGTGTGCAGTTGCGTGAACACTCAAGTTTGCTTTAATATTATTTTTTAATTCCGAACATGCCATTTCCTCAACTAATGCAATTGTGAGCAATAGTAGAACTCCCGGGCATGAGAGTGACATTTTCTTTATATATTCTGTTGTTTTGTATAAATAAAAGTGTTACTAAATAAATAATTTAAGTTTTTGTGAGGTTGATGAATGAGGAAAAAAAATGAATGGACTTCTAACTGTTCACCCCGTGTGTGCTTTTTTTTTTGTTAAACATTTCAGTAAAAGCAGAGAGCGCCTGTAAAGGCCTTCAAACACAAACAAATCTTCAGGAACTAGTTACATTTTAACCAGCTTGACATCTGAAAAAAAACTTCAATGAGCTCTAAATGTGACTCCAGGAGTTTATTGTAAATCAAGCGAGAATTTGATGAGCCTCAAAAGACTTCAAACAATCACTTTGTGAGAAAAGACCTTGTACTTTCCAGACAGGTTTCTGGAAAAATGTCTTTGCAATCCGAAACATTTCACTTATTTCCTTTTATTCACTTGCTACCGTCTTGGTTTGGTTATGCAATTGATGGCCGACTCTCACGGAGGCAGCATGGGATGTAAAATATTATCAGAGCATTTCACTCATCAACTCGCTGCAATAAACTCCGTTTGTTTAGTCTGGAGTTGATGTTTGTCTTGCTCAGAACGCCACAGATGTAAAAGCATAGCTGCGATTACTGTGGGATCTTGATGGATTTACAGATGTGTGTGTGTGTGTTGGGGTGGGGGGTATGTGAAATTGGACTGCTTCTTATGTGGGGCAACTGAGAATCCACCAAATACATCTGATCTACAGTAGATTATTATCTCAACATTAGACAAAATATTTTTGTTTTTCACATCGCATTCATGTTGTATCATTTTTTTGACACTCCAGCAGGTTGTAATCCCTCAATAATACTCAAAATAACAATTTCAGATTATGAGTGAAATAGCTTTTTAACTCTGATATCGGATGATATTATTCACATGGAGGCCCAAAGACTGTAATGAGATTACAGATATTGTTTTTCACTGGGGGAAAATATGCTCAACACGTTCAGAAATAACTCAGTAAAGAGACTCCTGTAGAAAAACATTAACAAAATCATGATAATTATATTCATAATGATGCTGGTGATGTAGCATTGCTGTTGATTTTGTGGTTATCGTTAATGCAGGTGAAACGTGAAAACAAAGAGGAGGTTTTTTCCAAGACTCACAAAGATTCATCGTAATTACTGTTGAGGGGTCTCTGGAGCTTGTGCATCCAAAAGCAATCGCATACTCACATGTATGGACAATTTAGGGTCACTTATTTACAGTTGACCTCGCACACGCGGCTTGCTTGTGGACTCACAGATGCACAGACAGAACATGCTGACCCAGAAAGACTTCCCCATTCGTGGAATGGGGCGTGGATCTTTTTCTGTCACCGCTTCAACCCATAAACAAATTGATCGAGACTAAATCAAAACGGATTAGTCGTCCAAATGATCCTTCCTGGTGTGTCTTGATTCGTACCGGTAGCGGGCAGCAAAGAGACGCAGACGCCTTTCGACACCAAAGAAGAAGAAATTGACCCGCTCGCTCTCATCAGTGAGCGACAAAGATGGCTACCTGTGGGCTGCTCCGCTCCCTGTCTTCCAACTTTTCCACAGTTTTGCCTTTACTCGCCCGCTCGGCGCGGCTTCCTCCGTTACACCTGGCCTCACAGCCCCTTTTTAGAAGAACTTTAGCCTCCTCTAGCCGATTATCAGCAGGTACATCACCGTGCATTCGTTCCGTAGCAGCATGTTGGCTAACCTTTTAACGGCAGGGTTACCGTTAGCTACCCCCGGAGAAGGACATGATAGCAGACGAGGCTGCGCGTTCCCGTCGGTCTGCCCCCCCCCCCCCCCCTTGTTGTCATGCTCGTGAGGACCACTCGGTCCAGTGTGAGGTCTCAGTCTGTTGTGTTATCTTGCAGCGCTAAAATTCACAGACAAACACGAATGGATTCGAGTAGAAGACGGCGGCATTGGGACCGTCGGTATCAGCAAGTTTGCACAGGTGACATGTGGAGCAGTGTCCCTCGCTCTCTTCTCTGTGACACTGGTAAACACAAAGACCGTCTTGTGAAGTTGGAGTAGATGTTGCAGCTCCTTTCTTTGACGTTGCAGGAGGCGCTGGGAGATGTAGTTTATTGTGGACTGCCTGAAGTGGGAACACAGCTGGCTCAGCAAGGTGAGAAGGTCGCATGATAACGCGCATCTTATTCCAGGATTTTAGAAAAGATGTTTTTACGTGTAAAGAGTGTCATCTGATATGTCAACAGTGTTCGTTTCGGATTACTTAATCTCTTTATTTTGTTCATTGTATAGATTTTGCTCTGACAACAGGTTTTGTTCCCATCTTTATCACTTAAAGGAACCACAGAAACGGCCGATTCACAGAATTTGTAACTGCAAAAGAGTCACAAAAGCCAGTTTATTAACTTTTAAAGGAATGAGGATTCATTGACAACTGCTGTTGTTTTGAAAGCTACATTTGCCAGCATTTTGTAAACATCGGGAAAAGGTGTGTGGTGGGAGTGCTTGGAGCCTCTGTGTCGCTGCCATACTGGAGTGAACTGGCCTTAATGTAAAGGAATGTGTGCACTGTTTGTTTTTTAACAGATGAGTTTGGAGCTCTGGAAAGTGTGAAGGCAGCCAGTGAGCTTTATTCCCCCCTGACTGGAGAAGTCGTAGAGGTCAATGAACTGTTGGCAGACAACCCTGGTCTGGTCAACAAATCCTGTTACAAAGATGGTAAGCGCACACAAAGTACACAAGTCAGGCAGAGCAGCTTGTTTTGTTGTTGAGTTCGCACAGCTCCCGGAAGAAACGTTTGAACCATTACACGTGATCGACTAGTCAGCAACTATGCTGTGAGTTCAGCTGTGGCGTTTTCACCTTTGACTGCACTTTTTTTCCCAGAACTTTGGACTCTTGTTTTGTTGCTATTAAAAGAGTTGCGGTTTTTATTTTTTTTGGGAGACCCTCGTGTTCATAGCAAAGCAGATAGCAAAGCATGGTTTACCTTCTTGTGATGAAAGGGATGCTAAACTCTTACCCTCAAATGCAACCCAAAATTTGTCAGACGTTTCATTTTTTTGAACAGTAGGTGGCGGTAGCAGACCCTAGAAGGAAGGTTCTACAGCAATGGTGTGCACACTCAGTCCTGGAGGACCAGCATCTTAAGAGTTTCAGATGTCTCCCTGGTGCAGGACACCTGGATTAATTCGCACGTTGTCACGAAGCCTGATAATGACCCATTTGATTGATTCAGGTGTGTTTGTTCTGGGAGACATTGAAAGTCTTAGGAAGCTGGACCCTGACGACCGGAGCTCGATACTCCTCGTCTTCAAGAAGCACGTGAAGTTGGAGTTGCCTTATTCTTTGATCGGTCCCACCTGTGTGTTGTAGGCTGGCTGATGAAGATGACCATCACCAACCCCGCTGAGCTCGACACACTCATGGACGAAGCGGCGTACGAGAGATACATCCGCTCCATTGAGAACTAACCTTTCAAAAAAAGCTTTCAGCTTCTTCTCCTTTTTCAAACACCACTGGCATAAAGATGCACTGCCCGTGCCTGTCCTCTTCGAACGCTTAGCATCTGACAGTGGAGCTGCTGTGCTCAAGACTGACCGGCCAGTGTTGTAGAGCTGTGAAACGTTGCGTACTTTTTTTTCCATCTACTGTTGGAGACTGACTTGAGGGGACCTGCCAGTCTGCATCGACTAAGCACTCAGTGTGGAGTTCTTGCAGCCTGGAGCCCCGAATACTGAAGCGACTGAGACTCCGAGTCACTAGATTATGTTACATGTATTTCAATCAAGTAAACTTGAAGATATCTTGTAGAACAATTGTAGACTTTAAAAAAAGCACTTTCAAACTCTTAATGTGTTATTTTGTTTCGGTCTTCTCTGCATGTATGAGAAACTAAAGCTGTGGACATGGGACCTGTACAATAGAGAATAAACATTTCCTGACACATTATGGGAAGTATTTTCTTTTATTTCCTACCATGGCAATGCTTTATAAACGACCGCTTAAAGAAGAAACCTCAACATCTTTAAGTAACCAATATCCTCTTGGCTTACAGTGCCCACCTCACCAAAATCAGTTGCATTAGGTAGAGTAGAAATCTTCGAGCAGACGCTCACAGTAGATGAAGTTGAGTCCTGTAAGAAAAGAAGCTGCACCACAATCGAGAAACAATTCACCACCTAGATTATAATAAACATTACAAAACATGAGTATTACAAACACTCTGTAAACTTTCTACTTGTAGTTTTAAAAGTTGCATAGCACTCTTATGTTTTAGCAGCGATTCAACCCGGCTCACTTCAGTGACGTGACAGCCCCTCCGGGCACGATGGAGAACCGGTCTTTCGCTGTGGGAGTTCGCCTGGCTCTGCCTCGAGCCGGAGCCAGCAGAGGGAGCCCTTCCAGTCTGCGTTGATTGTTCTCCAGCCTCTCCTTCCTCTGCGCCCCCTCAAACATCACGCTGGCCGTGAAGTCCCTCTCGTTAAGGAACGCGATGGTCTCGTCCCTCTTCCGACTCACGTAGCCTTTCAGGACCGCGTTGTAAGGGTTGGACGCGGCGTCCGCGTCGGGGTCTTCCTGCTGGTGCTTGAACTCCATGCGGGTGATGACGGGTAACAGGAACTCCCTGCTCTCTGGGGTCTCCCCACCGTTCCTGTGGGACGATCCCAGAGCTTCTGAGACCAGCCGGGGGGGCAAAGGCACCAGGTCGCAGCCTGAACGCTTGTCCACGAACTGTCCAAACTGCTTGCGCACCAAAGCGACATCTTGCAGAGACTGATTCCTTCGTTCTTCGAGGTCCATGATTATTCGCTCAGGATACGTCTGACCAAATACCACCCCTAAGAAAATGAAGATTTGTGTTACAAGCAAGTAAAAAAAACTATTCTTTCAAACCAGGAGAGGAACTTGCAGCTTCTTAAATTGAAAAAAAAAAAGACAATAAGTTTCACTCCTTACCTGAACGTCGCAGCATGGATGCTGGACATTTCCAGGGCTTGTGAATGAGTTCATCGGGCAAACTTGCAAGTTCAGGACACCACTCCCTCACAAAGCTGCCTTTGGGGTCGCACGTCATGGCAGCGTCAACCGGGTGCATGACAAAGTTCCAGTGATCCAAACCACACATGCCTCCGTTCTGCCACATCATGGCATCGATGGCGACGTCGGCATCCACCAGGGTGTCCTAGACACACGGAGACGTCAGGAACGGACGCCGATTTCTGCAAAGTTCTTCATGAGAGCGACACGAGCGCGTCCGTGTGGGCCGGCGTCCTCGTTTTACCTGGAACCAGCGGTAGCCCTCTTGCCACGGCAGATGGAGATAAGCGATGAGGAAAGACGCCACGACGTGCCTCATGTAATTGTTCATCCAGCCCGTCAGCCACAGCTGTCTCATGGCTGCGTCCACCAGAGGGTAGCCCGTTCGACCCCGCTGCCACGCCTTGAGGTGGCCGCGATCACTGCTCCACCGCAGAGCCTGCAAATCCCACACCACGTTAATGGGCTTTGTTCATCACAGCGTGCCGTGGCCTCGCAATTACCGACGAATAAAGCGGCTGGCTAATTGGGAAAGTTACGAATTTCACGGTATATCTCACAATGAAACGTTCTGGAGCCAATTACAACCTTGTACGGAGGCCTGAGAGATTCCCAGGGGAGGTCAGGGAACAGTGTGAGCTGCCAGTAAGCCAAATCCCTCCACGCCAGCTTGCGCTGGAACTTCGGGGGGCGACAGCGGGCTCCCTTGGCATCCCACAGGAGCCACCGTGGGCTCAGTTGGCCAAAGTGAAGGTAGGGAGACAGCGAGCTGGTGTTGGGGGCGTCGGCCCTGCCGGACTCCTTTTCGTAGCGATACACACCTGAGAGAAAAAAAAAAAAAAAAACGGGAATCAGGCTGTTCAGTGACATTCATCCAAAGCTGCCGGCTCAACTGGTACGTGAGTGCTGTCCTACCGTCTCCAAGGAAGGCCTCTAATCGAGCATGTGCTCCCTCCTCGCTGAAATCCCAGGACTTGCGGATGTTGGCTGCCCAGTCAATCTGAATAGCAAGACGAACACAGAAAACTTACAAAGAAAGGTTCCAGCCGGTCGTCCAGGTCATCACATGACCGATGTGTCGCTGCGACTGACCGTTGTGCCGTCCTTCCTGCGAGGCATGCGGGCCAGCTCCAGCGCGTCCAGAGCTACACCCTGAGGCCAGCGGGCCGGTGCGGGGAGTGACGTCGGGGGGTCCAGGGGAGCCCCGAGAGCAGGACCTGGATTTTGCTTGCAGCAGTTCATGAAGTGAGACACCGAACCTATTCCTGCACCCAACATGAAGACAGATCAGCACGACTTGCAGGGATCAGTTTCACCTAAAACACAGATATCTAAAGAAGCCAACAAATTCAGCGCGACGAACCTCGGAGTCCGACGCCCACCGTGCTGACTGAATAAGGGTCTCTGAGGCAGTAGGAGTGAAACATCCTGCATTCGACCCCTTCCCTCTGGAGGACTGTCGCCAGCGCATCGTCCCTCTCCTTCAGCCAGGGCTCATACAAGGCATTGGCCAGCACGGTTCTCGCTCCGGTCTCCTTTACCAGTGCCATCAGCGTATGCAGAGAAGAGCCGACTCCGTTCGCTTCTCTCTTCGCGTTGAGAAAGACGAGGTGGCTTCCAATGTTCTCCAGGGATGCACGAAAAGAAGACAAAGCCTGGTGAAGCCAGTATTTACCTGCAATAATCGAAAAAGGACACAATCGGACAAAAGGTTCTCAGACTCGCAGAACTGCCGTCGATCCCCTCAGAAACTTACAGGCTCCCCCCACAGCCACCGTGGTGCCAGGTCCCTCCTCTTCCTCGGGGCTCCAGATGAAGACGGGGATGACGGGCGCACCCAGCTCCAAGGATCCGATCAGAGCCGGGTTGTCACACAGTCTCAAATCTCTTCTGAACCACAACAAAACTGGCGGCGACGCCGATGGAGAGTTGGGCAAACCTACAAGCTGC
Source organism: Malacoctenus gilli (assembly GCA_032164315.1). Taxonomy (NCBI): domain Eukaryota; kingdom Metazoa; phylum Chordata; class Actinopteri; order Blenniiformes; family Labrisomidae; genus Malacoctenus; species Malacoctenus gilli. The sequence continues at coordinate 10,310,037 of JASSRZ010000080.1, forward strand.
TGGCCCGCACCTTTCTGTCGCTGCCGCCTCTTTTTGGAGCGCTTGGATTTTTGGGATTGACCTGAATCTCCCTCTTTAGTCATCTGTTCCTCTTCCACACCTGTGTTTTCCTTGGGAAAGGAAGGCAGGGGAGTTTTCGAAGTGCTCTGAATTTCACTGTGCGACAGGCTCTCTTTGCTCCAGGCTCCCGGCTGCGCTGGGAGCGGGTTTCCTTTCAGGCCGAGCCCATCCGAGAACTGGGCGCTCTCGCTTCCCTGAGGCTTGCGGTTTGGTCGGAGTTGGGTAGTGGGGCCCTTGTCATGCTGGTGTTCGTTTCTTTCCAGGAGAGACAGCGCCAGAGCAAGTTCCAGTTCGTCTTCTTCAGTCTGTAAATGGATAAAAAAAAAAAATTGAAAATCTGTAAACACAGCTGCTAAAACCATCCGAGTCATATAAATGCCAGGAAGCATAAACAATATTTGGAAACAAACACAAAAGATGGGGGGGAAAAAACACAAGTAAGCATTATAGAATTACATTGTGGCCAATTGTTCCTGCTTTTGAAAACGACATAGCTGATCCACGAGATAAATCAGATGAAACCTCTCACCAGTATGTTATCCTAGAGTACAAACTGCAATCCTGGTGCTGCTTGTGAGTATTGGAGGGAAAAGGGCCATACTTGTGTAACAATAAACTGCAGTTTTGTTTATATTTTTCATGACTGTCTTTTCAAGTCAAATACTTTGTGGAAAATCGGTTATGATCAAGGGGGAAAAAAAGATACAAGTCCTCCGTCTCTACTTATAACAGGTATGTTTCTTTTAATGCATCTATTTACATTTCTCTGAGCTTTACTCAGTCTGAACACAGGTGGGCTGCTGAATCGCGCTGTTATGTCACAAACAGTCAGACAGGTACTGACCTTAGAGAAGTACTCCTGGTAGATGGCGGTGAGGATGGCGTGCAGCTGGCTGCTGGAGGTGGACAGCGGCTGGATGAGGGAAGGGAACTTGGACCGGGTCTCCTGGTGCCCCAGAAGAGACACGCACATGGCAAAGAAACCCTCCGGGTCCTCTCGACCCACCAGCACCTCCCTCAGCATCTCCCCGACCAGAGGCCGCACGGACACCGGTGAGGGAGCCATCCTCCAGCGGACAGGATCAGGGACCACCGTGAAACGCTGCTTGCCTTGGGTTAAAGAACCATCTCACTCTGCTTCACGCGTCCTGATCGGACCTCCACTCCCGGTTACCAAACAGCAGCTGATTCGTGGTTACACAAGCCACGTGTGAGTGTTTTGTAACGCATAGATGTAATGAGTAGACATGACCAGTAGATGGTGTCCAAATCTAATAAATTAGAGGTGTGTGAGGAAGCAGGGAGAAACCCGTGGCTGTGGCTGTTTTTCCCCAGCATTTGAGTAACAGATGGGATTCCTTGTTTACGTTTAATTAATTAAACATTGTCTTACAGCTGCATCCACGCAATAAATGCGACGTGAATGGCTGCTCTGCAACAGATTCACGTCTCTGTCTGTGTCTCATCTTCTTGCTTTCAAAGCGTTAATGGCTCCTCTGCCAAATCCTACCTGTCAAGAAAAAAAAGGCTCCCTGACCGAGGTCTCTGAAAGCTAAATCCTACCAAACGAGGATCTTCGGTTCAATTTGAACTGAAGTGAAATCCGGGGGAAGAGGAGGAGGGGGGGGGGCAGAATATACCTTAAGATAATCGTCCTGTAATTTTTTTTTCTGTTTTTTTTTTTTGCATAGCCTTCATCTTGACAGGAATGTGGTGCTTTTCAAGTGCATCCTGTGATGTGGGAGCGAAAAACAAAGCCAGTAGACAGTGTAGCCCAGCAGTGAATATTTAATCATGGTCTGTATTCACGCTGTGGAAGGGGTTGCTAAGTAATTGATTTCTTTAATGAGACCGTGAATATGCTTTTGAATGTACCCAGCAGGAGACAAAGATTTGTGACACTTGTGGACCAAACTATGTAGTGCTTTGTATACTTCATAAGCTCCAATTGTAAACAGGTATTAGAGGAATTACTCAGAAGTCTTCATCTTTTGCTCCTGCTAAATTATTCTCAAGTGCTCATGTAAAACGTGACTCAAGGACATAGTTTCACTTATTCGGAGTGATGTGTGAAAAGTGGCCAGAATGTATGAAGGCGAGATGTGTTGAGAGCAGCGGTATGTGAAGAGAGCAGGACAGAAAGAGAGGGAGAGAGAGAAAGAGATTGAGAGAGAGAGAGAGAATCAATAGTGTTTAGACAGAAAAGTGGAGTCTAAGTGTGTGATCAATAGAGAGCAGAGAGGAGAGATTAGCTGCTTTTCTCTCTCAAACTAACACTGACAAATTGGTGAATTGGTGTATCGGCCCTTGGGCTAAACGGATTGACCCGCTGTTTCCATGTTCTACCGTGTACTGTCAATAAAGATCTGTGTTCATTGTGGCTCTCAATGAACGGAGTGAATGAAACACCGGGGAGAGAAGAGTCGCCAGGAAGGAAGTGCAACGGAGACGCCGAAAGGTGGTAAAGCCGTGCGCTGGCCAGGTGTCCACTGCAGCCCTGATGCTCGCACAATGTGCTCACCTCTGTCTCATTAACACTATCGTGCACTCACATGTGCATCCTCGTGCACAGCGTTATAAAACCATAATAACGTCTCCGGGAAAATTAATGGAAAGACAGATTAAAAACTAAGTGAGGAGAAACGGGCCACTGGTGTAGCTATTTGCAACTCATAAATCATTCTGACACACCCACGCGCATGTAGACACACGCATAGATGCACACATACGTACACACACACGTACTGTAATTAACCACAGGCTATTTACTCTCTCCTGCTGTAAATTAGACATGCAGACACAGTTATTACATTAGGGGGATCTGCCATGCAGAATGCTAACAGGGGGAGGAGGGGATGCTCGCACACACAACAACTGGCTCATACAAACATAAACACACACATACGTGTACACAAGAAAGAGGGTATGGAAGAATCATAGACTGACGGGAGTGAAAATGAAGCTGCAGCACAGAGAATAGGGGCCCCCAGCTCTTTGTTCCCTGCTGCATTTCATTATCTGAAACGCCAGCCAACACACACGACACACACACGCGCACACACACACACACACACGGGGGCGCGCACTCACGCACGCACACACGAAAACGCACCTCCCCCTTCCCTAAAGCTGTCTGCTTCCACTCCATGTACACAGCACAAAAAGAGAGGAAAATAGAGATACTGCGTCAGTTCCATTCATTGGCATGTGGTCTCGGTCATGACAAGCATGTCTGCATGGTCATCCCGAAGCAAATCAGCCTGCTCAGGAGCTTCTCCGAGCTGACCAGCTCCCTTCAGCTTGCTCTCTCAGGAAGCTCCATCACATAAATTCTATTTTAAGCTGAACAATAGGAGATGAGGACTTGATTAAAGCAGGTATTGATACTCTGTCTTGGGTAGCTTGTCTCCATTTAGTCCATCTGAAGTTCTTTTTTTTTTTTTCCTGGCAGTCCCTCTGTTTGTGTGTGTGTGAGTGTGAGTGTGTGTGTGTGTGTGTGTCCTCTGGTTCCCCCTGCCTCCCTCACCCCTCTCTGTCCCTCTGTTTTCCCACGGTGATCGATAGCTCATTACAATCATTGACTGCGGCTCATCAGCACCTGTTAAGGTCTAGAGAGACAGAAAAGGTGCGTGTGCGTCTGCGAGCGTGCGTTTTGTGATGCAAGCTTATGGATAAATAGCACGATTGATTCTGATCGAGTCAAAGGTGAAGTTTGACATTTCACTGGTTATTTTCTGATACACATCCATTCGCTGTGGGTGTCTGGTTTGTCGTCGCTTTATGGTCCGTGGTCTTGGGGAACATCTTATTATGCAACTCACGTGGGTACCATGGTTTGTTGCTATGGTGATTGCCAAGGGAGCCAGAGTATTATAGGTGTTTATCCAAGACAGGAGCCGGGCTACTTTCCTTCTATCAGGACATGCTTCAATTTACCACACGGTTCAGACCACACATCAAGATCAACACAGCCACAGAGGGACAAAGAAAAGATTAAAAGAAGACCACACAGTCAAGTGTGGCTGTGATCTGGAGGATAGATCATTCAGTATTCATATTCCTGGAAGAAAGACCTTGTTCAAACACTCAGTTGTTGGTTTAATGCGTCACTGCGGGGTTTGTTTTTGGAGGGGGACAGACTGTGAGCCGAAGGAGGCAAACAGAGGGAAAGGGAGAGAGAGCGAGACAGACAGACTTGCAGATACTATTAACGACGACAAACCGTTGTTGGATCCCAAAAAAAATATGTGCACAAAAAGGATAAGTTAGACGTCAAGAGGTCCCCGGCGGATCTGTTCGCAAGGATGTGGTTCAAGAAAAGGAGGAGAATTGGCAGAAGAGTGTGAAGTTTCGAGTGAGAGGGGGGTAAAAACAGAGTGAACACAATGGCGGTGTGAACAGAGAACAAGTCGTTCAGTCCATGCATAAATTACACACATCATTTACATATTCATTATGTTTTGTGTTCTAATGAGAGTGTTTGCTTAATAGCTCCACCACCACAGCCAGCTTTTGTTTGACACAAGAGAATTTAAAGAGAAGGGGAGGAAGAAAGAAAAACAAAGAAGCAAGGGTCATCCTGGCGTAAAAAGGGTGAGGTCAGCTGTACACAATCAATTTTACTGTTAGCCAATCAATCATATCACTGTTTTGTGTGTATGTGTGAATAAGTGCAACCTGCTCAAGGCTCTGGGAGATGTGAAATGAAGCACATGTGATGGGGGGTTGGTAAAAGTTAATTAAACAACAGAAGCTTTCTCAAACTCGGGGGCTCTCTTCGTCCTTCGTCTCCATGTGTCTCGGCGGGATAAGTCACCGCCGCTGTAATTACCTACAGGGCAGAGCATTCCTTCAGGTGCCAAACAAGTCCTCCGCACGACAACCAGCGATTTGTGGCGTGCCTTTAAGAAACGAAAGAAAAAAAAAAGTCACAGCGCTCTGGTATTGTTAGCAAGAGCGACATTACATGCAAACTGGAGGGGTAAACGATTTTACAAAGTGAACGAGTTAAATAACGGGGGAAGAGAGAGGGATGGAAATGGAGAGACAGGGGGAAGGGCAACGGAGGGATGAGCTACAAATGAGAGCGATGGCGGTGGCAGGTTGGCACGGTGCCATCCAGTCAGGACTTGCGCGGGGGCGGGCATGGGCATGGGCGAAGGGGCGAGGAGGATAAGAGTGAAAGAGGAAGAGAAACAGCCCTCCATACTGCTACCATGATGCCACCTTGGCACAGGCAGAACGAACGGCGACGAACTGAGCGGAGAAAGGAAGAGTGAACAATTTCAAGGGATAGCCGAGCGCAGACGTAAGTACGATGCCAACTGACACAAGATGACTCACATGTAAAATGGATAAAGTGAAGGAGAAGATTGTTTAAAAAATAATGGATGCTACAAAAAACTAAGGTAACGGCGGGAAGAGTGTCGGTCGAATGAAGAAAAGCGGCACCGGCCATTCCTACATTTGATCCGTTTTCTGACTTTTCTTTCTCTCTTTGCCAGTCGAAGCGTGCCCGCCGGCGGGCAGCGTGCCAGCTCGCACTCGTGGCCAAGACATCGGATGGCGGGGAACTGTCGTAGTCAAAGACAAGGGGACTCACCTCCAAGGATTTGCGACTAATCGCCGTTTGTTTGCCCGGACAAAGCCAAGAAGAGGTGCCCAGGCAACGGTTGCCAGCGATTCTGTGATGGCATCTTTTCAGGGCCAGCGAGGGCACAGGGGGAAAGATGGCACGCTGCCAAGACAACATAATACACACATTTGTAAACAAAAACCTCCCATACGGCGAGCGGAAGATTTTCGGATGCCCTGACTGTTTTCGGCGATGGCATCCCCTCAAGGGAGAGGCTAGAAACACAGATGGCACCATGCCAACCGCAGACAGCGAAGCGTTGGCGCACGCGTCGTCCAACGGCTGAACAAAAACTTTGCGAACGGCGTCACTGAATGGTAGCAAAAGGCTAAAACTATCACCGCCAATGGAGCTCTGGCGGGAGCGTGCGACAGAGAACCGTTTCGCCGATGCCAACTCAGCCCGGTGCCAGCTGCCGCGGCGCTGAAAGGAAGCCGCTGCCCATTAGAACGGCTAAGACGAGGGATTGTACCGTTCTACCATGAGGAGGAAGAGAAAGCGTTAGAAGAGGAATAATGAGCAAAATGAATAAAGGATATAGAGGGAGAGAAAATGAGGAATTTCGTGCTTAACGAAGAACACTGGGAGTGGGTGGACAAGGATGATGAAGAGCCTCTTGCCTGCACTTGCACACCTGGGATGTTCTTAAAGGGATATCCCCTCATACTGCTCAGTGTGTGTGTGTGTGTGTGTGTGTGTTAAAGGGAGGGAAGTGTTGGCATCATCTCCAGAGTGTCAAGCTGTGTTTCTCTATTGCCAGTCAGGGAGGGTGCTGCAGTCGTCAGGGGCGGGCAACTGTCTGGGCATCTCATCTGCAGCTAATTAACAGCCACACACTAATTCTAACAGCCGATCATAATTAGCGATTTAATCGCTCGTCAACGCTTTCTCCCCCCCTAAATTGAGCCTCCTATTTGGACACGTGCGGATAAGCTAAGGAACGCCGGATCCCCCGCCCCTCCTCCTCCTCGTCCTTCTTTCCTTCATCCTTGGCTCCAGACTCCAGTGGGATCTTAATTAAGCCTGGGCTTCATTATGCAAATGGAGTACAATAAACGACAGCAGAGGTGGAGCTGGATACAGACTAAAACGGAACGGTGGGAGGGGAGCACTGGAATTGGAAAATGAAGAGATGTGGAAGGTTACCAGAGTCGCCTATATGATGTTGCTGCATTGCAAAAGCTGTACATTGCTGCTACGTGTCTGTGTCTTCCTTGTGTCACTGCCACATCTGGCGTGAGAGAACCAGCATTTTGTGCTCTGCTGCTACATCTCCGCCGCCTCTGCAAACAGCTCTCCGAAGTAGCACTGGATCTGCAGAATGTCATCTTCCACAAAGAAAATTCATAAGGGAATGGTGACAATGAACCCCTTTAATATCACCAGTTGGCTGTTGTCGTGGATACGAGGAAAGATGGTAGTGATAGAGAGCGGGACGGGAGGCAGACAGAAACACTGACAGTGGCAGCAGCATGGCAGCTAATGTCATCTCAGTTTAATCATCGCATGGGATCATGGGGTTCATGAAAATTCATTTGCATATCATTAAATGAAGAGAGGTTATTTGGTGTGGGTAGCCAAAATAGGATTGGATGAAGAAAGAAAAAAAAAAAGGAGGGACTCATTATTAAACAGCAATGTTTTATAGTCCGCCGGCCGATTCATTTAATTTGTGCGTAATTAAAATGTGTCAGACTCCATCAATCATTCCAACAGGGATACTATCAATGTCTCTCTCTGAAAAAGGACTAATCAGTGGATATGCAGTTGGACATCTTCCAATAACAGTTTGATTGCTTCGGTCTACTTTAAACTTGACCAATGGACTTGTTTCTCTCCGCTTTTCCTGAAAGACTTTTAACTTTTAACGCTTCTAACTCATTTGCAACGTGTCAGGACGTGCCTCTGTCTGACTGGTAGTGATGCCACCTTGCGTTTGTCAATAAGAGGGTCGCCCACACTGTCATTCTGACCTTAGTAGTAAGCTGTCCACCTATCACTAAGGTGTGTACGTACACGCGCACGTGTGTGCAGCTTTTTTCCCATTTGCATAAGTGATGTAATTAGACCAGCCTTTCACATGCAGATCAGTTTGACAACATGGCAATCACTCTCACACACGTACAGCCACACACACACACCCCACGACAACACACGCTTACCGCCGTGACCACCCCCATATCACGGGGAGTCTGTTGTCTGTGAGCGGAGAGTGTAAAGATTAACATAATCCAGCTAATAAGTGTGAGTAATATTCACACAGTGACGCGTGGCGTAGACACTGTCCTGCTGATGCGTATTTGTATCTCATTATAGATGTAAAGTACTGTGGCCGCCAGTGGGTCGGGAGGGGCCGTTTCTGGGTGGGGTGGGGAGGTGGTACGGATGGGGGAGGGTGAAGGGTCACAAAGTGTTGGCCTGGATGAAAAGACACCAAAGAATAACATTAAACAGCAGTATTTTAGATAGGGGACACTCTCAGGGAAGACGGATTATTCAGGGAACCCCCCCGACCAGGACGCTGGACATTTCCAAAGATTGCCTTCCTATGTCTGGGAAGATGTGAAAGGCAGTTGCACTGTTTATTTTTTGGGGGGGTTGTTTACAATCCTAAGAAAGGCACAGAGAGTCAGTTTTTGCAGCCAAATGTAAGAATTATAAATAGAGTGTATTTGCGCTTGCAGGCTAGCTCTGCCACATGATTGATTAGGATGGTGTGACGACCATTAAAAAGTCATTTAAAAGATGGATAGGGACCACATTTCCAAATAAAAACCACTTTATACCTGATGAAGTGCTGAACAAACTCTCCTTCAAAGACATTTACTGATTACTCTGGAGGTATGAGCAAGTGCAGTGTGGGAAGCACCCATAAAGTGAGCGTAGCTCCGCAACAGAATACACCAAAAGCAGCTGTCTGCACGCAGCCAGTGGTGAAAGAAACATTCAAGAGAGGCAACGTTCCCTCGTGCTTTTGAGATGAAGGGAAGCATCCTGTTCTTTTGGTCCGTGGTGCAATCTGTGTACGCCAACGCACAGACGGACAAATAAATGCTACAGACAGGCTGACACACAGACACACAGACCCACACAAATACACACACAAATACACACGCACACACACACAAACGTGCGCTGATTGAAATGTATCTGATGGCACAGCATCGCTTCAGCTCAAGCCTTATCCTCAGAAGCAGAGGTGTGTCTAAATGTGCGAATGTATTTCAGCTCTGTCTCTTTAACTCAGGGCTCCACCACGGCAGCATGCTTTGGGATTCATGCATAAACATGAGCTGGCCTTTCAGCTCTCTCCTCACATAACCAATCTAAATCTAAATGAGCCCCCACTACAGATACACCAGCAGGCAATGACATTACACCCCCTCCCCAGCCCCAGCCCAACCCCAACCCCCTACCCTACCCTCCTACCCCCAGCGACACATATACACCAGCAGGCAATAATTTCACGCCATCCCTCAAAGCCCCCCCCCCCCAACTCCAACCCACACCCCACCTTCTCTCCACACACACACACACACACACTCGTACCCCTTTTTTGCCGCAACCCCACCAGCTGCACAGTACTCATTTGATTAAGAGGGGGAGGACAGGGAGAAGGAGAAATGGTGGGGGATCACTTTATCAGGATGACTTTCTAAGATGGCTATCATCAGCCACGCAGCAAAGCCCTCTTCTGTGTTTACTTTGCTATTGTTCTCTCCGTGTTAGGCTCGTCTTCCCCGAGCAACCGCTGTCACAACGCGACAATTCCACGGTTACACTTCCCCACTGTCGCATCTTCGTGTTAGTTATTCTATTAGCTGGCTGCTCCAGGAAAAGGCACACACGCTGGTCTGTGCCTCTGAGCGCGACGTTGAAAGACAACAAATTGTGTTAATTGAAGTTTTTCTCTTCCGCTGACAAGTTGTCGCAGTCACAGCTGGAAAAGTTTGACGTTACAAACGACAAAATAATAAAATCTCTCCCCAACCTGAGCGGGCTGTGGTCTTTGAGACGTTGCATATGAAAATCTGTGTCCTAAATGTGCTGTAGTGTGCAATTTTCCTCCCCTCTCTCCCAGAGTCGTAAAACACATTATCATCATCAGCAGCAGCAGGAGCAGCAATGTAATTCATCCGAGGTCGTTAATATTCATCATATCATTTAGTCACAAAGGAAACTCATCTGGCTGAATGTCACAGATGTAATTAATGAAGTGACCCCAGAGGTCATGGCTCCATTCACCAAACGCCTTCCACACACCGCCGTGTTACACACACACAGTTGCACATCAAAAGCCTTCCAGCCAGACGCACACCGCCACCGAAACATGCAACCTGGAATATGAGGCACATTTATAACGGGCAGACGCCCGCGCATACCACAACACTCACAAAATGGCGACTGTTGGCGAGACCAAAGGGATGAGACTGGAGCGTGCACCAAAGCAGACTTTATTTAGCTCAGTGGAGTATGGGGAAGGCAAGGAAGAGAAACACACACCAGCGGGGGAGAAATGGGGAAGGGGGGGGGGAGTATAGAGACACACTAAACCACTGGAGCAGGACATAAGGACAGGTGCACATCACAGGTATCTTTTTGGTCATCACTATGGCAACAACATATTGAGAAAACAAAACAAAAAAAGGAACCGTTTTACCTACAGTAAGGATAACAGAGTCTCTTCACCATAGAGGACTCCAATATGTACATCTTACAGTCACTAAGATCAAGAGAATACGAGAGAAATGAAATCTGAAATCATCAGTATACAAAAAAACTGCCTTTGTGGTATTTGGAATGCACATTTCTGTACAGAAGAAAGCTCATTGGTATTGTCGTAAACATTGGTTTGTTTAAGAACAAAACATGACAGAGTTAAGTCAGTCCACATCCTTTGGAAAGTTGGCTGTGATGTCAGTCTGAGTTGAGCAAAGCTGTTCGCTGGACAAATGGACAAGAGACATTGCAACACAGAGAGACACCACCAGTGGAAGGTTTGGGGCTTAACTCCTTCAAAGAACCATGCATTTTCACCTAAAGCATCGAGAAGTTAATGCCCCAAGAGGGATTTCTGAAACTGGAAGCTTGGGAGGAAAAAAAAACAACAACAAAAAGAATGTTAAAAAATTCTGCTAGCACAAAAGCCTTTTTCTGTTTTCTGAGTGATGGAATCGTTGGGATACTGAAAATCAAACTTGATGGAATTGAGCCCCATATATCCTTTTGTTTTCAACAGAATAACAGAGGAGCAGTTTTATCAACAGCATCACAGGTATCATTACAGTTTGTAGTCATTAAAGCCTAGTGGTAAAGCGATCAGAGCATGCATCTTTCTACAGTATCGTTAGAAACTACAGTACATTAGCAGCAAACTGGACATCCTTAAGGGCTGAAGTTCAACACTATGGTAAAAAAGAAAAATAAACTGCGACATTTCTCAAGAGAAGTAAAACTCTTCAACCGCTATATTACAGACTGCCATGGCTCTAGTTTGGGGTTTTGGTTACAGTCTCCAGTGTGCTTATGAGAGGCAGAAAACAGTAGCTTAGATACAGGGACTCCTTCCTTCTTTAAAAACAGCAATACATCGTCAAGTAAACAGTAGCGCTTATTTTTGTAGGTCATATGGTTAAAGTATTATCACGTCTTTGGATTTTTGTCTTAAAGCATTAATTATTGTTTAGCTATTATTGTTATATTATTATTACAGATAGAATAAGGACTGGTTGCAAATGAACTGAGGAAGAAAGGTAGAGAGAAAAAGTGGTAAAGGGGGGAAGGGACGGGAGAAAAAAGGGAAAATAAATTAAGTGTACAAAAATAACATCAATAACATCAGAAGTTTTTCTCAGCTTTGCGCAGGAGCTCCCTATCTGTGAGTGGAAAAGAGAGCGAGGTCTCAAACATCCAATGAAGTCTCGAGTCAACCATACAAAAGCTAAATACTGTACATTTACCCCTCACGCTATTAAACACTTTAGTTTTCAATAAGGTTTTTTGTAACAATCTATTACTCACAGGTGAAAAGCTCAAATCTTTGAAGTACAGAGATGTTTTTTTGTCGATATTGTTTGCTTGTTTGTTTGTTCTTGTTTCCAATACTTAGTCCGAGGTTAAACCAGGCCCCCCACTGTTTCAAAAACAGCCGGGTACAGTATAAGGATCCCATTTGAAGCAGAGCCATGTTGAGCTGTTGACCTGAGCATAGAAAGCTTTACATTAATCACATAACATTGGTAAGCCATTGGTATATTCAAACAGAACGGAAAGGCAGTAAGTCACCTCGCCTGAACATATCAAAGCTGTCATAATCTTTTCTTAATCATGACACTATTATATCGAAGCAAGACAGTTCATCTCAATCCATAAGATTTATATTAAGAAACTATTACTAAACACACACAATGTAAATTTGAGTTTGGTTAAAGTTTTCATATACAGTTTAATGGTTGAGTGCTATAAAAAATAGTTTGCCCCTCACAGGACAAACTGGCCTTTACGTTCTGTGCTATTTGGACTGTTATCCACTAAAGGAACATAGAAGGAGTACATGTACAACAGAAGACTCATCATTGGCTTTTGGAGGGTGAAGCTGCATTCTAGCACCATTTCAGTCTATTGGTACTCGGTTTCCCGATGCCAGCTGCAGATCTCACCCCTTCACCATACAGACGTCAGCTCTGCAGTTTGTTATTGAAAACAAACATGTTCAAACTAAATCCACAGACATGTAAAATTTTGGTTATGAGCTTTGGAATCTGAGTCAGTCTTTACAAAAGCTCTATGCAAATATCCCTGTGTCTTTCAAGGATATTATTCCGTTTTTTTTCTTCTTCTTCTTCTTCCTTTTCTTCGTCTTTTTCTTCTTTATCTTTTTCTTCTTCTTCCACTGTTAACTGCTTTGTTTTTTTCTTCAAGTTTCTTTTTTGGAGCTCTCTATTTACACTAAAATCTCTTTGACATTTTATTTGCCAGCCTCGTACAGACTGGCACTACATGCTACACAGCTAGTCATCTAGCACGGTCTGGTGGAGGGCCCACTGTGAGTCTGTCGTGCAGACTGAGAGGTAGACTGCAGGTCTAGCTGGGCAGTGAGGTCACATGCTTGGAGAATGCTCTTTGGCCTCTGTGGCATCTGGTTGGGTTTTTTTTTTTCTTCAAGGTGGTGTTTGGTTGTAGTAAGGTGTCGGACGGAACACGGGGGAGGGGCTCTTTATAACAAGAAGCGACAGACCAGGAAAGGAACAGTATGAAATGAGAAAAAGCTGTGGGAGAGAGAGAGAGAGAGATGGAGGACTTGGTTTTGGATCTCTCCTACTTTCAGTCGAGGGAGTTTCTCTTTGGGCCACTGCGGCTCCGCATCTTTGGGGTGTTCAGGTTACAGGGTTGGCAGCAAGTGGACAGGGGATATGTTCTGAGGTTGACAGCAGTTGCAGGGAAGGGGGGGTTGGTGCGAACACAGTCGAAGAAAGCAGTGCACCTCTCTAAGCTCTGTCTCTCTCCCCTGCCCCTGCTGACAGCTCCGCTTGCTCCCTCTCTGCAGAGTCAGAGCTCAGGCTCCTGGCCCTCTTCTCCTTAGCTCTGGCATTCTGGAACCAAACCTGCAATAAAAAGAAAGATTGGAATAAATAACCAGCAGTTTTTGTCCTTGAAAAACTTGGATTTATCGAGAGAAGATATTTCCTGATCGACAAACCAAGGAATCATTTGTGGCTAAAATTCAGAGGCAGTTACCTGGACAACGCGGTGAGGCAGTCCTAACTCCTGGCCCAGTGTCTCGCACTCGTGCCGGTTGGGTGTGCGGTGGCTCCTGTAGAAGTCTTTGAGCTGAAGGACCTGGAAGTGGCTCATCTGTGTCCTTTGGCGCTGCTGCTGATGGTGATGCTGCTGCACAGTCTGCGTCTCGCCCCAATCAGAGCTCGTACCTCCAGATCCTTCAGGACTTGGAGACCCTTGGTCCGCCATGCCAGAGCTCTCTTCGCCTGGATACTCGTCATCATCTTCCTCGTAGTCGTCATCTTCCTCTGGGTCATTGAGATTGGTGGTCGTTGCCAATGAAGTCATGTGTGTCTTCATAGGTACATCTTTGTTGCTGATGACGTAGCCAGAGTTTTGGATGGCGTTTGTAGAGATGGATGGGCCCGGTCGGTCCAGCAGAGATGACATTGGCTGGCCACTATGCATGTTGGATCCGTTGTTGATGGATAGGCTGTAGCCGGCTCTTTCGGCCTCTGCCCAGTGGCGAGACCTCATGTGGGCATCCAGAGCACTCTTTACCTTGAAGAGAGCCCTGCAGAACGGACAGCGCAGATGGTTCAAACCCAAGCTGAAACTGGATCCTGGCCCCATTGACCGGAACTGTCCTTTCCTCTCTCGCGCTCGTGTATTTTGAAACCAAACCTACAAAAGACAGGACATTAAACATTAAAATTCAGCCAGACAAACTCCATTTCATTGCTTGGCATGAACCTCTCCTGCAAACAATACCTGAACCACACGTCTCGTGAGACCCACATCCCGTGCGATGCTTTCGAGGACTCCCCTGGTGGGGTTGGAGTCCAAGCTGTAGCGCTGATACAACACTTCAAGCTGTTCTGGTGTGATCGTGGTTCTCTGGCGTTTATCCCTCCTGTGCTCCTCCTCAACCTCTCGGCTGCCCCTTTGGCCCTCAAAACTGTTCTCCAATGCGTGTTTTGTACTTTGCTTCATCGGTAGAGAATTGGCAAGGGCGTTGCTCGTGTGATCATTGAGAGTGTTCTTCATTTGTAGGTTGTTTAAATGTGAAATCATAGGATGTGTGGGACTAGGATGCATCTGGGACATCGCTCCTGAAAGCATTTGGCTTGCCATCAAGGAATGGTTGGGGTGAAGCATCATGTAAGGCATGGTTCGGTCTGTGAAGCCGGAGTGCAGAAGTTGTACTTGTGACTGAGCTGCCAGAAGATGTCTCGTCTGATGTTCCTGCCACAGTTGGAATGAAGGCAAGGACAGTGGGCAGAGGGTGCACTGGAACTGAGCCTGGGTTTGGAGCTTAGGTGGTGGCTGGATTTCAGGAGTTAGGCAAGCTGTGGCATCAGGCATCCGAGTGTGGTTCTTTTCGGTCTCTGTAGCAGAAGGGAGGCAGGGTGATGAATGCGTTTTTTCAAGAGCATTTTCAGAGGTAGGACTGCGAGACTGTCCCTGGTCTGAAGGAGACACAGACAACATGGTGGATACTTTTTGGGAAGAGCAAGCAGAAGGAGGCTGTGGTCTCTCGGGAGCAGTGTCGGGCAACAACTTGGTCTCAGGTTGCGGACCAGACTCTGTTTTTGGTTCCTTGTGCTGCAGGTCTGCATGTAAACCTTCATCTTTGTTCGTGGTTTGAACTGAATCGGAGCTCTTGTTTCCTTGGGGAGATTTAATTTCATCCTTTTGTTTACTCGTCGCAGGTGTCACTTCATCTTTGTCCGTTTGATGTTCACTGTCTGTGCCCTGAGTTGTGGAATCAAGGGCAGGTGAGTCTGGATGGGTGTAATACTCATAAGTCAGATCCAAGGAGTTTTCATTGTGAGAGTCACCTTGTCCTTCATCCTCGCAGGTACTGTACTGGTTATCATCATCATGCTTGTAGCCACCATTTCTCTGCCTGTGTACACTATCAAGCAGGTTCTTGCCCTCCAATCCATCATCCGCCCCTCGGTCTTGATTCTTGCGTGCTCTCTGCCGAGCGTTTTGAAACCATACAACAATGACTCTGTTAGGGAGGGACAACAGAGCAGACAACTTGTCATATTCTTCCTCCCTGGGGTAGGGAGTGGCTTCAAACACCCCCTGCAGGGTCTCAAGCTGTTGTTCTGTGAAGCGGGTTCGGGAAGACCTTCGACCCCTATGGGGCTCTCCTCTATGCAACTCCGGTAACTGGCTCTGTGAGGAGGTGGTGGCTGGGAGGCCTGGGGACAGTGAACACGGTGACAGTGTCAGATGCTGGCTTTGCACGACCTCCTCCCTGGACTCCTCCAGAGCTGTCGTTGGGGGGTTATTAAAATTGTAAGGGGAATCCTTGTCTCGCTGGCGCTCTTTGAAAAGGGTATTACGGAACCAGTGTTTGATGACTTTGTTAGGCAGACCAGACAGAGTAGACATCTTGTTGATCTCGTCGTCACTGGGGAGACTATTAATATCAAAGTGTTTTCGGAGAACAGTCAGTTGCTCTTCAGAGATCCGAGTGCGGGTTCTCTTCCCCTGCTGCTCAAGTGATGCCGGGCTGACTTGGTTTTGCTGTCCTGTCTGAATGGGGCTAGACTGAGCTGGTTGACCCAGCAAAGCTGGATTGAGCTGCGGAGGCTGGGCTAACAAAGCTGGGCTGAGTTGCGGTTGCTGAGCCAACAATGCTGGGCTAAGCTGTGGTTGCTGCCCAAGCAGTGCAGAGC
This sequence comes from Malacoctenus gilli, assembly GCA_032164315.1. NCBI lineage: Eukaryota > Metazoa > Chordata > Actinopteri > Blenniiformes > Labrisomidae > Malacoctenus > Malacoctenus gilli. The sequence continues at coordinate 10,326,144 of JASSRZ010000080.1, forward strand.
TGAGCTGAGACTGGTAGAGTTTTGTCAGTTCAGGGTTCACACTTGAGTCCAACCAAGGTTGGGGCTGCAGAGCCACCGACTGCATCACAACAGGAGGAATAAGTGGAAGCTCCATGGGAAAAGGTATTGGTGGGAGGGAAAGCTTTGGTAAAGGCAGTGGGGGGATGGAGAGCTGAGGCAAGGGCATAGGAAGCATCGGTAATTTAGGTAAGGAAAGAGGGATTGGAGCTGTGATGTGTGAAGTAGCAGGAGAAGAGGTGCTTGGATTGGTTGTTTCTTGTCTACTCTCTTGAGGCTGAGACGGAGACGGCGGACAAGAAGGGGCAGCAACAGTTGGACTTGCGTCTGCAGCTGCAGCACTTTCTTCAGCAGCGGGAACTGAAACGGAGGATGTTATTGCGGGTTGGACGGTTTTACTGGGTGGCTTAACCGGTTCAGGGTTGGGCTCTGGTTCTGAGGACGCAGTTGGAGTTGCAGTTTGATTGCAAACAGCGGGGTTCTCTGCAGATTTAGGCTGTGTGAGCGGATATGTCTGGTCGTATTGCAGTCGGTATTCTCTGGAAAACCTCTCCAGCAGAGCAGTGGGAAATAGCATTCGATGGATATACTCCTTGTGGCTCTTTAAAACCAAGGCATCTGAAAAGAACTTGCCGCAGTCCTGACACTTCTCCCCTTTTTGACAGCATGTTTTCTCTTTCTCCGCGTTTTCTGCGTTGTCATTTCGTGCTCTCTCTTGTTTCTCTTCTGTATCGCCATTGTTTTCCTCTCCCTTGTTTTCTTCATTACATCCTTCCACTTTACTCTTCTGTAGTTTAGTCAATTTGTCACTTTCCTCCTCACAGCTGACTTTTATTTTGCCCATGTTGAAGCATTCTTGCTTATCTGGTATTATTTGAGTTGCAATTTGCTGTGGGTGTCGATGTCTATTTTGTATGTATTGCATTGCCAGCTCGTAGCCATAACTCTGCAGCAGGGCTCTGAGAGGTTCCCCATTTGCAGCAGCATAGGGCACTCTGGGAGGAGGGCACTGTAAGCCAATAACATTGAAAGAAGAAGAAACAACCTCTTCTTTCTCAATCTCATTTTTTACAGGAACATGTTTGTGTTCTTTCTCTTCCTCGGGAACAGAATTGCTCTGTTTTATTTTCATTTGGGTGTTAAAGGGTCCACTACTGACTTCGTCGACCTTGGTTTCACCCTGCACAATATTCTTTGAATGGTTTTGAGCTGAATTCGAACTTTGTTTGTGGATTTCTTTCTCATCGGTTTTTAACTCTTTTTTAGTCGCTGCCTTAACCAGTTCTTTTGGTATCGAGTTGGCAGACTGGCTAAGTTCAGGGCTCTTAGCAGTTAAGTCTGGGTTGAGGTTGATGTCCCCCGACAAATAAAACGGCAGCAGAAGTTGTTGCTGTAGAGAGAGCAAGTTATCTGGTGACAAGGAGAAGTGCTGTTTAAGGAGATTCTCGGGCCCTAAGGGAAGGTGCTGCATCACTTGAGACTGAAGCAGAGCTGTGTGCTGTTGTATCTGCGCTTGAACCTGTGCCTGAGCTATCTGCTGCTGTTGTAGTAGCATTAACTGGTTTCTCGACGCGAGCAGCTCCGCAACTCTCTTTTTTGCCTGTTGGCTCTCTGTTGGATTTGAGACGGCAGTTTGGGCCTCAGATAGTAAGCCAGCACCCACTAGCGAGGAACTTGAGAAGCCCACTCCTTCGCCCCCTCCTTCTTGTCGCTTTGTGAAAGGTGAGCTCTTGGAGGAGTCTTCTCTGGTTGTAGAAGGTGTGGATACCGACACTGGGACAGACGATGCTGGGCTCTGCGGGGCTGGGTTTTGGGCAGCACGAGCTCTCGTCTGATGCAGAACAGAGCGGAGGTGTATGTCGAGTGTGGAGCTCTGGCTGTAGCCCACGCCGCACAGTCGGCAGCGATAGGGTCGAGGATCTGGACCGCGGGGAGCCTCTGGAGCAGCGGCACTGGTGCCGGAGTCCTGCATCGCCCTTCTCGCCCGATGAAGATGAGACACAGAGTTATAGTGGACAAGAAGAATCGTTTTCTGGGTGAAAGATTCGGAGCAAATGGTACATTTGTAGGGCCTGGATGGATCAAGATAGCGGTCCATTGTAGGGTTGGAACTCTTTTTGACAAAAGCGCTTGAACTGGGTTCTGGTATGATCTCCTCATGGGGCCCTTTCTCTGGCTCTGGTAAATCCTCCTCGACTCCATCACCTTCAGATGATATGTCCTTTTTCCTAACTTCTTGGGGTTCCTCCTTTCCTTCCATGCATAATGCTTCTTCATCCATATCTTCATCTTCACCCTCTCCTGCCTCTTGGCCCACTTGAGGTGATAAGCTGAACTCTTGCTGAATTGAATTCTTGCTGTGTTCCACGTATTGCCCAGAATGAGGTGGCAGGAGTGTGTTCTGTCCCTGCAAGTTGTCCAGCTGTGAGTGCGTGTTCTGCATGTGTCTCTGCAGGGCCTCCTGACTGCGGCATTGTCTGGAACACAGGGGGCACTCTGTCGCCGCCCTCATGGCATGGTATTGCCAGTGCAGCTGGAGTTTCTCCTGAGTGGGGAACGCCAAGCTGCACCTGCTGCAACGGAACCGGTAACCATGGCGATCAGAAAGGGGAGGGGGGTCACTGGGCGGAGAGGTGGGCGGAGAAGAAGGGGGGATCTGAGTCGGGGACTGAGGAGCCAGTCTACCATTGGAAGGGTGACTGGTGTTGTCTTCTAAGGGTGGGGTAAGAAGAGCTGTGACATCTTTGGGTGCGGTTACATCTTCTTCAGTGTTCTCCACTGAATTGCCTACAAGGTGGACAAAAATAGTGACATGAAGTTTAAAAAAAAAAAAAAAAAAACATTTCACAACAGGCGATCGAGTAGATGAAGTTTGTCAACCAGATGACTGTCACAATATCTGCAAAAGTGCTTCTTGGGGTTGTTATTTAAGTTTTGCCAGTTTGATCCTGCACTTTGCACCAACCTTTGTTCTTCTGGGAATCAGTTGACACGATGGAATCGGCTGCATGGGAAATGTTTGCATTGGATTTGTGAGTGGTTTTGTTTTTCTGAATTTCGTCCGGGCTCGAGTCTGCCTGCAGTTCCGTCTCCTGCTCGGGCTGTCGTTCCTCCAAAGACGGCGCGACCTGAAAGGGGGAAAAAAAAAAAAAAAAGCAATTCTGTGTCAGTTTTCGGTCTTTCTTGGTTTTTATTGCCGCTCAGAATTGTTTTACCATTTTTTGAATGAAATAAATATGGGGGCGCACCATGTTTTCTTAATCCAACATTATGAATAAAACATGTTTAATTGTACTGTATAATAGCGAGCAAATATCAAGATGTATAAACAGAGTGCATGCATTCTCTGTGCTGATATCATAAAACATTAAAGTGTATCGTTACATCTTGCACCTGCCTGCAGAGCGGTATAAGCAGCAAGGCACATCAATTTGTTAATAAGTATACATGGCTGAGATATATGGGGCTGCCCTTCAGTTCCTACGACACCCTCCAACATGCCCCAAGGGTTTAATAAAACTTTACTGAGCTGAATAATGAATTTATTTAAAATCATTCTTCATATAGAAAACCTCCATCCCCACAGCTTCAAGCAATGGGCGCAAACAGTATATCTATGTGAACAGCGAGCCACCCTAAGGAAAGGACAGACAGCCAAAGATGAGATTTACATGACAAGAGTTTTCTCTGCGTAACAGCTTCATAAGAGCGAAAGAGAAGAACAGCCGCACACGCGTGCGTGCGTGCGCGCACACACACACACACACTGCAGAGAAAACTGAAGGTCAGGCTTAATCTAGAGAGCGTAATTGGAAAGCAAGGTACATAATGGCCATCATCACCTCAGTCTGAATTAATGAACCTCAATTACTATCAGAGAGAGTGAGGGAGGGGTAGGAGTGAGGATGGGGGGGCTAAGGGGGTGCAGAATATGAAAAAAAGGGAGTGCAAGGCGAGGGAGGGAGGAAGTATGGGGCAATGAACAAAAAAAACTGCTTTGGAGAAAGACAGTGAGTACGGGAGGGGTGACGCATAAGAAATTGAGAGAGAGAGAGAGCTTGGGAGAGACAGAAAGGGAGGGGCAGGGACAGAAATTGCAGAATAGGAATGATAGGAGTCGCTGGAGGGGGGAGGGAGGGACAGCAGAGGGTAGAAAGGGTGAAAAGCAGTCAGTGAAGTGGAGGGAAGAGAGCAAGAGACAAAGGCCACTTAGCATACAGGCCAGGGAGATGGAGGATGGTGATGTGGATAGATGACCGGTCATTGTTAGTTGGAGAGACACAGTAAAAAGCATGGGGGCCCCTTTTTAGCTTGACTGCACTTCTGGTAATAGAGGGCTACTTAAACATGCATTATAGAAAGACTGGCTTTTCCCTCACTCACTCAGTCAAACCCTCTCTCTTCCACTCTAAAACACGCACGCAGACACACACACACACACACACACACACACACACACACACACACACACACACACACACACACACACAC
>JASSRZ010000080.1:10330752-10343167 GCA_032164315.1 Malacoctenus gilli
CACACACACACACACACACACACACACACACACACACACACACACACACACACACACACACACACACACACCAAAAGCACGGCTGCATCAAAGATGATAGCGGGGAGCTACTTAAACATGCATTAAAAAAAGCGCTGCCTTTCTCTCTGGTGCCTTCTTAATGGAATTGTCTCCCTACATTTCACTCTCCCCCATCCCCCACACTTTGCCTTCTCATTTTCTTTTTGCTTCCCGACGAACGTAAATACGACAAATACACAGTTGCATGCACTTACCGTGCTGATGAGCTTGTCTACGCAGTCCTGCGCCACACTGTGAACATGTGTGAGATGCTGTCGAAGGTGTACGTATGGGAGTTTAACCTGGCACAAAGGGCACTGGACAGTCTAAACGGGAGGAAAAAAATGGATGAGAAGCGAAAGATGATGGTTCAATTAGGAGGAAGCAAGACGGCCGAGGTGTACGAGGGGGGTTTGTGCAATTACACAAGGATGTGCCGAATCTCCTAATTCAGGCTTTCAATTATTGTACCTTGGTAAATTTTAAATTCACGTGGACCCACTTGAATTATTAAAGACTGTGTCAACTGATCACCTGCTGGTTCTCATTTTGCTGGTGTGTTCTGGGGCGTTTGGTTGCGATGATGTTTTCCGTCTCCCCGCATCCAGAGGATGGACGCTTGACTGAGGGCAGTGACTCCCTCTTTTCCTTATCTTCTCTCCTTGTCTCTTCTTGAAGTAAAAGAATCAAAAAACAAAAAAAAAAGCCCAAAACATTTCATATGTATGGTTAGAATTGTTGTCATATTTTGTATTTGTTTTTTGTTGATTTATTTGGGAAGATTTGCACAAGGAGCCCCACCTGTTTCTTCAGGAACTTTCTTTGCCACCACGGTGCATGTGTCTTTGGTTGTGTCCAAAAGAGCAGTGCTGGTCAAACTGGAAGTTTCCATGTCCTCAATGGGCTCTCCTGGGAGAACGCAAGTAATTACGCAATGCAAACAAAGTGTTAACACACAGTGTCGTTTTCATACACCACACGACTAATTGTAGTTTATATTAGTCTCTGGGTAGCATCCCTCAAAAAGACCAATGTCATTGGACCACGCTTCATTCCTCATGCTGGCCTCCGTACACTATTGATCAAGTATTGATTCTACATTAGATTCTCCTCAGAGGTGGAGTAGGGGTAATATGGACTTACATCACATCAGTTCACCTCAATAAGTCTTAATTTGCACAGCACCAAATCACCGGATGCATTTCATTTACGAACAAGGTGATGAATGACATGTTTTTAGTGTTCTGCGGCTCAAGCTGTCTGACTGTAAAATTATATTTTGCTACAGGTTCGCAAAGAGGAACGGGCCTCCACATCTTTACAGTCTTTGTCTGGGGGATCTGTATTGGTCCATTGATTAGCAGGTGCTAGTTAGCTGTTGTCAGGGGTTATTGGGGATATAACAAGGATGTGTATCGACTAATCACTTTGTCTGATCAATATCTCAGCCACAGCCATTACTCATTTTCTCCCTCTTTTTTATCTTAATCCCCCTGTCTGCGCCCTGACATCGGCAACCACAGGCAACACGGAATCAAACACACCCACACAGTTCATATTCTCACCTGCGCTGCCATCGGGGATTTTCCTGATGGTAAAAATGGCTGCCAGCTCCTCTCCGCCCATCGGCTGCAGCTGTAGTAGCCCTTCCCTCTGCTGATGGGTCGGGGTTTGACTGTGTTTCAGAACTTGGAGTTTAGAAGAGGAGGAGTGGTTGCATAGAAGACAGTGGAACAGCCACGAACCTCCGTCAACTTCACCATCATACTGCTGCAAGAACTGAAACAAATGAGCCAGAAAGAGAATAAACAGCTATTAGGTCAGTGAGCAGTTATTAAATCTTGCCTTGTTGCGACGACATGCACTGTGTTCCGCAGGCAACAGTGCTGCTCGCAGGTTCTTTTCACACACTTACTCTGTAAACGCGGACGCTCGCCTCGTGGTGTGAACTGAGGGAATGCCCTCGAAGCTTCTCCAAGCTGCTGGTCACGTACTCGCACAGGTTGCACCGCAGCTGGACAGGGTTGCCCTTAGCAATGAGTGCGGCCCCCTCCTGACCCCTGTCCCCACCCTCCTGGAGGTGAGCAGCGAGCTGGTAGCGGGTGCGGTGTCTGTCCGTCTGACAGTGCAGGGAGAAGTTGGCCCTCAGCGGGGTGGTGTAGCCGCACAGTCGGCAGTGGCAACCCCCGGCGACGAGGGTGCACCACTCCGACTGGGGCAAGGAGCGGGGAGCATTCAGGTGCTGCTCAACAGACTCTAAGCTGTCGGTCGAAAAGCAGGAGCAGACAAGGCATTGGAACACACCCTGGGAGAGGGGTCCGGTGGGGGAGAGAGAGGGGGCTGGAGGGGGCGAGGGGGAAGGGGAAGGAGAGGGAGTAAGTGTCGACCCGAGGGTGACCGGCGGGTCTGCGACTTGCTGACTGGTTAGCCTCATGTTGAGGGAGAGCTCTGCGCCTGAAACGAAAAGAAGAAATAAATCAAATTTGTTTTCACTTTTTTTGAGGTGAATTTCCGGATAAACCGTTGACAACTGACCCGTGTTTTGGAGGTGCTTAAGCTGAGGGGCAAGGCTCCGGCAGTGAGACAGATAGTAACCCCTCTGGAGCCGCAGCATGTTATGCGTGTGTTTCTCACTGGTGGTGTGTATGCGCAGGTTGCGAGCAATGCTGGTCTCATAGTCGCACACATCGCACCGCCACCGCTTGCCGTGCGAGTGGGAGTGTGCGGGCGGCGCGAGCTTGGCAGGCTGGGCGGCGGCCGGCGCGGGAATGGGGAGCGGGAGCTTGCTGTACGTCTGCTCGTCCAGCGCGTGGCCGTTGGAGGCGCTGCCGTTGTTGGTCCCGTGTGAGGCCAGGCCGTTGGAGTGGCCCCCGCTTTGGACGTTGTTAAGGTGTTTGTCCGACTGCATGTGGATGCTGAGGTTGCCTTTCGATGAGGTAGCATAGTCACACACCTCACAGCGGTAGGGCTTGTAGCCGCAAGCGTAGGTTTCACCTCGGGCCAAGCGTGGGTGGGGTTTCCCCGAGCTGCAGTAGCCACACACGCCTCGCGTGGCCCCTCCGCACACACACTTTCCCCCGGAGGCCCCGCACACACACTGACCCCCTGTTTCTGGGTGCTTCTCTTTCATATGGACTTGGAGCGTATGCTGCGACTTGTAGTGCCAGTTACACTTGGGGCATTTCAGGGTCTTGCAGGAGTTACGGGAGTGCATTATGGTCATGTGACTGGTCAGTGAATTCGGAGAGAGGTCTTGGTTGAGGTTTTTAGGGACAGCTTCTTTCTGTTCTCCTTCTTTGTCTCTCTCTTCATCCATGTCGGCGTCTAGCTGGCTGTCATTTGGTTCTGGAGCTTTGGCACCATCTCCGTTGGAAATGGAAGAGTGAGGAACCCCTGCCAGCCCGTCGTCCTCAGCAGGTGTGCTGGCAGGCTCCGTACCTGCCAGCGGAAAAGCCAGAGAGGACTGCTGGGATCTAAAGCTCGGAGGAAACCCAGAAATCCAGCCCTGATCTCCCTTAATGTCTTTTACCTCTGTCTCGCTCAGCAGGGCAGAAGAGGAGGACGGACAATTGAAGTGCTTTGGAGAGATGGGGAAAAGAGGGGAGGGCTTGGGCGAGGGGGAAGAAGTGGGGGAGGGCTTTGGAGAGGCGGCTATTTTGCTGTCGAGTGTGCCACTGGCCTTCGCAGTGCTGGAAGAAGAGCTGTGCTGGCTCTGTTGAGGTAATAAAGAACATTTGGATTTGGTTTGGCTTTGGTTTGAGATGGCCTCCTCCTCTTCCTTCTTCTCCTCTCCGCCTCTGCCGCTGAGGGCTGCTGGGAGGCCCCCTGTAACTGACGCCTCACCCACACCTACAATCGCCTCCCCTTCCTCCTTCCTTTCCCCTGACAAACACCCCTCCCCGAAGTCCTCTTTCATCCCCCGCTTTTGACGCACTCCGCTCTCCTGTGAACGTCGGCTCCCTTCTTTCTGCTCACCTCCCCGGGTCTCTTCTCGAGCCTGGGACCCCTTTGCACCCTCCTCCCCCTGCTGAGGCAGGGTCATGGGCTCTTTGGCAGGGGCCATGGCTGAGGTATGAGAGGATGACCCCTGCTCAGGAATGACCGCCAGGGTCAGGAGAGGAAGAGATAAAGCCCGGGGACTGAGGTCAGCATCTCTCTCCTCTCCTCCCCCTCCATCCCCTCCTCCTCCCTCACCGCTGTCCATACCAGAGGCTACAGCTGCCACACATCACCACCGCACCTGTGTGTTAGCGACAGAGAGGGAGCGACGGGGACAGACAGACAGAGACGGCAGAAAGAGAGGAGAAAATAAAACACATGAGTCAGGTAAATAATATTGCATAACAGTGGAGACATTGATCAGAGTCCCTGGATAGCATCTGTTCGATACAGGCTTCACAGTGTGCAATCCAGAGGCTGGTTACCCAGGGGTTAGCGTTAGCCCTTAATGGGAAAATCAATAGCATCAGCGCTAAACTAGGTAGAGGAATGCGGGTAAAGGCTACGCAGGAGGTCTATAATATTCCTCAGGGGATGGGATTAAATAAAGAACTGAACGCTTCTGAGCTAAAGGGCTTCCACCAAATTGCCACGCTCCGGTAAAAGCAGGGGGGAAAAAAAAAAACACTTTTCAAAGGCAGAGGATGTGTCCATACATCTTCTGCTGCACATCAGTGGAGACATTTTAGGAAACAGAAGAATCACAAAAATTACATGTTTATTCAAACTGACACACACACACACACACACACACACACACACACACACACACACACACACACAGATAAATATATAGGGCAAACAGTGGACGTACACATGAGGCTTCAGATATTTCTGTATCATATGTTGGCAGTCATAGAAATCAATGGAAAATTGTGTGTCTGCATTTTTGTTTATTTCTCTCCATGTTAAGCAAGCGACACCCACTTCGATCCTCTGCACATTTTGTTGAATATAAACAAACTCATAAATATGAGCAGTGAAGTGAGACTGTGGTTTGAAATAACAAATCCCCTGAAGTAGGATTTTACTAGTGGTTTTCCAGATATATGTACATTTATTTCGTAAAATTCACACTTTAAAAAATCTGCAATTGTTACTTCATTCTCTAAAAGATTTAGTAGAGATGTAATTGGTTGGGGGGGGGATTTTTTTTGTTGTTTTTGTCCAAAACTTGAGCAGTAGCTTCCACACACACACAAAAAAAAAAATCCTGAATCCCATCAGCATAATAATGCATCACTACGGAGACTTCCTTGAAGAAAATTAATCATAACTCTGGGGTCGGCCTGTGACTGACAGATGAATGCTGGCGTGAGACAGATACATCTCTGTTAGTCTCCGTGCATGCCCCACAATCTCATTACTGACCTTTTTTTAATCAAGGAGAGACCTTAATCTACCCTTTCACCTTCTCCCTCAACCAGCCAGCCAACCAGCCAACCAACCAACCCCCTCTGCCTCCTCCTGAAGCCCCCCTTCTCTCTTTCTCTCCTCCTCTCCCTCTCCTCCAGCCACCCCCTCCCCCCTCTCTCTGCAGCCTTAAGATATATGGCTCATATCGGCACTCTGATAGTGCTTTAATGTACTGTGTTTATGTCACAGGCCACAGACCCTTGCCCACTGCAGCTGTCCACTGTCCTGCCAGAGAGTGCTGAGGGGCTGAGCCGGGCTGCCAGCAGCTGAGAACAGTCTCTAATCTGATAAAGATTTTCATTTACACTGCAATCAATAACCCGGGTCTATCGGCAATGTAACTATTTATACAAGCATTCCTGGCTCTCTATCGATCACAAGTGCGGGAAACCATCATTTAACAATGTGTGCGTGAGTGTGTGCATCTCTCTGTGTGAACGTGTGCACATCCTGTTGTGCGAATCATTGGGAGGCTGTCAGTTTCACACAAAACACCTGAAGTTCTGCACCCATCGGCGTGATACGACTGCTTCATCCGAGCACATATGGGAAAGGAAATTATTGCAAGTGAAATATTCGGCGTTGTTGCTCGTGTTGCAAACGCTGCAAGACAAAAGCGTCCAAATACCGAACAAAAAAAAGTGTGTCCCTTGATCGCCGGGCAGGCGTGTGTGCCTGCGTGTGTGTTTGGCGTGCGCGTGTGCGTGTGCGTCGGGAAGAGAGAAAGGACAGACAGGGGTGTGAGGGGGGGAGAGAGAAACCGACAGAGAAGAGTTGTGTGGCCGTAGTTTCCTAAAATGTCCATTGTTTGCAATAGCAGGACCTGGACAATCACGCCTTGATCCGGAGAAATACCTTCTGTCCTTTTCTAACGGAGCTGTTTTCCGAGAAGATCTCGCGGACCGCAAACAACAGCCTCCACCGCGCACAAGGTAAACGCACTCGCATTTCGGCGTTATTCTGGGACACCAGAAGCGGGGCTGCTTGAAGGGGGGGGGGGGAGAACTGGACGCGCGGCGGCTCGGATATAGTTCACTCCCCGTCCACCGTGTTGTCAACTGACCAGCCAGCGGCTTCCAGACTACTTCAGCCTTTGTTTACAGTGGGTCCGAAACGCACCGTGGCACCCTCCGAGCCACAGCGAGCAGGAGCGATCGCGTCCACTAACCAGTAACAGGTGACTCCGTGCACAGGCGGATCCGACAAAAAGCTCGTTTTGCGAGAATCACAGGCTGCACTGACCAAACACTCCCCCCCGTCTCTCCTGCCCAACGCCGGCTCGCTTCCCCCCCTTTAGCTCGCTCCACATCGTAAACAAATGACACACTTACATTTCTGCAGCGACTCCGGTACAAAGCTCCGCACGCTGAATGTGTAGTAGTCCAGAAAACAATCGTATAGAGAGCCCACTCATTCCTTATGAATGATCCTCTGCGTTTTTACGGAGCCAGGAAGAAAAAAAAGGGGGGGGGGGAGAGGGAGAGAGAGCAGCGGGGTCCAAGTTGTTACCAAACAACAGTGTAATTAAAGCTACATATAGGCTGTAGTAAACAGAAGATGGGGGGACGGAGGGGTTTGTGCGAGCTCCAGAGGTAGAATGAGTTCTGATCACTGTGGGAGGAAAAACACTTGGCTCTTTATTCCTGCTAATTAGTTTCCTTCAAAAAATGGCTGAGATTACGCCTAGTGCGCATGTGCGTAATTGCGCAGACACCGCTAATTAGCCAGTTTGGATCAATAGGATTCCGCGAGAGAGCGAGATGGGCGAGGGAGGGAGGGAGGGAGGAGTGAGGGAGGGAGGGAGGGGGTGAGGCTACGTAGACGCATAGGAAAACGGGGAGATGGAAATATTTAAAAGTAGAAGAAATTATATTTAAATCGACGGATTTTTTTGCCTTAAATGTGACGTTAAACCCGAAAATGCCCCGTTTGAGATCGATATACAAGAAATATGCGCTTATTCAAAACGCAGCTCTGACATAAAAAGAACTGCAGAAGAGTCTTTGAATATGTTTAAATTCTAAATTAAATTAATCGAAAGTACATAAATGCCGATTTAAAGTCATCGCGACCAAAAGAGACGCGTTATTGGCTTCGTATTAGAGGAATACGCGATTCAATGAAACCTGCAACAAAATGCGACAATCATGTCCCCGAGAGTCAATGTTGAGGGCAACAAAATCTCTTTTCAGGGCCCTGGAGAATAGTTTTAGGAATACAGAATCAATTTTTCGTTTAAAATAATGTGCGGTTTGTATTTTCAAATGGAGGCGCTGTATCCAAGCACCAATGTGAGGTTTTTGGAAAAAACCTTTAGATTCCCTGTAACGTCGCCTACGACTCTCCACGTAAACTTGAAGCTGATGAAATATTTGTCGTTATAAAAACATGTCAGATTTCTTTTTTTCTTCTTCTTCTAATTTTACCTCAAAATAAGTTCTGGCCAGAAAAAAGGCTGATCAGGATACATCGGGTTTTTTTTTTTTGCATTTTACCCTGAAGCTTTTAGGAGTGACCAGGTTGCTCAGACCCTGGCTGCAGAATTGCGGTTGGGACCTCAAATTCGTGCTTGATTTTCGTCCGAATTTGTCATCAAAAAAATGCTTCCAAATGATATTTAAAGCTGAACTTGGCGTGTCCATTCCTGTGTTCCTTATCACGCAGGACCCTCAGTGCTTTTTGTCGGCTCCGGCCATCCCATCCTCGCTTCTCTGCTCCATTGTTATGATAATACTATTGTGAATTTCACGCTGGATGTGCAATCTGTCGATCGTCCATATTTTAGAAGGTGAAAACTGCATTCATTTGTAAGATCAAATAGTATCTATTTTTCCTTTATTTTAGCCCTTGATTGTCAGGGCTGACCTCGTCCTTTTTTACCAGTTGTGTTGTAATTTAAGACGGGGAAGAAAGGCTGCAGTTGTGCTCTTGAACATCCTTACGCAAAGACGTTTAAGACTAAAATCTCCACAATAGGGATGTAAGGTTGTTGTGTATGTAGGGTTTCTGAAGTCATTGTTGTGTGAAACAGCCACAAGGCCACATCGCCCCATTTCCAAACGTATTCTTACGTGCACGCCTGTGCGCTGGCGTCGTGATCTTATTCCATTTGGTTTATTTGGAATATGTCTGTGTGGATGTTTAACAGATCACAGTCGATTCACTGGGCAACTCCTAAAGTCTAAAGTGATTTGTCCCTTCCCTTTGTTATACATCCAGTAATTATTTAGTGTTTCCAAAACGTCTGAAATGATGGTCTGGCATAGGCCACTGTCAGACATTGCAGGTTATCAAAAGCACAAATCAGTGACGCCCTGTTGTGTGTTTGTCTGGATTTTCTGGTGTTATGGCTGCTCTTAAGTGCCTAACAATTTGTCATTTTATGAACAAAAGACAACGTCAGTGAGTGGTGATATAATTTTAATGTTGGTCCAGACATCTGCATGTGTGTGTGTGCAGGGATATTGTGTGTGTGTGTGTGTGTGTGTGTGTGTGTGTGTGTGTGTGTGTGTGTGTGTGTTGCATGGGAGAATCTGTCTTTAGTTTTGCAAGTTTATAGCTTTTAATAAAGAAAGCATTTAAAAACATGAAATTGGTCAGTATGTTTGTTTGTCTTGACACATTCAAAAGGCTAAATTATTGATGTTGAATACGAAGCAAGAGTGTCTTATATAAACAGAAAGCCTTGACTTGTGTAAAACAGACATTAAAGAAATATGACCGTGATATTTTTCAGTTTGTACCCGATCTGATTTTTTTTTTCCAGGCACAGTTTACATCTGCAGTAATAAATTTGTGCGGAAAAATGGTTTTCGAATGATCGTCCTTGTTATTCGTATTGCTTATCAATTCAGATTTCCATGGGCACCCGAATTAATGTGCTCTTATCGAAGCATTTTCCAAGCAATAAAAGACAGGTGAACACATTTAATGTCGGCAGGAGGAAGTGAGTCAGTATGTTCTCATGCCAAGACTACTACAGAGCTAAAGTACATTTTTTTTAAAAAAACAAACAATTCAAATGTGATTTCCTCACTTATTTGAATAGATAGAAGTCAATTTTTTCTAATTGTTCCACATTTACGTTCGCTGATATTGCAGTCTTGACCCGAGCAGACACACTGTGACTGACAACGTGAGCTCATTTCCACAGAATAAGATTTCCATTTGGAATATTTCGCCAGTGATGAACTTCGCGTCATTGTACGTCCACATTTTGCACTCTGGATTCTCTCTTTCGTATCCTCGCATGCAAACAAATGCAGGCCACACTGTAAAACGCACAATGTTTTTCATGCCCTCAGGTGAATGCCAGGGGTTTGTTGTTTTCACTGTAATATACAGTTAGCCCTTCCACCAATTTACCCTGTCAGTGCTAATGGGGCAATTAACCACTGGGATACCCCCAAGGCAGAGGGAGAGCCAAAAGCCCCCCAACTCCAAACTTGTCTTTATGACATTTATATGACAAAATGTGGTAGAAGCTGGGGACCCATCTGACACCTTGGAGGGTCCTTAATGTCACTCCCTCCCTTGCCCCCGCCCCTTTCTGCCCCGGGGTATGGCACTGAGCAGGAAGTGTAATACATCATGTGCGCGTAGTGGCCTTGTCCAGGAGGGAGAAAAAGTTTGCACAGCATCCAAATCTTCAATGGGGCAACTCTGATTTACACACTCTCCTGTTCTGCATGATTATCAATGTAAAACACTTCCAACCTAACACAGTGCGACTTGGCCTCTCCCTTCATTTGTGCCTTTTGGTGTCTGTAAGTCCCTTTGTCTGTGCTCACATTCCCCCTGTCCTTCTTACATCCCCAAGGAGGCAATAACCTCCCGAGCAAGTGCTTCCCCTTGAGCCGTTGTCATAGTAACTCGTGGGCTGGTCGACATGACAACCCCACCATGGTCCAGAGATAGATGATAGGCCAGAAATGGGGAGGGAGAAGAAGGCACATGGGGGGATTTGCACCCCCTTTAATTTGGTTTGCCTGATTCTGATTCAAAATGTTCTCTCCCCCCCCCCCTCTCCCGCTCCCTCCCTCCCTCCCTCTCTGAGGGCTCGACGCAGCCTGAATCAACCTGCTTTACATTTATACAGGTATTCACAGCCCGCAAACACTGTCGGCATGTGAACGCCTCCACCAAACGGTTTACCTGCTTCACCTAATTGTACCTGCAGGAAGACAAATCTTTCTCATTATTTCACTGTAATTTCACTAAAGCCGAAATATTCAGTGGTGGAAGTGAAAGCGCAATAAATGGTTCTGAATTCCTCTGTCGTATAATTCCAACTGGCATGAGAAAAAGTATTTTTCTTATTCAAAGGAAAATTGAGAGAAATGGCGACTGCGTCTTCACAGTCACTTCTTTTCGTCTCCAGCATTGACGCCAAAGCCTGCGAGGAATTATTCTGATCCAATTCAGCGCAAGGAAATTTCAAACACCTGCCTTACAGGCGCAGGAAGATTCCTAATCTCCTGATTTCTTTTGGCTCGGTCCGATTGGCCAAAATCTACTGGCTGAGTGCTGACTCTGTATGACTACAAGTGAAACGGGGTCAGCGTTACTGCAGGTTCACTGAATCAGATAAACAGATAAACTCAACCTGTAGAAAAAAGGACACGTGATGACTCGAAAAACAAAACTCAGGATCGTTGCATTTTTCAGCGCACCGACTGAATATTGCTCGTGTGAGGAGACGTAGAGAACAATGGGTGGGGTGTTGCTAACAGAACAGAAATGTACAATTTCTTCTTGATCGAAGTCGGTCTATTTTCCTTAAATTGTCAATGAAATTTTCCAGTAAGTAAGGCGCGCTCTGAAAGAAGAAGCATCCTCTTTAGACGTCCCGGGTGGAAAGATGAATCTCTGCCAGCGGCAGAGATGTTGACCCTGAGCTCTGACCCTCGAGCGGAGAATGGCGAACGAGAAGAGATATTTCCTTTAAGGATCAATACTAATTGTTCTTACTGAGATTTCATAATTGTATTTTGTTTCTGATGTATTGAGTGCTTTGCATTTCTTAATTATTGGGGAATTTTACAAGCAGAAATAAAAACTCAAAACTATAAAAAAAATATGGCTCAACAAGGCATTTAAAGGAAAATAACCCAAAAAAACCCTTTTTTAATGCCTAATCAGCTGTATAATGGTTTACTTTAAAGATGGTCAATAATTGTCCCTGATGAATTCCAACTCTATTTGAACAAATTAATAATCTTCAGGATTATTTTCACCAAAAAATTCCACAAATCATTTGTGATTAAAAAATACATTTCACACTCGATGCATTGTCAAATTCTTCTATTTCGTACACTGTATCCAAGTGAGAATAATGTGTGACGGACTGAGGAACGGATGTTCCTCCATCACGAGTGTGTAGACTTGAACTGGCCCTTCCTTGTCTGTTACAAACGCCTTTAAATCCACGTCTGTGCTAGGTCCCTCTTCTGCTGTGTAATGTTCCCCAACTTTGTTTTGTACAACAAGGCAACATATTTTGATTTGGTTGTATCCGCACCGTCATTGTCACTCCGTTTTGTGTCTCGTCGGCCTGTCGTCTCTAATATGTATGACTGTTTCTCTCTCTGTTTTGGACACGTTTGATATCTGAGCCTATTTTCATTTTGGTAGCCTCTGCCTTTGACAGATGAATCTCCCCTTGGGGATCAATAAAGTGTATCGTATCATTTCATCTCATCTCATCTCATCACCATGGCTTTGGCGTTCCTCAAGAAGACATTAATAACATTAATGTATGATGTCGATGAGTCTGCCTACAGGTAGCCAATATTTAGATGATATCATACTCAGCCATTCAACCATTAGTAGATTAGATTAGATAAATGGACAGACAAACCGAAGGATGGATGGATGGATGGATGGATGGATGGATGGATGGATAGATAGATAGATAGATAGATAGATAGATAGATAGATA
>JASSRZ010000080.1:10346459-10359102 GCA_032164315.1 Malacoctenus gilli
ACACATAATCGACGCGAAAGCATACTGTCCGAATACAGCTTCTCGTTTCGACACTGCTTGTTTTCACGTTCAAAGTCTGGCAAAGCCTTTCTGCATCCAGTGGAATGACGCCCAGAAAACAAGTGTCGATTCACTTGTTTGTTTATTTTTTTTGATTCACTATGTTTTCATCTCGAATAACATTTCGTGGCTTTTTTTGCTTTGAACGAGGATTTTGTGTTTTGGACTTGAGCAGTGATGAAACTGAGTTGTGGCAACGTTGTGGCAATGTCTCTGTTGGTATTTACTGAAACGCCCACAAGTTGTCTGCATTGGTGCGCCCCACAGCAGTGCATTATGATTTAAATAGCCTATAATTTGTGTTAACCCGCTGCTTATTAAGCAGTTCACGTTTTTTAAAAACGTGAATTCCTGACATATTGTGCAGATAATTACTCAGGCAAGAAGAAGACAATGGATGTGCCAGCAGAAAGACAAACAAGGGCTTTCATCAGCTGGAAAAGTTTAACCACAGTTGAAGTGTTTGCCTGTGTTGTGACTCAGACACATAAACACTGTCTGTTAAGTTGCATCTATTACGCAGTCACATCTGGTGCTGGCCGAGTGTTCAGCCTGAAGGAACTTTAGAAATTTGTTATCAGTCACTTTATTAAGGCGCAGCTGTTTACTTTAATGCCATCCAATTCCACAGCACTGACATCATTTCCTTTCAATAATTGTTTGCCAGAGTTTAAAGTTCAACTCTTTACACTGTGAGAGTAATGCTAACGATGTAAGCCAGGAAGTATTTCCCCGAGCGGTCCCGACAGCCCTTTGGTGACCCCTTTTCCTTCCCGCCGCCCTGGTTCAGACGGTGTTTCGCCAGCACGAAGGATGGAGCTGCGACCGCTTGTCATGTGCTTCGCGCTCTGTTTGGTGTACGCCACGAGCAAACCCACAGAGAAGAAGGACCGCGTTCACCACGACGACCCCCTCAGCAACCGAGAGCACGACGATTCGGAGAACTTCGACTATGACCACGAAGCTTTTCTGGGACAAGAAGAGGCCAAGACCTTTGACCAGCTCACCCCAGAGGAAAGCAAGGAGAGGCTCGGGTAACTACTCAGTGCTGTATAAATATCGAAGTTCGCTGTTGTCCTAAAAACTTTAAAACTTGAGTTTTATCAATGCAAGCCATACATTTGAATCAGAGGGTTGTGTTTATTTTTTCTTTGCTGTGGATATGGCCTGTTTTCACCTCATGGAGGGGCTGTGAGGTTCACATGAGGTAACGCATCAGGTGAGGTAAATCCAAACACCAAAGTTTCACATGTTGTCTGATCACTTTCGTTGCAGTATGTTGGTTGAACGCATCGATGAAGATAAAGACGGGTTTGTGACTGTCGAGGAGATGAAGAAGTGGATCAAGCACGCACAGAAGAGGTGGATTTATGACGACGTGGACCGACAATGGAAGAGTCACGACCTCAACGGGGATGAGGTGGTGTCCTGGGAGGAGTACAAGAACGCCACCTACGGATACATTCTGGGTAGCGTTTTCACGCGATCCTCGCGGTGTCGCCTCCGTGCGACGCGAAAGCACGCACAGTCGTGTTGTCAGCGCGTCTAAGAAGTTGTGGCTCTGACCCGCAGATGACCCCGACCCCGATGATGGCTTCAGCTACAGGCAGATGATGGCTCGGGATGAGAGGCGATTCAAAATGGCCGACCAGGACAACGATATGAAAGCCAACAAGGAGGAGTTCACAGCCTTCCTTCACCCCGAAGAGTACGACCACATGAAAGACATCGTGGTGCTGGTAGGCGACGCGCTCGCACCGGAGTGTTAAATGACGGCTCCCGCGCTGCGTCTTTGGCAAAGCTCTCACTGGTCTGGTGATTGATCTCTTCTGTAGGAAACCATGGAGGACATCGACAAAAACGGAGACGGCTTAATCGACCTAAACGAGTACATCGGTGAGCTCTTTTGTTTCTAGCATCATCTATTCATTAGTGGTTGTGAACGTGCATCTCTGAAATGTGTGCTTGGTAATTTTGTTAGAAACAGACGTATGTTTTGATGGGGAAACTCGTCCACACTCAGCCCGTTTCCGTCTGTTTTTGTTTGCCAGGCGATATGTACAACCAGGACGGAGATAGCACAGAGCCCGAGTGGGTGAAGACGGAGAGGGAACAGTTTACCGAGTTCAGGGACAAAAATAAAGACGGCAAGATGGACAAGGACGAGACCAGAGACTGGATCCTCCCCACTGACTACGACCACGCCGAGGCTGAGGCCAAGCATCTCGTCTATGAATCCGACTCGGACAAAGTGCGTGACAAAACGCGTCGGACTTTATCGGAAATCTGTTCCAGCTTGTGACAAAAAAAAAAAGCAATCTAAACTTGTTTGTGACCTCTCACCCCGTTTAGGATGGTCAGCTGACCAAAGCAGAAATCGTGGACAAGTACGACCTGTTCGTGGGCAGCCAGGCGACCGACTTCGGAGAGGCTCTGACTCGACACGACGAGTTCTAAACACAATCTGCCTCCAGAAAGCGTGCAGACTCAACCTTGGACCTCGGATCACCGAAACCCCCTCGACGTCCGTCAGGAGCGTCATGAACAAGACGAGCCTGCCTAAGCCAATGCCACGGACAGTTATTTATTTGATTTCTTGAATGTGTTCCGTTGTGCACACACTAACGTTGCAGGTGGCGAGCGAATGCGTGGCCACTGTGTCCTCGCGTATGTTTTTGCGCCTCAGATTGGGATGTATCACCTTCGTTTGCTTTCCTTTCATACACTTCTCTTAGTTTTTTTTTCATGTCCAGATTATTCAAAGTGCTTGTCAACACTTTTATGGGGAGGACGAGCCCATCAACTGGTCACGAATCGTTACAGTCTTCCAGAAAACAACCCGATTTTGGCCGACGGTCAACAAAGTTTAGCAGAGATTTTCAGTACACTAGAGTGTGCCGCATAGAGCTGAAGTCTCACCTCCAACCTCAGTGTAATTTGGTCCAAATGTAATATTCCAGTTGCTGATTTAGTTGTACTTTGAATTTCATGTCACAATTTGTTAAAGGCAGAGTATATGTACAATAACGCAAAGTTAAAAAATAAACCTGAATTTGAGTGACAATGAAGACTATTTGGCATAGTGCAATAAATGCAACGTCAGTGGGACCACGCCGTGTTTGCTTCCCTGTTCCCTGATCAAACATCCATGTTCACACAAGCTGTTGGTTCACGATCAAAGCAGCTTGTTTGGTGTTAGTTGAAGGATTCAAAATGACTCTAGCTGGATGCTGCCTCTTTTTTCCCCCTTTTTTTATCACCTCAATAGCGTTTGTGTGTGATCATGTGATCTTGTGTGTACATATAATAGTTGTATTTTTGATGACTGCCTTCTTTGTTTCTGTTTGTGCTTTTTTTTAAGTCACAATTTAATTTTTTTTGTTTGATTCAGCTGAACTACTAACTTGTTTGTGCCAAGAAAAAAAAAAGTCATTTTTTGTAAGCAGTTATGGGAAAGAAATACTTCTTCCTTTGAACATTTTCAAATTAAGTTTTTGCTTGTATTTATCAAAACCACCATTTATAACCACTGTTGATGATTTTTAAAGTATATTAAAAATGTATATGAAAATGTTTTTTACGGGCTCACAGCAGCAACAAGCCTTTCACGAGTGACTTTACTGTATATAAGTTGTTGGCCTGCAAACTGAGCGCGCTAACAATCAGGTCCAGGTTTTGTGAGTGAAAGCGTCTCGAATAAAAACAAATAAAATTGGAGCGTCTCCTGCGTGTTTTGTTTATTTTTTGGCCTAACAGACATGAGGATGTGATCATCAGCAAATTCTTTGCTCAGTGTTTGGGTTGAATATGCCCTTTAATTCGAGGAAACAAGAAGAACTGTGGCATTATATCGATTATGCAAAATGATAGATTCTGTGTTTGACTATGTCAGAGTTTGAAAACCATGTAACAGCACACTGCATCCATTCATTCATTTCACGGTCAGCTCATAATGGCTGCCTTTTATCCCCCTATGTATTCAAATTGTGTGTTTTTGTATCACATGCTGGAATGAAAGAACTAAAACCATCACAGATTCAATATATGTATTTGAAGATTCCCCCTTTGAAGCATCAAATTCCATAGAAAGCAGTTTTCAGAAGTTTTCAGTCATTCGTTGCGCACACTTTAGAAAAACAACATGCCTTCGAACAAAAGGAACAATGGGTTTCAATGACCATTAGCTGGTTAACACGGTGCTATTGTGGTTATGTGTGAGTACGCTGTATCTATCACATCGTATACATACATTTGGTTGTTTACTGCATTGCTTTTTCGTGGTAATTCTCTTACCACCGTCTACTCTAATTGTGGAGTGAATGGAGAACAATCGCAATTATAACTAACGGTAAATGTTTTCTGAGTACATGTTAACAGGGTGAACTCAGGTTGGAGGCGCCTCCTTTCTGCAGTGGGGGTATCGCCTCCTCCGTCCTGCCCCAACCAGTTCCTTCAGTACGGCGCAGTGAGACCGCTGTGGCTGCTTCTTGCTGGACGCTGTGTCTTCCACCTGCGCTCTTCTTCTTCACCTCACCTGCTCCGTTCTCTGTCACTTTGCCGCGTCAAGCTCAGTGCCTGCGATGTCATAGTGACATCACTTGCTAAATGTAATGAAAACGGGATTACATCGAGCCAACACTCTCAGCAACTCTTCTTCGTCTGGCTCTAACTCGTCCTCACCCTCACTGTTCTTGTCCGCGTCCTCATCTCCCAGAAAACCATCGTCCTCCTCGTCCCCCGCAGGACGGTCATCCTGCGTGTTCGCAGACACCGTTGAGAGTCGTCTGCTTTCCGATGGACTCTCAGCGTCTGCGGTCACTCCCGGAGGCTCCGATTGGTCGATCTGGTCCAGCGACGTGGACGGTTGGTTTTCCTCCGTGCTCAGAGTCTCTGATGTTCGTCTTGGTGTTCCGGAAGGTGTGTCGGGGGGAGTCGTGTCTATGTGCACCAACGTTGCTTTCAAAGGGCCGTGTTCCGAGGTGGTCGGCGATGTGCTCGGCTCCTTGGGGAGCGTGGAGGACAACAAAGGCGAATATGGGGGGGTCTTCACGCGAGGTTTGCGGAAGGGCTTGTCAATTTCCGCCGACGCAATTCGGGCCCGACTGAAGGGAACACTGCACTGAGACGACGGGCTGGTGACGGGCTCAACGTGCTCATCATTGGTGGTTGCTTGCGAATTGGGACGAGTTAGAGGAGGAGTTGCATTGGCGTCATAGTCTGCAGGAGTGGGGTTTGCGTTAGAGAGTGTCTCAGTTGGGTCCGGGGTCGAATTGAGTGGTGAGAAATTGTTTTCTTTGGCCGTCGCATCATCGTGGGACATCGGTGGAGGGTACACATCCAGAGTTGCAGGGGCACAAGGGGATGAATTGGAAGAACTCTTGGAGTCGTTGGTGACGCAGATCACAGGACTGCCCACGGGATCAGTGGGGATGAAGCTTGCTTTAGGTGGCGCAGTTCCCATGCCGGTAGGAATTTCTTGATGGGTGTAGAGGCTTTGCTTGTCTGAGAAGCTGAAGGAAGGATTGCAGGCCCCGTATTCTTCACTGCTGAAAGGAACCTCGTCCATGTGGGGCATCGCACAACCGTGGCTCACCTGAGGAGCAACCACAGTTACAAGATGATTGTTCGGAGAGAAAAGCACTTTCGAGTTACCGAGGTGGGGGACTTGATTTGGTCCGGTTCAGTAAGACATAATGATTGGCTTCAAAATATATTTCATTTAAAGTGAACTTGATCATTATGTGAACTTAAAGATTTTCCAGATCGCAGAAACAGAGGACTCACTCCTTTAAACCACACTCCAAACACAATTGTATCCTCGATTGGTTTTGAATCTGACACACATACAATAAAGAATAGCTCCAATACGAAACTGAAAACTCACCAGCTGAAACCATCGTAAGCTCTGCGGGAGTATAAACAGAAATATTGAAGAATACGGTGACAAAAAATAGACATTTAAACATATTGGAAACTATGTCATCATCGGTGATCTTACCACATTGGGGTGTTTGCCTTGGGCCACGCAGCCTCTCTCCAATGGGTCCCTTCTTCCTTTTTGTCTCTTTTTGAGCCACATTATCATCCACACGATGCATCCGATTACAGTCATGAAAACCATGCTCAGAAGAAGCGCTTTTCCCACAGTGCAGCCTGTCACACGTCCGTCTCCCAGAGGACTATGAGGGACTATGGAGAAACATTCAAACAGTTTAAGTTCAGGCGGCTGGCTCATCTGTGATCAGTGAGGTTTAGAAGTGTGCAGGTTTGCTTCCTTACTTGATTGCCCCTCAGATAAAACCTCAACCACGACCGTAGCAGAGGTGGCATCACCCGTCTCTTGGTCCACAGCCAGTATCTGCAAAGCATTCTCATTTTTCAGCCCATCCTATTCATCAAACTACTACGAGAACGTAATTCTGAGTGTGTTGCTCGGCTGGCAATATGGATGAACCAATGGAGGGATGATGTTTGTTGGAGTTTTTATTTCTGAGGCTCACCTCCAGGACATGCTTCTCTCTTGGTTTGAGTTGACTCTGCCTGGCAATCAGAAGCCCCTCGTGTGTGATTTGATAGATGTCTGTGTGATTGGATGCAGGACTGAAGGTGAAATAGATCATGGGATTGAGGCTCTGTGAGGTTTTTGGACAGAACAGAGAAAAATATGTTATCAAAAAAAACATTTAAAAAAAAAAAGCCAGCCCCTTTATCTTGCCTAATTTTTAACCCTCTGCCCGAACTTTACATGTTTGCATGTGACGGCACGTACTTGGTTGAAGTCTTGGTCCTGCACATGTAGTATCAACGCCTTACTGCCGTAAGTGTTGACCAGAGAGGCCGGGCTCTTCCCTGCGATGACAAAGCCATCGTATTCTGGCAAGTTGAACTCTGGAATAAAGTGGTTCACTGCCAAAACTCGGACCACTGCTGTGGCAAGAGAATACTTCCTGGGGTCGTCGTCTTGGTATGCCTGGGCAAAAAAACGAAAAGGTTTCTAAGAACATTTTTGTTTCTAAAGAATGAGATGAACTGTCAAACCCTCTATAAGTCTTACCATGATCTGCAGATGTAGGGTGGGGGTCGTGAGCCTGTCTGCCACCCCTTGAATCAGCCTCACCTCTCCTGTCTTTTTGTCCATGCTGAAATGTCCCTCATCGTCTCCTAACATGAAAGCAGGCAGCGTTGCAAGTGTACACCCATAAAAAGAGACATTGTCCGTGTTTGACTTTGCGTTGCTCTGAATGGTACCTGAGAGGATGACGTAGCTCACTGGAGAGCCGAGTCCTTTGTCTCCATCCACCGCATGAATGGGACCGGGAAAAAAGTCCAACACAATGTCCTGAAACAGGATCACACACGTTGAATCTTATCTATAGAACAGTTACCCTGTAGCACAGCGGGTCCTCACACAACCTTTCATTTACACACTAGTCTTTGGAGTTCAACAGGAGGACTTCAGCTCAGTCAGTTTCACACTCTTTACAGAATTTTTGCAAGCTTCTTGGGTGATTTTGGAAGACACTCTGTCAACACTTTTTCTTTTAAACTTGTACTTTGAAACAGTTTTTAAATAAACCTGTTGAGATTTGCAAGAACACCTTTGCATCGTTTGAACCCATCAGTGGCCCGTGCACACCCGTGGCGTGTGTTGTTTAATTGCAATGACAGCTCAGCAACTGACCTCTTCCCCCTCTGTGACGTTGACCGTGTACGTCGGGCTGGTGCAGATTCGATTGGTCTCGTCCTCAAAAAGCAACATGCAGGGCACGAAATAAGGGTATTGGTCGTCTCCATCTGTGACAGTGATGGTGATGTTGGTGCTGGTGTTGAAGTGCTCAGCGGTGTGCATTTCCTGGGATGAAAGTTTTCCATTGGTTGAGTGTTCGGGATGAATAAAAAGGGGAAAACGTGAAAAAAAAAGTTATATTCATGTTTGAATGAGATTCTGTAGAGATACTGTTCTCTAAATGCAGTCTAAAAACTAGAGCGTACGTACTGAGGCGTAGATGGTGAGAGTGAGTTGAGTTTTGGTCTCGTAGTCTAAAGGTTTGGCCAGGATCACTTGACCGCTGTTCGGTAGAGCCACGTTGAAGTACTCTGCGTCAGGCTGCAGAACACACATAAACACAGACACAATGGTGACGTCCCATTACGGGTTTTAGTGAATTGTTTAGTGTGTGTAAAAGTAAAAAAAACTTACTGAAGTCTGATCGATTGAATAAATGATCTTGTCGTTGTCTCCATCAGTGGCCAAGACAGTAAATACCACAGTATTCACTGGAGTCAGCTGGAAAACACCAACATGGAGAGATTGACTTGAAATGACAGATGTTTGACTATTGTTTTCTCAAAGCGCATGAAAAGATTTCTGGACACACTGTACCTCACTGAGTGTCAGCGATTGGATAGTGTTTTCTGCATACACGGGTGAATTATCATTCTCGTTGATGATTTCCACCAAAACCCGGAACACACTCTAATCAACAGCAAAAAAAAAAAACAAACAAAAAGTACTGAAATGTGAGTCTGGTTTGGCTTTCTGTGAAATGATACATGCTAAGAAGTGTAAAAAAGAAGCGTACCTGGAGAGCATCCTCTTCATAACATAATAACTGAGCCATCAGAATGGGACCCAGGACCTGAGGGACAGGGAGACAGACAGAGCACAGACATAATAAAGAAAAAAAAAAAACCTTCACTCCATATGATAAAATAGTTGGATACAGACGATGCAAAAACTTAAGATGAGTCCCTATCTGATTCATGATAAGCGCAACAGGAATGCTGTAAACAGGCTTCAGATTATTTTCAAAGGAGTTGGAGGGGAGGCAAACAAGAGTTCACGACCCAAATGAACTCACACAGTCACAAAAGTGAACTTATTTCACCCTGAACTTTCCAACGTTTAACCTATAACCATGACATATAGATTATTTAAATTGGTGAAGGAGAAACACCATCATGTTGTCTGCAGCTCTACTTAACCCTATTTATGTTGATTTCAAATGCGAAAAAGTTCTAAAAACTTATAACAATATCATCTTGCTTTTTCTTGATAAAATTTATAGTTTATGAAAACAATTGATTGCACCATGAAAAGTGAAAAAAGTGTGTGGGGGGGGGGGTAAATCCCATACAGACCCGAAATTCATCAAATTTAGATTCTTTAACTTTTTAAAATCGAACACTTTTGTTGAAAACTTTCTTTTCCAGATCAGTGGGACAGAAGCAGAGAGACTGAAATCCCAGGTAAGAGACAGACACACGGCTAATCTCGTTGACCCGTTTAATAGCTATCATGATGTAAGACAGCTGGCCAGAAAGAGGATGACGGTAGGAGAGATTGTGTTTGATCCAAGGAGGAGGTTGTGAGGTTCAATCTCTGATATCCTCTTCCAAATTTAGACGCAGTCTTCTCGCTGTGACCTCAGACTTGTACAAGCTGACACAAAAAAAAAGGAGCTGGAGGTTCGTCGAAATATCGTTCGTGATTGTGAACCGGCTCCAAGGTGCTCTGATTTTCTAGCCGAAGCAAAACTCCTGAGTCATTACCTCTCGGTCAAGAATTCTATCAGCTGATGTGTTTAACCGGATGTTTCCCTCATCCAAGAAGAACCAATCAGCGTCCTTCCCATCCAGGTTCCACTGAACCCCGTCTATTGTGGTGTCGGTCATTAGCTCGGCGACGACCTCTCCAGAAACGCTGTTTTCTTTGATTGTCGCGAACACATCCTGGCCGTCCAAACATCCAGCCCAGCCTGACATTCCTGCGGTAAATGTAAACACACACACACACACAAGCGCGCACAAAGAGGGTTAGAGAGGCGTTAACTCTGCCCTGACGCTTGACCTGTGAGAGAACCACTGTGCAGGGTCTTTACCTGCAGCCTGGTGCAGGCATGACAGGACCAACAGCGTGCAGACCACAGCGCCAGCTTTCAGTTGAGTGATGGCCATCGCTGGGTTCAGTCACGGGTCAGGAACCAGTTCTGTGTGAGGGAAAAGAACATGAAAAGGACACGCTGAGGATTTCGCTCACATGTGCTTTATTTAGCACTGCAAACAAAGACCCAAACATAAGTAAACACACGCTCACCCCGATAATTCCCTCAAATCCCATATAAGTGGGTTTCGGCCAGCCATTCCCCAGTCAGGAGACTAAGAGCGTGGTAGCTGCTTTTCCTTGTCTTTACATCTTTTTAAGTGTTTATTCACCCTTTTCATTCTTTCTTTGCAGACAAGTGAATCAAGCTGAGTTGATCATTCCAACATTCATGCTTTTTCGTTTTCTGAATGTTGTGATTTTTTCTCGATGCTAGGCATGGTTGAACATCGTCCACAAAACGAGAAGAATAGCATAAACAGTAGTTTCTTTTGTTCCAGAAGTATGTATAAAAAAATTGCCTTCATCCATCATATGGGAAAGATGTACGATGACCCTGCACACACAAATTTTGGCTGACATCCCAGTAAAACATGTTTGCGGCCAGTAAGCACGCTGCCATCACTCTGTCACAAGGACTGATTCTACAGGATCTTGGGTGGCTGCTAACTGGTCGTCTACACTGTTTGTTGTCGCCCGGCTGACCCACCTGATGTTGTCAAACCCAGTGCAGATCGTCTGTCAGTCCCCATGTCCTCCTGGCATGTGATGGACGCAGCATCTCTGAATCCCCAAACCAGGAAACGCCTCTGAACACCTTTCAGAGAGACATGACCGCTGCGGTCAGATCCAAACAGAAGTAAGAGTGGCCACGCACACACACACGCCAACCCCCACACCCCCCCACCGCCGCCGCCGCCGCCACCACAGCCACCGCGACATACATTAAAGAGCAGACAGCAGCTTATGGTCTGTGTCCAAGGATAAACGTCGGCTCAGAGGCTAAAGCCTGGCGGGGGGGGGGGGGAGGCGAGCCGTACCTGCTCGGGACAAAGGCTGCGATCAGATTAGAGATGGCAAGAACCTCACGGTGAGGTTCGAAACTTAGGTCACAAGTGAATTTAGGAGATTTGCCGGCTACGGAGACTTGACCTTCGCATGCAAACGCGGGAGTCAGAGCCAGCCCAGGTCAAGCTCCGCTTGTGTTGCCATAGCGCTGCCTCAAAGCAAGCAAACATCCTTTGTGAATAGGTGCAGAAGGGTTTCTGTGTTATGCAGCCATGTTTTGTTTATTTCAAGGTCAAAGCTTGTTAAAAAGGTCTGTGTGTGTGTTTTCTTTGGCCACACAGCTTGTGCCGGTTGGATTTGTGCAATTAGCAAAGTGTGACACGTAATGGGGCCTGACAAGGGATTAGCTATCAAACCTCAGCTGCTCCTCTTCTGAAGATTAACCCACATCCTTCTACACACTTGCCCCAGCATGCACAGGCACATACAACAAGGCGCAGGCAGAGAAAAGAAGTGTGTCTGCATTTATCTGTGGGGCTCCGGTGATGAAAGCCTATCGTCTGGCTCCATCAGAGCTGTTTGGGTTGGCGCAGGCTTGTGTGAGGTTTCCATTGTCAGAGGGAGGGGAGTGTTTACCGTCTAATCTTTGCCTCAGGGGTCGAAGACTGAACACAGTTATATTTATGTCCTGTACGCCAGTAGCTTTCCCTTCTTTGGATGTTTACACATCTCTGCTTTTTCTGTCTGGCACTGTCGTTTCACTTGATTGGCAACATAAAAACAATGTTTGATTGTTGACAGTACCAGACTTGAAGACTTCTGCAAGTTCGTGTAATTAGATTCTGCTGTGATTGGGCTCAACCACTGGATGTCAGCAGAGATGTGGTTATAAGGAAAAGATAGCGGAAGGTTGACCGACTTCACTCAAACCTCTACCAGTCCAAAAAGGATGACTGTCACAAAAGTGAGCGGCGATCAAGTACTGACTGCTCTGGAGACTCACACTCGTCCAGCTTCACGTGAGGCACTGAGTGTAACGCGATACCGACCACAAACGGAAGAAAAGATTCATTTGGGGTGCAGCGAGGTTACGGATGTGACCTTTTGTTTGTGCAAGTTATCAGCTTGAATCCCCCGCTGAACGTTTCGCTTTCTTCATGTTCTTAAATTGACCATCTCAGTTGCACTAATGCCTTCCAGAGGGATGTTGTGTATGTTGAGGAGAGAGGAAGTCCTGTGTGGGGGGGAGGGGGGGGGGAGTCCTAATTGGGATTATTACAGACTAGCTGCCATGAGTCACGGACGAGGTTTTGTTTGGTATGTGGCCAGAGGGAGAGAAGATCTTCGAATCATGGATGTGTACAAAGTGGGTCTCCCGTACAGGACAGCATGTGTTGTGCAGAGTGAGAATCAAGCAACCCTGAAGTCGCACACATCTAACACGAAAGCCGCCCCCCCCCCCCTCCTCTCCCCTTCACATGTTGTATCTTCCAACAAGGTCCTTCACCAAGTCATGGGGGCATCTGTCTATCTCTCTTGTCTTTGAGATACGGCTGTGAGGGTCCTGAGGGTGGATGCCAAGAAAGGCGAAACGCTGCAAAGATTATCTGGCGGGCAAAAATATGAAGGAAGGGCCTCCGGTTTGGAGGACGGAGGGGTGGGATGGAGGGGGTTGGTGGGGGGGGGGGGGGC
>JASSRZ010000080.1:10377446-10401089 GCA_032164315.1 Malacoctenus gilli
GTGTGTGTGTGTGTGTGTGTGTGTGTGTGTGTGTGTGTGTGTGTGTGTGTGTGTGTGTGTGTGTGTGTGTTCAGAGCCTCTCAGTAACTGTACCTCCGCACTGATTGGCAACGAGGTGCTGGCCACGGATGACCCCTGTTTTACCTGCCACTGCAAGGTAAAACATGCAATGTTACGACACCAGACTTATCCTGCAACATGACATCTGACTTCAGTCAGAGCCAAGACACGTGCACGCCGACACTTGTATTTCTTACTACATGAAGAATCCCATCAGTTTCAATTAATAGTAAAAACTTCTCTTGTTCTTTTGTAATGATACCGTATTTTACGTCACTTTGTGATAATTTTACCACCGAGTTGTTGGTTTTGCTTTCTCGAGCCTTTGCAGTGACGCTCTGTTTCTGTCCAACACAGGATCTGACGTGGACCTGCCTCCACCAAACCTGCCCACCTCTCACCTGCCCTCCGAATGAGCAGGTCACCCCTCCGGACTCCTGCTGCCCGGTTTGTACATGTGAGTTTTCACCTCAACATGATCACACCCCAGCAGCTGTTGTCGTTGACAGTCATTTTGAATGGAAATGAAACATTAATACCTGTACTGGTTGTTACAGACTGTACAATTGGGAGCCAAAACAGACGCGTGGCCAACGGCTTCAGCTGGACAGACAGTGAGGACGACTGCGTCAAATGTACCTGCAACGTGAGTCAGAGGAACGGAGTCACACAGAAGCAGCCTGCCGTTGATATTTTTAATGTGTTCGCAGCTTAGGAGAGCAGCTGTCTCCTTGTAGTTCATTCTTATCAGCAGTTTTAAGCATCCCGAGAGCAAAAGCTGCTTTGCAATCTTACATCATTTGAGCATTTTGAGTGAAACACATAAAGAAAAACTGCAGTATTATTCTGCTACTGAGATCAGAGCACTTTTAAAGATGTAGTCTGGATGGGATAAAGTTTTGATTGATCTTAATCTGTCTGAGGAGTGTCTGAGCTAAAGGAAATACCTAAATCACACTTAATTAAAGGCCTCGTATTCCCATCAAACAGGGATATATTTCCCAATCAAGTGTGGAGTTGTTTGTAGGTTTTTTTGTACAACACATTCTTATGAAGATGAAAGTTTTCTCTTCTGTGCTTTCTTAGCTGGGCTCAGTTGAGTGCAGCATTGAAGAGTGTCCACCTGTGGTTTGCTCGCCGAGTGAAAAAAAAGTAAAGGTTCCTGGGAAATGCTGCCACGAATGTCAAGGTATGATCACTAAAGAGCAAAGTGAGCTTCGGACATTGGACGTCCTTTTTGGCTGAAACTCGGGTCCAACAAGCTGGTCTGTTGTGTGTATTTTGTAGCCTCCGCGGCGTCATGTTTGTACCAGGGGGTCGAGTATCACTCCAACGAACAGTGGGGGGTGGATCAGTGCACCAGCTGTACCTGCGTGTCGGGAGATGTGCACTGTCAGAGTGAACGCTGCCCTCCCCTCACCTGTGCAACAGTCAGTATAAAAAACACACGCAAACATGTTTGTTTTTTTATTACAGTGATGTGTTCACATGAATCCGTGTGTGTGTTTGCTGTCAGGATGAGATGCCAGCAGTGGTCCCAGGTGTGTGCTGTCCTCACTGCATTCCTCGCCCGGCGACCTGCATTGCCTTCGGCGACCCTCATTACCGCACCTTCGATCGGCGCATGTTTCACTTTCAGGGAACGTGCACATACGTCCTGGCGCAGGATTGTGAAGGTGGAGACTTCAGGTGGGAGGGTCACCATGGTTACCTAAGCAATTCAGAGAGCTCACAGAACATGCAAAAAGCACTAGTTTTATTTGTTGTATGGCAAAAGCAATATTACACCAGCGAGCTGTCCTTGTGACAGCTGATTTCCCCTTTAAAGCCAGGTAATCTGATCAATTCTCAGAGCTGAGTTGATGCTCAGCTGTTTCTTTTCCTTTGTTCAGTGTTCATGTCACAAATGATGATCGTGGACGGAAAGGAGTGTCCTGGACTAAAGAGGTGACTGTGTTTCTGGGGGAAGTCACAGTGCAGCTTCTCCAGGACTGGGTTGTGAAGGTAGAGTCTCTTTGTATATTTGCTTTGTTGTAAATCACAGTTTTTGTGAGTATGAACACCAAACGATATTCATACCGTTCAGGTGAACACTGAGATTGTGACTTTGCCAGTCCTCAAAGAGCCATACATCTACATTGAGCGACAAACCAACACAATTTTGCTCAACACCAACATTGGACTGAAGGTATGAGGTGATTTTTGGTCCATGTAAGTCATCATGAATTGGAACGTTTTGTGACACACCTGAACATGGACTGGGCCGTCCTTAGGTGCTGTGGAGTCCTCGTGCACACCTGGAAGTGAGCGTGCCAGGCTCCTATAAGGACCAAACCTGCGGCCTCTGTGGAAACTTCAACAACTACCACCAGGACGACTTCAAAATGCCCAGCGGGCGAATCAGTTTATCAGAGTCTGAATTTGGCAACAGCTGGAGGGTAAGAAGCGATGTACCAGAGATGTAATCGAGAGGGGGGACACTTCGAAATGGATTTATGCACTACAACTGTATCAACTTTGTCTTGTCAGGTCACGAACGGCAGCCACTCTGTGTCCTCCTGCCGTCCCGGTGAGGACGTGGACCCCTGCAAGGACGCCGGCTACCAGGCTAAAAAGGGGGCCAATGCCCGCTGCAAGGTCCTGAAGTCCTCCGTGTTTAAGGCGTGCCATCGCGTCGTGCCCCCCGAGCCGTGGTACGCGGCCTGCGTGTACGACCTCTGTGCCTGCGGGGCCAACAGTGACGAGTGCCTGTGCGACGCGCTGGAGGCCTACGCCAGCCAGTGCAGGGAGGCTGGGGTCATCCTGCAGTGGAGGAGCGCATCGCTCTGTGGTGAGTTTGACAGAGGGGTTCACTGAAAGCAGATATGGGAGGGATATACTGGCATCTGGTGGTGAGCTCGTGCATTGCAGCCGACGAAGTGGAACGAAACCACTGAGAACAAAGACAGGACATTCAGGAAAAGGTTGAACGAGAAGATTTATTGAGTGTGAGGAAAAAGGGAGTTCTTTGAGAATATGCGGTAAAAGATACTAATAAAACAACAGGTTTAATGCTGTGATTTCTTTTTTCATCCTACTTTCATAAAACTGGTCCCTGCTTGTGAAATGTGACCATCGATTCCCCAACCTTCCAGCGTGTAAAAGGAATCTGTGATGGCAAACACTGGTCCAAAAGCCATAAAGTTCTCAATATTTCCACTGTCTCATTGTTTGTTCCTCTCTCCTGTCATCCACAGCCGTGGGCTGCCCGGTGGAGAGGGGCTTTGTGTTCGACGAGTGCGGCCCCCCCTGTCCTGTGACCTGCTTCAACGCCAACGTGCCACTCGGGGTGATAGAGAGTCACTGCTTCAAGCCCTGCGTTCCCGGCTGCCAGTGCCCCGCAGGCCTGGTGCTCCACAACAACTACTGCATCCAGCCGGACAAGTGCCCGAAAGTCATCCACAGCAACTCCTAATGATGCTGGAACTGCTCATTTACAAGTGGCCTCTCACTCTCACTTGTATGTGCACACACACATACGCGCACACACACACACGCACACACACCCATGCACTGTCACAACTACATCACCGTCCAATTACTGTATACCAAAGTTTTTGTTTTTTTAAACGATAACATTTAAGATAAATCATTGTTTCTCACAAATTCACCCAGAAAAAAACCTGCAATTCATTTTTTTTTTTACAATTGCTGTTATACAAAGCACTGAATATTTATACCACACAGGGATTATTTTTATTCTCAGTCTATCTGAACATTGATGTTCTCACTGCCTCACCACCATCTTTGATTCACACAGGTATGAGGTATTGTCCACTGTCTTTATCTTGTGTTACAGAGTTATTTACTTAAGAATAACAGTTTTACTGTGTCAAATCTCTGCACTGTGCAATGTCTGACTGTATACACAGAAAGCCGCATAATCTCAGGTACTCTCCTTTTCCACTTCGCCCTTTGCAAATAAATGTGTAAAGTATGCTGGTGGTGTTGCGTCCTGTGTTCAGTCTGAAAACAGAAGAAATAATCTGTTTCTAGCTTCGGAATAACTTGAACATAACGGGACATCTTGAAACTGTGATTCATCACAGCCTTTTTGGAATAAAGTTTTCTCACACAAGCGTTTCGTTTGTTTATTTTAACTATTATCTCGACATATACCTTGTGAAGGGGGACAGAGAGAGCGATGCTGACTGTAGCCAAAAATAAACAAACTTTCACTTGGCTTACTATGTTAACGAAGACACAATTCACACAAGTCTCATGTTCCACAGCATCACATTTCACTCCTCCGTCTCACCCTGACAGACACACTGTCACTTTTCTTGTGTGGTAATCCGATCCAACTGCTGTCCAGAGGACTGCTGTAACCATAGTAATGTCCTGCATAATTTATCACCACACGGCGGTGAAAACATGGAGCAGGTAAGATGTTTTGATGTCGTTTGAGCACGGAATTTGTTTTTTTTGTGTTTGTTTGTGTGCCTGCATGATGTGGAAAAATTTTGTCTCCCTGCTTTGCTTCAGGATTACATTGAAGGTCTTTATCGGTCGCTGGGAATGCCTGTCGGAGCAGAGTTTTCCTCAGAGGACGTGAGTCTCCTGTACCGGAAAGTGTTTCATGTTTCGTCTGACACCAGTGAAGCAAATTTAGCCATAAAGAAGGTAAAAAAAACAATTTTCAAAAATAGAGAAAAAAAGTGACAATCTTGATTCTAGCCAGGAGGTATTTTAATGTGTTTGCGTTTCAGATAACAGGACGTGACAATAGCTGGTCCTGCAATGGAGACAATATTTTGGGAGTTCTCCTAGAAATGGAAAGTGAGCGAGAAAAGAAGGAAATGGTAAATCACATTTCCCGATGATAATACGAGGAAGATTTTTCACTTTTTCCGCCTAAAACTACTGTGTTCTTTAGCTCTACTGGGACCTTCAGCTTCTGAATGCTGGAAATCTCGCTCATATGACGGATTGGATGCACCAAAAGTCAGACAAC
This sequence comes from Malacoctenus gilli, assembly GCA_032164315.1. Taxonomy (NCBI): domain Eukaryota; kingdom Metazoa; phylum Chordata; class Actinopteri; order Blenniiformes; family Labrisomidae; genus Malacoctenus; species Malacoctenus gilli. The sequence continues at coordinate 10,382,500 of JASSRZ010000080.1, forward strand.
AGTCCTTACAATTCACAGTCAGAATCCCTGCTGCCATGCACAGCTGAAACAGCCAGTACTCACGTATGTACATTTTCAAGCAGTTGCAGTGGGGTTTTTTTCCGCATAGATGCTGCTGCGCTATTGTCATACACTGCTCATTCTCTTATTTCCAGACGAGTAAACGGAAAAACCGAGCATGTGGTCAAGTGGCAAATATGAGGAAGCTCAAGAAAGCAGCGAGGCAGTGCTGGGCCAGGTGAGCATGTTTTGCTCATATGACGAGTTACTTGTTTTCGTAAGCACTGAAAGCTAGGTACAAATATCAATTTATGAAATATTACTTTTTTCGGATCACTAAATTGTGTCTATTTTTGCCACAGTTTGGCCTCCGGTGGAGTCCGAAGTATATTTCCTCTTCCCTGCCAGGGCCCAGGAACAGGGAGGTGTCAGGCATGGGGCTGGGTCTCCATGTCGGACCTCCTCCTTTTAGCGGAGGTGAAGTATGACGTGGTCACCCGCCTGCTCTACACAGAAATGCTGCAGGAGCACCACAGTAAGAACAAAGTCACTCCACGAACGATGCTCTTATTATTCCAAGTGCCTCCTCCTCAGCATGACAGAAGCAGCTCCAGATGCTTCACACCCCAGTTTCGTTCCTTCTTACTGTTGGTTTTCCAGCTGAGAGCGTCTGGGAGACGCTGCTTCCATGGCAACAACACAAGGAAGTGGAGGAGCTGGGGGATCTCGCAGAGGGCGCTTTGGAGTCTGTTGACGTGCTGTGCATGAGTGAACTGCCTGGAGCCTTCAGGACGTACCAGGACATACACACAAACACCAAGTTTGTACATTTTAATAACACCCTCTCCAACCAAACTTTGTTTTTCTATATTGTTAACTCAGATGGGCAAATATGAGCTTTTTTAATGTTGGACGTTTAGGAAGAGGTCATAAAGAGGTCGTCTTGTGGACAGTTGATGTACATTTAACACCAATGACCAAAAACATAACCAAAACATAACGTCACCGATGGAGGTAACAATCAAAGATAAAAATTCCCTTTTTTGCAGGGACGCTCTGGATGGATCCACTTACTGTAGTCCTGAGTCTAAAACTCAGTCCTGGTCTGCAGTTTCTTTACTGAATGACGTGCATGCATTTCATCAACACGAACGGCAAACCCTGACAGTCCTCAGTGGGCGGTAAATGCTTGCGTTTCACCTTTTGTCGCATGTTGTCAAAAAATTTACTTTCAAATGAATACCTCGTGCGTTTACGAGTCATAATATTTGAGAGAGAACGAGTGCGTCTATCAGTTCCTCTATCTTCCAGGCTGCACAGAGAAAGCCTCAGACTGGTGTGTCTACAAATCAGGTTGGCAACTCTGCGAGCTCAGAGGGAGAAAAAGTCCTACAGCGCTCTGCTGGCAGCCCGGCAGGACTTTGGGACATGGTGAGACAAATAACCCCCTCTAGCGAAAATAACCGAAAAACTGACAAGGAGCTTTTGCTCACGATCATCAAGACGCTTTGTACACTCAGTTTCAGCAGGAAAATGACTGTTCTTGTGTATTTTGAGGCCACGTGTGACCAGCCCCTGCAGAGCTGAGCAAGTCACTCTGTGGCTTTATGGTGATGAAGAAGAAGTAGTGGAGGACATAAAAGAGGACATCAAGACACAGCAGCAGGTAACACAATACTGTACTGACTGATAACCACTGACTCTGAGACAATGGTCTCTGCCTTTTTTTGTTAATGCTGATATTTACCTGTATACATCAACATTTCCTGCAAGTTTTTAAGGCCGACAAAGTCATTTTCTTTTATCATTTTTTAAGACAAGGGAGGAAACTTGGGTCTTCTCCCAGCAGGCATTGCTGCAGCTGCTGGTGCTGAGTCAGGAGAAGGAGAGAAAGCATCTGGTCAAGTTGGTAAATGGGGTCTCCCTGGAGGATTTGCTGAGTTCAGGTTGTGCAGCGCCTTCAAGAGACGGTAACTAATTATCATTTTCTCTCCGTAGCAGGTCGACCGTCTTTCTTTTTCTCACTCTCCTGTTCCACATTGAATTCTCTTGCCCCCCCCCCCCCCTGCTTCCTACACAGAGAGTAATACACAGGCTGCTTTGAGGAGTGGATGTGTGCAAAGGCTGAGACAAATACATGCCAGGCTGCAAACACACAATCAGAGAGATGTGCACCTCCAGTCTAAATTCAGTCTTGAGAATTGTGCAGCCGTCCTCCTGACCCACCTGGTGGAGGTTCATGAGGTTCAAACTACACTTCTACTGCAAGCACTTATTGATGAGGTGAGAGCTCACGCATGCACACACCCACACAGTGTGCAAGCTTGTATAAGTAATGATAAAACTCTTGCGTGTGTTTTGTAGAACACACTGCGTCTCCAGGCTCTGCAGGATAAATATGAGTCAGAAATCCGAGCGCAGTGCTTCTCCAACCTGCTCCACCTCCTGACCTCGGACAGCCCCCTGCCATCAGGGTCCGACAGCTATCCAAGTGTGACCGAAAACAGCAGCAGTGAGGCTATCGCAGCGAAATCGTATTACAGCGGTCGAGCTGAGACCCAAAATGTGAGCGGCGAGTCAGCTGAAGGTCAAAAGGTCGACACATCCCAAGAAGCGAGGAGGGAACTGCAGGAGGTCCGACCTACAGCTGACCCTAACAAACAGGATGTCTGTTCAGGTAACCCAGTTAGAACCTTATCCAGGGAGAGATGATGTTTCAACAATGACGAAAGGTGTCAAGATATCTTTTAACATACCTTTTCCTTGCAGGCTGTGGGGCTGCGATGGAGGATCTGCCCTACTTGGAGATTTCGTGCACGCCTGATGCAAAAAGAGACATTGAGGAGACTCTCGCAGCAGAGGGAGGAGCTCAGACGGAGGAGGAGGAAAGTGCGACAAAGACTCTGGAGAACTACGAGAAACAAGGCTCTCTCATCACTCTAGCCTGGAGCAAACCACCAGAGGATGGCACAGATGATGAGGTGGAGACTGGAGGCGCAGGGCTGAGTCTGGCTGCGGAGAGCAGCGTGCAGACCCCAATCCAGCCAACACGACGTGAGGAGGAGGAGAATCGGGGGACACACGAAGAGAGTAACCCAGCTGTGTCGCAGTCTAGTCCTGAAAACCAGGAGTGTATGGTGCAGGTGAGACAAGAGTGCAGCACACAACAGCGCACAGTCCCTGCCATTCATTTGATTTTCTTTGTTGGTCTTTATAGCCTGGCTCAACTACAACACCAATAGCTGATCGGCCAGAAAAGGAAGAAGCCATTTCTGAACCAGACTCCAAAAGGGTGTCAGAGAGCCCGCATGGCATTCGGCCACCTGACCTGGATGATTCCGCTGAAACTGATCCACATCGAATAGACTTCTGCACTGGGAACACCATCGCCACAGGCAGTGCTGGTACAGAACAGACTGGAGTGGAAATGCGTCCCACCGCAGACGAGTCGGAGCTGCGGGACCAGACGGGGCCCGTAACTGCTCACCACGAGGATCCGAGCGACGATGCCGAAGCTTCAGTAAGACGGCGGCCACTTTTTTTTTTAGGTCTCGCAAGGTCAAAACAATCCTATCAGCTGCTCTCTCACTGTGCTCTAGGTAGACGTCAAGATGTCAGAGTTGAAAACAATGAAGGAACCCCATCCGCTGGAGAAAGGGCGAATAAGAGCGCCGCTGTCTGCAGTGGAGCGGGAGAAAACGATGCGCAACCTGGTGGACATGCAAAGAAAGTTTGAACAGAAGCAGCAGAGAGACCGGGAAAGACAGATGCTGAGGGTGAGATACAAGTGAACAGAGGGGGGCCGTGGAAGCAGAGCGCAGTGGAGGGGGGGGGGGAGAAGCACTCTAACACTGTTTGTCTGACAGGTTCAGGAGCGTCTGTCCATCGTCCAGAACAGGAAGGCAGAGGAAGATCTGCTCGGCCTGAAACACACCGAAAGACTAAAGCATGTCACGCAAGATCTACCTCTGGTCAGTATGCTGTTGAGCCCTTTTGGTCAACTGCTTTCAACATGTTCTGGATGATCATGATAAGTCCTGCTACTGCGTTTTATAGGAGGACAGAAACCAGCAAAAGACCATCGTCAGAGAGCGGCTGGAGCAGCTCAGGAGGGAGCGCTCGTACATCATGCAGTCCAAAAGGGATAAGTAAATATCACTCTCGTTAATGAGCCCAGAAAGATTTATGTTGCCTGCTTTGCCTTCATAAGTTGTTTTTTGACCCTCCAGGAACACGGCAGGATTTAGGGAGCTTCTGGGTCCAGTTGTCATTCACAGCAGAGAAGCAGAGGAGGGAGCCGACTGGGACACGACAACGGTTTAACATCCCGTCTGAATATTTCGTCTCATTCGGGTCCAGAGAGGTTTTGTCCGACAAGTAACTTCGTACTGCACCAATAAAAAAGTACGATGTCCCAGTATAAAACTCACTGGGACGTCTACCAAAAACCGTTTTTTCCTCAAACCCCATTGCACCATAAAGGTTATGAATATAAAACAAATCTCAAACTTGTAATTTATTATACAGTTTATTTATTATTAGGACAACCATAAGCATCAACAATAATGTAATTTACCCATGACCCCCTTCAACTGTGTACACAATATCCCCTGTGGCCTAAATTACATACACAATGAGTCGCAGAGGTGCACGTCACCAGTCTACAGCAGCTCCTTAACTATTTTGTGAACAGAACATTTATATGCTGACCATTACTCACTGGTATAAGAAAACGTGACAAAAGGAGGAGACCGCTGTAGACCGTGACTGCACCTCTGGACTGGAGCTGTATTTATTTACAGGTATATGGGGATGGAGGAGTATTGTAACATGGCTAACAACTCTACGATGGGGAGATCGGTATAATACAGAGGGATCGGTGCGGGCCCAGTGGTTTTCCTGCAAGAGAGGAGAACCTCCCTGTTCTGGTGAGGAGAGGGGAAAATGACTGTCTACATGGGAGAGATTCTCAGCAAATAAACATTCAGTATTTTTCCTCTTTAGCCGACTTCATATGGTGTCTGCTCACACTGCAGTGCAACACAAAGCAGGAATACCTACAACCCTAAATAAGCAAGAACATTCCATGGCAGCTCCCGCACACTGAGCCGCTGCATTACACACGTACAAAATACACAAGTGTATCCTCAACTCACATCAAGAGTAAACACAAAGTCAGTTTCTGTGGCCTCAAACGCACAAACGTTCCCACAAACAAAGACAGAAAAAGCTTAAATTCCAGACTAAACAAAACCAAAAAAAACAAAAAAACAACAGAGTGCCTCTCCTGTAGGTGCTAAACTCAGAGGTTTGATATTGTAGTAGCCTGACATCTCAAAATGTGACACAACAGGCACACCCCATTCTGAAAGCCTGGGAGGCCACCTTTGACGAGGAGGTGGGTTTAACTTAGCAGGCTGCACAGAGGACACACTTTTAGGAATGTGATCACATTAGCTCTGGCAGCCAAGAACTGATAGCAGTGACACACTGAAACAGAAACAGGTGTGGTGTCCGATTTCTCTGTGTTGTCTGGACCCAGAATCTACACGGCCCGGATCTTCAGCAAAAAGCAGCATGCGCTTGTGTGTGACTGACTAAACTACACCTTTTACAAGATAGTGGACAAGGTTTGCATTTTATACACTAAACTGTCGTTTCCCACAGTGAAAGGTAAAAGCTTGGGATGAGAACGAGGAGGTTCCAGTCGAGTTCCGACTCTGAACCTCTGCAAATGAGACCACCTTCCTCTGGAAGTTTATGATGAGCACTACTGTCCATTAACACAAAAACGATCATCACAAATCCAGGATCTCTCTGATTTATGGGCACCATGGAACTGAGGAGGGCTGATGTCTGTGTGTCTGTGTGTGTATGTGTTTCATATATATATATCTGTGTATATATTACTCTCTTCATGATAATCATGAAAGAGTATATAAGTGTGCGTGTGCGGTAAGTCTTGGACGATGTTAGCAATGAGACTTGAGGGATGTTTGTGTATTTATTCGTTTACGTGTGTGCAAGTCTATGCATGAGTCTCTATTGGTGTGCACACTGCACCCCTGGGCCGTGATGCCCTCCTTCCTCATCAGAACTATCATTATACGCCTCTCTCCTGGCTCCACCTCCTGAACCTTGACTCTTGTCGAAATTGATCAGGTCAACTTCCTCTGCGTCTGCTGCGATAACGGGGTTCTCGGCACGAGCGGGCAGCAAGCATTCAAGTTCCTGGAAGAAGGGAACAACAAAATCACATTGCAACATCTCAACAACTCCTAATTTAAACGAGATAAAGAAAAATCGAGTTTAAAGCAAAATATTACTGGAATGAAACTCACATTCAGTTTTTCAGGGCTAATCCAATTGTTTTCAGGAAACTGGACATCAAACTTTATGTAAAGGTCTCCCTTCTCAAAAGGATTTCTGTACTGGGGCATTCCTTCTCCTTTCACCATTCGAATGCAGCCTATAAACACACAAAAAATTACACAAACATGAGAAAAACAAGCTTAAACCAAGATAAATCTTGTGATACAATGTGGGGCTTTCGGTTGTACATGTTTTTTTTTCTTCTAAGTTTCAAAAGGTGAGATATATGATAGCATGTTGGCTTCACGTTTCCACAAAAGCTTCTACCAGTGTTCAGTGTTTACCTGGTTCAATGACTTTGCCAGGCGGGTATTTGACAAGCAACTGACGCCCATCCAGATGTGCAACAGTCATCTGAAAGCCACATAGCGCCTCCACCAGGCCAATACGCTGAACCATGTGAAGGTCACTGCCGTCGCGGCGGAACTCCTGTTTCAAAATAAAATGCAGTCAAGGGTTTGGTTTAACATGTCACATTAAAGAGAAGACAAATTTGGCACATGTACGAGTTTTGGTACCTCATGATCTTTCTCCTGCAGCACAAGAACTATATCTCCAGGTTCGACGCCCGGCGCCTGATCAGCTTCACCAGAGAACGTGATCTTCTGTCCGTGTTTCATACCTTTGTCCACGTGGACCTCGAGCAGCTTTGTTTCTTTACACACTTTGTGACCCTCACACTTTCTGCAGCGATCTTTCTCATTTATGACCTCACCTGCAAAACCACAAAACACAAATTGATTCGCCTATTCATAACACTTTTTGTGATATTCTTGTATATCCTCCACTGCTATCACAGTGACGGCACATGCATAGGTGTATTACCCTCTCCGTTGCAGTCCGTGCAGACTGACTGCATCTGTTGGACCATGCCCGGGGCCAGCTGTCTAATCATGATTCTCATCCCTCGTCCTCTGCATGCCACACACTTTTGCACTGCTCCAGCCTTACCGCCCTGACTGAAAACCACAACGAAGAACAACAAATCTTGATAGGAGCCACTAGTATTTACAAAAAATGTCACCGACATTGCTGCAGTCACGAGATCAAAAGCAATAAAAGCAGACTTACCCATTGCAGGCACCACACAGCACATTCTTACTAAGCTGAAGCTTTGTGGTTTTGCCATTGTACAGATCTTCAAGAGAGACTCTGTTTGAAAGAAGAATAGTTAGCAAACATAATGTCGATGTCACACATAAAAGCATTCCATTCCATCACTCGAAGGCACTTACTTCAGAGGGTGCACCATATCGTCTCCTCTCCTCCGGCCTCCATTTCGTCCTCTGCCTTGTCCGCCCATGAATCCAAACAGCCCCCCACCGAAAATGTGAGAAAAGATGTCATCCATGCCGGGCCCTCCTCCTCCTCCCTCCCGTAGACCTTGCTCCCCATAGCGATCGTAGAGTTCCTTCTTCTCTGGGTTTGTCAATACTTCATATGCAAAACTAATCTCTTTGAACTGGGGAGGGAAAAAATAAAGAACAAACGCAATCAGACAACCCGAGACAGTCTAGGATCCAACGACATCAAAACAAAGGAGTCCTCTTGCAAATTAAAAGCCAAAAAAATTCACTCTTGTTTGGAGTGTCACATTCTTGCGAAATCAGAGGATATAAGTCACAGAGCGGTAAACATCAAAACCAGATGTGCTTTCCTCTTGAGAAAATCCATCGTGTCCTCTGCCCTGTGAGCTGTACCTGGTATTAATCTTCAAAGAGCTGTGCTGTGTGATCATGACAAATTAAAATGACATATCTTCCTCTCAGGTGTTGAGCAACTGAGCTGCTGCCTTCAGAGCTGTTGTAAATAGGACGTGTTTGCTGTGTTTTGGTGCAACATACCTTGTCTCCAGCATCTGGGTTTTTGTCAGGGTGGTACTCTTTCGCCAGTTTTCGGTAAGCCTGTGATAAACAACAAAGAAATGAGTATCTAAAAGAAGAGGTTTAATATAAACTAAGTTGTGGTGTGCTGAGCTCAAGTGCCTGCAGGTCCATTAGCAAATCACTAAAGTGTATTAACCTTCTTTACTAGCCAAGGGCTTGACTTGTCAGCCTGCTGTCACAAACATCAGGCCACCAGCAAGCCCATGGCTGCCTTTGACATGTCAAAACACTTGATTCATAAAAGAAGCTGAATCTTTTTGTTTTCACAAGGAACCAGAGTTATTGCCAACAATATAATTCCTCCACCACAGGAAGATAAACTCTATATTCTTGATTCAGATGATCTCTGAAAACCGAACTGTGTCTGACTTACCAGATCCAGTCACAAATGGTGTCCCCCCCCCCCCCCCAAGTAATCCAAAACCTAAATAAGGTATCACCTGAAAATGTTGTTGACTGTAAATTTGTTCACTATTTATTATTTGTTGATTGCATAATCACCTATATTATAGTCATCATTAGATCAGTTGTGTAATGGAATTCAATTAGAAGGCAACACTAACATTTGCCACTTATCTAACGAAGTTCCCAATCCCACTATAGTAACAACATGACCCACACTACTCATCCTGAGGCTGCTTATTACTCATTTTCTTAAGTGCGTGGGTTGGGTCGATTCAGGCATTAAGAGTGATTACTGTAAAAAAGCTTGAACAAGAAAATATGACTATGTGCAGACACAAACAATCAGTGAAAAGATTTAAGTTATTGCGAGCTATCTGAGGGTAACTGAAGCACAAGAGTTCATGGTCTGCAGTTCCTGACCCTGTCAAACGCTTCTAACTTGTTTGTTGATGTTGCTTGTTTTGTACTCTTATCTCTCCGAGGGTATTGTTGCCTCGCCTAAGTTGATGCCTGTGAAGGTTTCTGACTTTTAAAAGAAGAAAAATACTGTCCTCCTTTTGCTTAATAGCAAGCCCACATCGGTAATTGTTTGATTGAATTTAACCTCACGAGGTTAAAATAACGTTGAACAGTAACAATTCCCATCTCAAAGGAAAACTTTTTGAAGAGCTAATTGTCTAATGCTACCTTGCACATCATTAATGACTGACTGATTATAACAAGTGTAACCCAATGACTGCACAAGATTAAAAATCCATAAAGTAGAAATAAAGAAAAAAACGAACAAGTTGTTTTACGTATCATCTGTACCGTCCCCACGTTCGTAAACAATGAGGGAGAGGCTGAGGCCATTTTAGGGCCTAAATCTTTATTAGTAGCTAAAAGTGTAACCAGACGATTTCTATAGAGTCGTGTTATTTTTCCTTACATGAAAAATTAAAGCAACATCCTGACGTTTGTATAAAGTTTTGAGTCGAGGCTAATACTTCTGCTTCACTAAGGGTTACATCGTGAGTAGCTGTTAATGTCCACACAACTGTATCCACGGCGTAGTAATAACCGAGTGTTTTTTCCAGCTAGCTTCGCCGTATGTCCTCTACATTTTTATATAGATGCGTTGAATAATAAATGGACAAATGCCCTTTTGAACAAATGTTACTGTAAGTGGTGCAGGCTATTTGCTGGAACGTAGCACCTAGCATGAGTAGCCGGGTGAGCTATCACACTCGTGGTCACCAATGGTTTTCGGGCAGGCCAACTGCTTCCTCGAAACAAGAGAATTAAAAGGTGACATTTTAAAAGTGGCGACGGATTTCACACCATAGTTGGGCAGCCGGGTCTACCCTTAAATCGTACTGTGACGATACAGCGCACAGTTGTCTGGCTTTCTTTTACAAGCGAGCTTAGCGTTCAGTGAACTAAGCTAGCTCACATCCGTTAGCTGGTTTCTAGGCCACATTGCTCTGGTGACCTCTCTCCTCTTTCAAGTTTCACTGCGACTACCAGCGGATTCCGTGTTTAATGTCGGGACAGCTACGCACCTTCTTGAGCTCGTTTTCGGAGGCAGAGGGCGAAACTCCGAGGATGTCGTACAGCTTGGTATCCACAACGTTCGCCATGATGCTAACCGGCTACCACGGAGCGAGAGACCTTCTGCGGAGGTTCAGCTGAGCCGACGCAACGTTTACCGGCCGAGGCTGTCCGCGGCTCTGCCGGATACCGCAGACACAAACACCCACTCACCGACACACATGCCAAAAGACTGCGGCCACATAATTAAAAAAAAATAATAATCAGAAGAAATAAAAACAAAACAAAAAATGAGTAATACAACGCCTGTATTTTTGTATGTATTTTTCGTGAAAGAAAAAATATTCTTGCATAACATTTCCGGTTGATTTACAATGTGGACGTAAATAGGTAGAACAAGACTTGTGAACACATTGTGTGGAATAGCGAATATTGAGATCAGGAACTGTCTCTGACAACTGTTGTATCTGGTGTTGTTGATTATAAAATGTTGTTTCAATAAGAATTTCTATATTTTCTGCCTCGTAACTTTGTGTCTGAAGAATTCTCTAATCGAAAGACTTACAACAGCTTTAATGCCCTATTATGAACCCACTTTTTAATGACTGTGTGTTTTAGTTCATTCCTCACTAATTTCCCGAAACCATTTGTTTCAAAACTTTTTTTTTTCTAACCCAACCCCTTCCCACAGGAAAAGAACCGCACAATTTGCACCAGGTGGCAGTGGTTCGCACTGTCCCCTCACAGCTGGAAGGTTCTCGGTCTGGTGCCTCAGGGGAGCAAAGGTTGGGACATTAATAACACTGAGACCTATGGAGGGGATGGACGTGTGTTCTATTTATAGTTAATTTGGCAATTGGCTCAAATCATGAAACCAAATGAACACAGATTATTAAATGAGGTTACAACAATACCTAAAGTTGAGTGTGTGTTGTTTTTTCATGTTAGTGTTTGAATATTATAACATTCCTGCAACAACTCTATTTTTTAGACTGTATTTCATTTTTTGAGTATTGATGCGATTGATTGATCCGAGTATCTGATGGGGTTATAATAAAATCGAGCCCCTGACAGGATTTCTTTTTTTTTTTGGATGACAGCAAATAAACGGAGCTGTGTTCACACAATTGATGGACAGTCGAACTTTTGACTACGCTTTAAGGTAGTCGCCATTTTGATTTGCAAATCTGACAGTTGTTTTTTTTGTGCTCGCCGACTGCTGAATAACAACAATAAGCGCCGTGTCAACACAGCCCCCCTCGGCGGGCTGCCAGCCTCCGCCGTGTAACGGGGAGTGTAAATGACATTGCGTTCGGGCACAGGGTAGAGTCGGTAAGCTAACGGCGCAGTCATGAGTAAGCTGCTGCTATGGGCCTCCTCTGGGTGACCTGACGGACAAAGTCGTCGACTCGCGGCTTCATCTTCGCAGATGACGACCGATGAAAAGATGGAATCGGAGGTAAGACCTGCTCCTCTTTATGGCACGGGGTGGCAAAAATGCCCTGACACGAAGCACACAAGCGACAAGCATCTGCGCTGTCAAGTGGCCGAGAGGACGTCAACTTGGCGCTGGGTCTGCATCAGGAGGACATCGGTCCCCCCCCCTCACCTGACACCTTGAAGCCCCGCTGCTGATATAAAGCCATAACCTTTGGTAGCTTTCGAGGCTTTATTGGCGTTTTATCCCTGCTCGCGTCTTGATATAGTTTTCGTATTGTTAGCAATGCCAGGGTGCCATTGCTAGCGGGCTGGTTAACGGGTTTTGCATCCCCAGCAAGTGTCCGACGGCGCCGTTAAGCGCCGGAGACCCGCTGTAAATCAGACAAGTTAACGTGAAGTTACCGCTATTACGAGTTTACCAGCAGCTGTTCGGTGGGTTAACGGTCTGTAATCGTGTTAAAACTAAAATCCGTCATTAGCTAGCAGTAGCCGCGATCAGCTGCTGTCAGGACGCCTGACAGGCCTGTGTCAAAGCTGGTTTTGCCGTTTGTATAAGATGTAAAGTATAAATTTAGCTTCGGGAGGAAATTGTTCATTTTTAAAGCCTGGGTCCCAGAGACACCCGTTCGTTTGTTTAGAGATGGGTCCTCTCAGGCTACACAAACTGTCGATATTATGCAATCCTTTATGGTGCTGGGAAATAAGTAAGTTATGTTTTAGCCTCATTTTTTTTACCCTGTCAAAGGATCCATCTGTGCTATATGTGCTGACTTAGTTTGCGGGGGGAATTTACAGTCTCCCCCAAGGAGGATGGAATAAATCTGAAGCTATGCATTTAAAGGGACGGATGTTTTAATGTTTCTGTGGTTGTCCTTCGTTTAATTTACGATGGAAAGAAGCATATTTCAGGCTAGTTTAGTTTCTAGCTGTCCCCTTTTAATCAAGTTTTTCTTTTTAGAAGCACTGACCTCAGCCACTACGAGACTTATTTGACTGTATAAACTGTGATTCTCCCTCATATGCAGCATTGTATCATCTGCCATGAAATGGTTTTCTCGAGGAGCAAATAACACAAATTTGATTTAATTGCTTCCTGTTCTTTTCTAAGAGGAAAATGTATTGTCTGCCTTTTTTTAAGGATGTCACTGAGATCTCATCCTGTGTACAAAGGAATCTTGTGACATTTGTTTTTGTGTGTGTGTGTGTGTGTGTGTGTGTGTGTGTGTGCGCGCGCTTTTCCTCCAGTGTTTTAGTGCCCAGCGTTCATGAGTGAAGTGGGAGTGCTTTTGGTCTTTGCTGTGTGGGTTCGATGATGCTCTCTAATGTACTGACCGCTCAGTATCTATGAGGCAAATGGGTGTTTAGCAAGATCCATTTGAGGCTACAGCTCCTTGTCTTCGTGTAAGTTCACTCATCACACATTACTTTGTATCTACAGAGTTATTGTAACACACAATGTGCATTAACTTGTGGCTGCATAACATCAACGGTGCTGACATCCATTTCCTCTTCTGGCCAATAGCTAAGTGTATGTTTTGGTGACACCAGCCATGTTTTGGAAGTTTGATCTGCACACATCGTCTCACCTGGAGGCGCTGTTAGACAAGGAGGATGTCACTCTCTTGGAGCTCATGGATGAGGAAGATGTGCTCCAGGAGTGCAAGGCCCAGAACAGGAGGTCTGTTTATTTTTCACTCAACTGTAGCAGCAGCAGCAGCATGTCAGAGTCATTATTATGGCATTTCTGTTGTCATCACTTTTAAATTGACCCATTTGCTAACGCATGCTTCTTCTCTCATCATCTGGGATTTGTAGACTTCTCCTGTTCTTGTGTCAGGAGGAGTGCATGCAGGAGCTGGTCCGTATGATCACTTCAGAGCCCCCTGCTGGTGTTGAGGAGACCAAACGCTTCAAGTAGGTGCAGATGTGTCAAATATGCTGATGTGGTGGTTTTACTGTATCCCAGAAACAATGTGTTTTGCTGGTGCTGCATTACATCAAATTCCTTCACCCTGGAGTGGAGTCTAGTGCTGAAGACGAGGCAGACCAAAGAAAACTGTTTTTGCTCCTAAAACCAGTAATTTAAGTGTCTTCAACTGCATAATTTTCATTTGGAACGGTCTGTCATACAATCATACATTTATTCTATTTTGAATCTTGCATGTACAAATGCAACCGCTTGCCTACAAATCTCCATTTGTTTTTGCATCCATTCCTAACAGGTATCCAAATATAGCATGTGAGCTGCTGACATGTGATGTGGGAGTGATCAATGATAAGCTGGGTAATGAGGAACCTCTGCTGGAGACTCTTTATGCCTTCTTGGAGCAGCCATCTCCGCTTAACCCTCTCCTGGCATCTTTCTTTAGCAAGACAATTGGGAACCTCATCACGCGGAAGACTGAGCAGGTAACGCACACACTGCACACACTTGTTTCCGTACAGCAAACAAATGGAGTCAGCGGTGATGAGTTGTGTGATGGCTGTTCTCGGTATCAGGGTTCAAAGTTTCAGCCATGATGAAATGTCGCTGCACACTAAAGCAGTTTGTATTCAGACGATGAAAGCTGCACAGAATAACTGACAAGAGTGTAATGTAAGAGCTATATTTGTGTTCAGTCTGTCATTGTACCTTTTACCGTTCCTCCTCAAGGTTGCAGAGGAACTCTTGGCCCGACTGCTCAAATCACTGTCAGATTTAAAAGCTGATCATTAGCGTGTCTCCTGAGAAGCAGCATTCCTCTCGTGCAGCTGTGTGCACTCTCGATGTTCTTTCTTGTGTGACGGGGCCTTCCCTGCTTCTGGCTTTGTTTAGGTGATTAGTTTCCTGCGACGGAAAGAAGGATTCTTGTCCTTGGTCCTGAAGCATATTGATACGTCAGCCATGATGGATGTGCTCCTCCGCCTTATCAGCTGTGTGGAGCCACCGCCTTTGCGACTGGAGACCCTCACTGTACGGGATCTATTGGCGTATATTTGAATGTTTTGGCTGACGTTTCTGTGTAGTTATCTTGTGATATTTTCCCCAACAGTGGCTGAATGAACAGAAACTGGCCCAGAGACTCATAGAGCTCATTCATCCTGAGCGAGATGACGAGGTGAGAGATCATTTCACTATTTTAACCTTCGGGGGGAGTTTGTTTTTGAATAACTGCTTTCACTATTGCCTTCAGACTGACTGTGTGTGTGTGCTGGGCTTTTTTTCCCCACCCAGAGACAGTCCAATGCGTCTCAGACTTTATGCGATATCATTCGTCTGAGCAGAGACCAGGCCGGCCAGCTTCAAGAGATTTCACAGCCGGACCCTTTGCTGACTGTGCTTGAATCGTGAGTCAGAAAGTAGCACGCACACACATTAGTTCACACACTCTTGACTGGATGAGAAGGGGGATGACAGATTTCATTGTGTTTTCACAGGCAGCAGTGTGTGGAACAGCTTTTGCAGAATATGTTCTCAGGAGAGCGAACCGAGAGCTGCATCGTTAATGGGATTCAAGTTCTTCTCACTTTGCTCGAAATCAGGAGGCCCGTGTGAGTTGGAGATGTTGCAATAATACTTAATAACAATCATAATGTCAAGCTTTTTACACTTTTATTTCGTCTATTAAATAATTTGTCCCTCTGTTTCCTGTGTTGCACATAAAATGTGAATTTCGGGTGTGTTTTTGGCTCCTTTTTTTTTGGCAGGGTGGATGGTGTAATGGATGCTCAGGGATTCGAGAGAAGTTATACTGTTAACAGCAGTATTTTACTGGCCATCCAGCCACATTTGACACACTTCCACCAACTACTTCTGGAGCCACCTAAGGTACATAAGGCATCAGGTCATATGTATTATTTTGTGGGGTCTTCATCACAAGTCATGTTTGGTTCTGATATAATCTGCTTCTTATGTCAAAGGTAGGATTTTGATTTTAAACTTTGTTCTGCAGTTGTTTTGTATTTGTTTGCAAGATTGTAAACATTTAATTCGCTGGACAATAAATGTACTTGTATCAAATGTCTAATGGAAAAAATGAATCGACACTAAATTCTGATCTTGTTTTCGCAGCGAGATCATATGCTGACTACTCTGGGCGTGCTGGAAGAACCGCTGGGAAACACCCGTCTGCATGTAGCGAGACTAGTGGCCTCTCTGCTGTATACCAGCTCCTCAAGCCACGCAGTCGTAGCACAGGAACTGTGCAGACTGAACACAATGGAGCTCCTTCTGGTGAGACAAGGCAAAAAAAAAAAGAAGCAATTTGAACAGTTTCAACGTGCAATGTCCAGAAAGTGATACATGGGGGAAATGCATTCCTACTTTACAGGACTTGTTTTTCAAATACACATGGAACAACTTCCTCCACCTCCAAGTGGAACTTTGTGTCGCTGCCATCATCCGGCCCTGCGCTCATGAAATGAGACTGCAGACCGGTTTGGAATCCCAGGATAAAATCAAGCCCAATCAAGACGAGTCACAGGAACAGGCTTTGGCCGAGAGCCCTGCTCCCGAGCCTGCAGCCACCTCCGAAGACACCGCACATAACTTGATGGTGACTCATGTAAGTTTCTACATTTGTGTGAATTTCGAGCCTCACTGTAATTAATTTAAAAACATATACACTTATTTGTGTTGGTCTCTTTAAAGTTGTTTCAGCACTGCCACCTTGTCCAGAGGATCCTGGAGGCTTGGGAGGAAAATGACAAAACACAGTAAGGAAGCTCCAGATCATAATATGAAGTTTATTGATAATTTTTTTCTTCATACATTTTTTTGTATGAAAATGTGTGTGTGTTCTCATCAGTGTGATACTTTTTTGTTTAGGTCAGAAGGGGGTATGAGAAGAGGGTACATGGGACATCTGACCAGGATTGCCAACACAGTGGTCCATAACCTGGAGAAAGGCCCAGTTCACACCCAGATCAGTAACCTCATCATAGGTACACAAACACGTGACCTCCTGTGTGTTTTCAACAAATTGACGAGAACAAACATCAATTGACAGTCTTCCCCTCGCTTCAGTCGCTTTTTAAGACAGCAGTGTTGGTTTGTTTCGATGCAGATTTGCCAGAGGACTACAGGGGGCGCTGGGAAACCTTTGTGGACCAGACACTGTCAGAGACCAATAGAAAGAATACCATAGACCTGGTAAACCCTCACACCTTCCGATTCTTGTGGCCAGCGACATTTTTGTTGTGAAAATCCGCAAACTTTTGCATTTGTGTTTGTGTTTCTGTGTTAAGGTTGGCACCGGAAACCCTCGTCCTTCCTCGGAAGACGATATGGAAAGCCCCTTCCCTAAAGAGCTGACGATACAGCAGGTATACACACACATGCAGAAGCACACAACCGAAAAAGTATGCTCTCTTGCGAGTGTTTTGTGTTTAGCTTTTTTTTTAATTGATAATATATGTTTGTAGGCCTTTTCGGATTATCAGATCCAGCAGATGACCGCAAACTTCGTGGATCAGTTTGGCTTCAATGACGAAGAGTTCACTGACCATGACGACAGCATCGGGTAAATGACTTTCAAAGTTTCAAGTGTTTGTGAAACTTATTGTCGGTTTGGTTTTCTGAATGAGTATTTCTCCTCCACCAGGGCAACATTTGACCGGATTGCAGAGATAAATATCAACATTGATGCGGGCCAGGACTGTGTGAGTTTCAATAAATAAATAAATGTTGGAATGTTACAATGTTGTCTTTTTTTTTTTTGCTGCAGATGTTTAAATATTCGGATTAATAAGCGGTACAGATGATGAGATGTTTAAATATTTAATTGATTCATACAAGTATCTTGGTACTTGGAAAAATATGGCTGCAGCTGACAAAGCTTTCACTCTGGCAACAAAGGGATCTGCGGAAACCACATTTTAATGATGTGTTTCTTTTCCAGGCTAACACAGCTGTGTTTGAGGCTTGTGCCAAAGAGAGGATTCAGCCCTTTGATGACGACGAAGAAGACATCTGGGAGGAGAAAGAGATAAACTATGCAACACAAACCAAGTCTCGAAACAGGTGTGGGAACTCCCCTCCAAGGAGTAAACTCTCAACGCGGAGTGTTTGAATTTAGCAATGCAGCTTATGCTTAAAATATTTGAAGTCGCTGACCTGGCACGAATGGAAACAACCTTTTTTTTGTCTCAAGGTTTGGAGGATCACAATCCTCCCAAACCCAAACAGCCAGTAAGAGCTGCGTAAGGACTTCGCTCTCTGGCACTGAAGTCGCGGACACGGCCAATTCGGACTCCGAAGGAGAAGACCCTAAAGACGACCTGGATCCTTTCGCAAGCCAGGACCAGCCTGAAGGAACTCAGAGTGAGATCTCGTCTGCTGCACAGACACAACCCTCTTTTTTTTTTCTCTCCATTGCCTGTTTTAGTACTCAAACAGATTGTCCGCAGGTTGGCAACAGAGTGTGTGGTCCTTTTTGTTGTCAGGTGTTGGCTGGGTGGCTGACTTTGGGGAGGTCAACTCCAAGGCTCCAGCAGCTGGAGTGGGCTTCGCAGCCTGGGACGCTCCACCTTCTCAGCCAGCTGCCACAGAGGCCGAGGACAAGGGCTGGGCCAAGTTCACTGACTTCCAGCCTTTTTGTTGGTGAGCGTGTGCACGTGTTTGATGTGTGATGCTCAGTGCAGAAATTCAATTGCGCTTTGTCCTTCAAGTCCTTTAACCAAAAAAAGATTTAAATTCTGTACTGTATTCTAGATGTAACCTTTATTTAAAATTACAATTGATACAACAAGCATGCTATGCTTCAAGATCAACGTATTTCATATGTTTTCATCCAAGCAGCTCTTGATTCCAAACCGCTGGTCATTTCTGTTTTGTAAGTGATGACTTACTTTATACACGGTCTCTTTTCCGTGTGACCTCATTTCGACCAGCTCTGAAACGGGCCCAAGATGCAGCTCTCCCGTGGACTCAGATCTGAGTGGATCAGACAACAACAAACCAAACCAGAACCGTACGTA
>JASSRZ010000080.1:10402757-10414121 GCA_032164315.1 Malacoctenus gilli
AACTGCATCCATGTGATAAGTCTTTCCTTAATTAAACCGTTCAGGGGCCAAAGTGGAGGCAGTGACTTTCATTCAGACCACCCGCCCCCCCCACCACCACCACTAACAGTGTGTCTGAAAGCATGCTGTGAATTACCGATGGAAACAAGTCAACATGTCAGCATCCTAACATGCCAATACATTAGCAAGTTACTAACAGTGTACCGAGAAGCATGCTACAGTCAGACTCTTCTCACTTTGGACGTGTGACCATTTGAAAATGCAGCTCGGTCTGATGATGGAAATCAATTGTAGCAAAACAGTGTGAATAAAGCAGCATCTCGACGACTGTGGGGGAAGAACCGCGGAAACAAAACGACCACACTCAGTCCTTTGCCACACCAAAACAACTCAGATGCTCATGGCTACTTGTGTATTTTTATTCCAGTCTTACATACAGTTTTGTTTTTTTTTTGGTCTTTGTTCCAGTGAAGCAGACAAGGTGCCAGGAGAGGGACTCTCCGTCAAAGACAAAGGGAAAGGCAACGACAAAGAGGCGGAAAAGGGAAAGAAACAAGGCTCCTGCTCCAGCCCAATTACAGCCAGTCCCACCAACCAGTCCGCTGCTGTCACACAGTAAGTGTGACTTCATTTGTGTGTTGTGTATACAGCTGACTGTAGCAGAGGCGGGCTCGCCCAACAGCAAAAGCTGTGAATCCTCCCAGTCGAAGTGTTGTTCATGTTAAAAGTCCTTGGAGAAGATGCTCGCGAACCCGTTGACATTCTTAGCCTCCGAACACAGACGTGATCTGTATGTTCTGTCCTGGCAGAGTGTCTTTTGTGTGAAAGGGCTCAGTCTCAGTTGTACTCTGCTAGTCCCACTTATGTTGCTGAAGGTGTATAACAACCTCTTGTTCCAGGTATGCAGGTCGAAGAGACTGAAGGATGAAAATTCCTGTTCTCTTTATCTGTTCTCGCAGAGAGATGCAGTCCTCGGCGAATGGCCCGGCCTAACAACGTGGTCCAGACACACGCGCCATACCCGTTCATCCGACAACACAGCCATGCCACCGTTCCGTCCCGTAAGCCCCCCCCCCCCCTCCTCCTCCTCCTCCCCGCAAATATCCTTTTAGTGTCTGATGCTCCTCAATGCTGAGGTCACGAACGGCATTTATGTTGGACACCAGAAATGTACACGGAGGTACATTCGATGTCTCTCCTGCGTCCTCACGACATAACGACGACTGAACTGCTCCTGAGAGGATTGTTCTACACAATACGTTGTGTAACAATACAGTGTGCCAGACACCCCAAAGCCAAATTGTGTTACCATTTTACATTGAGCTTGGAAAGAAAAAAAAGAAAAAAAAGGTCCCACTTGAAGCTGTTGTGATGAGCATTGTGTCCGTGTGCCAGCTGCACTTTAATCTCGACGAAACTCCCGAGTCTGAAATTTCACATTTTCTTAGAATTTTGAATCAGTTTGATAAGATTCGAGTGGCCCATCTGCACTCTGGGCGATCAACCGTAGCCCAGCGGGTTTTTCTAGCAGAGCATTTGACTGTTTACACTTTAGTAAAGAAAACTGTACTCAACAAAAATCAGCCAAGATCACAAAAGCCAAGATGCTTGCAAGGCTCGTAAGACTCCAGTTTGTCTGTGGCATTTTCACCGACGTCCAAGTCAAGCAGACACTTTATTAGCGCAAACGTGCGAGTGGTTGATCATTTGGAATTGTTTTTCTGCTTCATGCTCTTCGAAATATTTCTCGCCCAAGCAAGGTTTTCGTTGCTCTGATCACATTGCACAGAAACAGACTTTTATTGTGCATTCGGGGCATCAAATTTTAGAGGGTCATGTGTCACTTCCTCCTCTGACGTGTAGATTAGAGGTGTGTGTGCGTGTGGTTGAATCCACCTTTGTAGGTTTGTGTGTGTGCGTGTGCGCGCGCGTGCGTGCGTGTGTGTGTGTGTGTGTGTGTGTGTGTGTGTGTGTGTGTGTGTGTGTGTGTGTGTGTGTGTGTGTGTTTGAGCTCTGTCTGGGGTACAGAGTACATTCTCAGGTCAAAGGAGAGGTATGCAGATACAAAGAAAGCACACCTGTGTAACAAACACGCACACAGACACACACACACACACACACGTATACAAAATTAGGGCCCTACACACAAAAACACACAAACAGATCTACAAACACATGCAAAAAATAAGAAAAAAAAAATCAATGAAAATGACACGAAGATGTGCACATACCAATTCATACCACTCTCAGAGCTGTTTAAATGTAATATTGTGAAATTTGAACCTGTATTAGGTTGTGGCTCTTCTTGGTAACATGTAAACGTAACATAAATGTAAACAGTATATAAAAACAGTATATCTATTTTTGGAATAAATCCAACGTATGGGAAGGCAGTTGTTTTGCAGGTTGCAACGTGTGTATCGTATGTGTGTTGTACTGTTGAACTGAGGCAATAACGACGTCTGTGTTTTGGTTGATAGGCCAGCATCAGTTCCTGTTCCTTTGCTTACATGCTTCCTCCGCGGAGGTTTGGGAGTGCGCGTGTGGCGAATGGGAGCGAGTTGTCTGCAAGTGAGTCTTCCGTCGCGTTTACTTAAAGGACAGTTGATCGGGGATTGCAACTCGGGCCTTATTTTAATTCACCGCTATCGAAATAATTGCCGGTTTCACCGCACGAGTTGTGACGGCAGAATAAAGGAGAGCGTTGCATTCGCACTCAAACAGCCTTTTGTAAACACCTGTCACTCAAGAGGGAGACGTTGCACAAGTGTCATATCATCTGTGAGCACATAGCTTTTCCATGAAGGAGCCGTGGATTGAATTCTCACAAGAGTCACACATTGCCTGAGACTTCTCGTTGTATTTTTCTCACCGTATCTGCTGCGCTTTTTCAGTTTTCAACTGCAGTTTAATGTCATCGCTTTCAGTTTCAACAAATTGTGACACGCTGGGGGTTTTTTTTCTCCCCCCAAACTGTGTCTTTACAGTTTGACAACATACTGTAAACCTTTCATTCTGACAGAGCATCTTGGCTGATTCCAGACTCGCTGGGTCTGTGTCTCGCTGCAAGCAACCGCGCTTTCATCCTCGTCCGATTTGTTTGTGAGGCAAATTAGGATGTTTTTAATTCCGCTCTCTTTGCCTTCATGCGAGTGTGCGGCGCTTGTTCTTCCTGCTGATCTGTGTGCTCAGGTCCACACACATCGTCACATAAGATCCCACCTGAAAAAGTGATCCTTTCATAACTTTAGAGCTCACAGACTCCCAAAAAGTAAACGTCATGTAGCTATTTTTTAGGAATTTTTCATGAAATAAAAGTTTGAAATGATGTTATTCATCTTTGACCAGCTCTTTTTAAATACAGTACCATCTGATGAACTGTTATCCGAAACAAACAACTTCTGAGGGGGCCATCAAAGTCTTTCTCTCAGCTCCATGAAGTGTACAGACATAGAATGTAAATAGTGGCTGTAATTTAACACCAGCTTCGTCGTGTCGTTGGCTGCTGCTGTGCCTGGAGCGGATTCTCATGTAACAGCGAAATCTGTGACAAGCTGACATAAGCTTGTTCGAACCTCGTTCAAACT
Source organism: Malacoctenus gilli (assembly GCA_032164315.1). NCBI lineage: Eukaryota > Metazoa > Chordata > Actinopteri > Blenniiformes > Labrisomidae > Malacoctenus > Malacoctenus gilli. The sequence continues at coordinate 10,406,345 of JASSRZ010000080.1, forward strand.
GTTCATTCACAGCAGTCTTAACTTTGAGCTTTAGCCTCAATGAGTGACTAAAACAAGAAGGCGTAAACTCTTAAGTGTAGAAGATGCTCTCTAATCTTTGGGACAGGAAAAACCACCAAAACATCATCCTGTTCAATCCATAACGAAAGTAATTTGTGGAGTGGCAGTTGGCGAGTTTCTGACATCTTCCCTTGCTTCTCCACAAAACTTTGTTTTTATCTTAATTTATTGAACAACAAAAGAAATCAAAGACGAAAAAGGCAACGTGCAGAAAAAACAGCCTAAGTTGTAAAGGGGGTGGAATTATTCTTTAAGTTTGGATGTGTCAGAGCGTCATGCTTTACTTTACCTTCCTCCTCCTCTCTCTCTCTCTCTCTCTTTCCTTCTCTCGCTCTCTCTTGCTCTTTCCCTCTCTCGCTCTCTCTCTTTCTCTCTCTCTCTCAGGGCAGGAGTTGACTTTATTTGCGTTCAAAGCCTAATTGAATGATTCCTTCAGATTGTTGTATTTAAATTTTTTTTAAGGCACTTTTTCTAGAAGCACTTTTGATTTTGTGTCCGATGGCTTGCAAAGTGCCACCATGGGTTGTTTTCCTTTTTTCTTTTTTTTTTTTTCTTCCCCTCTGCAAGAGGTGGGAATGTTTTGACTTGAATGAGAGAATCATGTAGATACTGTAGGTACCTTCTCTTCAATGCTTTCCGCCAAAGTGTGTCTTCCCGCCAGCGGACGACTGGTTTCCATATCTGTGAAGTCGCCTCCTCTCTCGCAGCGGTCCTCGCGGGCCCGCGTTTTATCGGACGCCGTCTTTGTTCGCTCCAGCCTCCTTCCCTTTGAGCTGTGTGACGGAGTTATTCGAGGCGATATATCACGTGGCAAAGACACACTTGAAAGAATTGTCCGCGAGTGCTTCAAGCTGTATGAAGGGAGAACTACACGGACAAGTCGCGTTTCAGTTTTTTTCGCCGCGAGAAGGGCGAAAAATAAGGCTGTTTCATGTGGAGGTTGTGGACGGGGTCAGACTACTTTATCGGTTCTTCGCCCGACCTCTGCACTGCGGCCGACCTTTACCATGACTGCTGTGTTGTTTTCGTGCATGTGCCTCTTGGGCACACACAGACCTGTTGGGGGCATTGCAAGGTCTGCAACAGTTTCACATTTAAGTAACGGTTAGGATGAAGAATCTAGGAGCAGCTTTTACAGACTTTTAGGGTAAGAGTTCAGGGTTTGGTGCCGTGTTGTGTTGGTTTAGGTCAAAGAAAGAGGCCAAAGCAGGCGGTAGGTAGACGTAAAGGCCCTTCAGTCAGGTTTAGGGTTAAATGGCTTTTTCTCTTGGGCCCTCTTCATTTTGGGAAAGTGTGTTTGCGTTATAGTTACGGGTATGTTGCGATTTTATGCATAATGGCATGAGGTACACCGCGGTCATCTTTAAGTGCCATTAAGTTTGCACATGAGTCCCACTAGGCACTGTATCCAACAGCGTGAGCCGAGAGGGTTGGGATGGGGTTGCGTTTTCTCCGTGTTTACCCGGGGCAGGTGACCAACACCGAGGCTGTTTCAGGAAGATTTGTCACTTTATTGCGAGTCGCAGTGGTTTCCAAAGTGTGGGGCGGGGCCTCTGTTCGGGGTCGCGAAAGGGTGCGATAGCGTTTGTAAAGGAGGGGTCAGTGCAATACCTTTAATTCCCTGCATTTGTTTTTTGTGACAAACCAAAAGAGTGAAGGATCAAGTGTTGGATAGAGATAAAGCTAACAGACGACATCGATTTTAGCGCGAAAACTGTAACTTGGAAAGTTTACTGTTGCTAACGACATTGATATCTGTCGCTTTTTTTGACCGCAAAAGTGTCAAAAAAGCCCAAGTACCCCAATAAAGATGAACATATTGTAAAAAAAAAACATCAGGAAGTTTTTCGACTCAATTGTACTTACAGGAGTTGATCAATGTGGTTGCCACTCAGTGAGGAGAGGCTCATGTTCCCACACTTTAAAAACCACTGGTTTACTACATTTTTGGTGTGTCTGTGTGTGAACGAAGTGGGGGGGGGGGCACAGCCGCCGTGTTGTTAAATGCCTTTTTTTTTTTTTTTTTTTGTAAAAGCGAACTGATGCTGGTGGATTTTTCTTTTCTTTCTTTTATCTAGAGAGTAATGTGTCTGTTACCTGTTGTCAATTTAGCTTGTAAATTCAGATCTGAACCTAATAAATATGTCAAAGAAGAAACATTGGGCCTGTGTTTGTCTCACATGAACAGCCCTGCTGTACAAACACACACACACACACACACACACACAAGTGCACAAACAGAGCTGCACTTGGGATATATTTACCTTGGAGGCAGGTGAGCCGGTGGATTATGTTGCTCCCCGATTCAGGCTCCTTTGGTAAACGACACTTGTTTGCAATGCGGCCGCTCGACTCTTAACCCGTCTCCCTCGCTGGGAGGTAAAAAACCTGCCTGTTCCACAGGTCTCGCCGTGCTGCAGGCGGAGATGGGAATCAGTTCCTTCAATGTCGAAGAAGCACCTGAAGACGCTGCTGTTCTTGTCTTCGGTCGCCCCTTTTGGATTCTTAATTTTCAGCCGCCGGGCCCACCTATACATCACGTCTCTTATTCTCGAAGGGTGTAGGGTTTCATTCCTTGGCTCTGATGTGCGTGTCCTCACATTCCTCCATATAGTATGAGTATACTGATACTGAACACACCTGCTTCTGCAGCACCAGACTCTCTCCCGCTGGATTTTCGCCTCCTCGGTTCCCCCCCCCCCCTAACTTTTTCTCCTTTTGTTTCTAATTACGCCCCTTGTTGTTTATCGCTGTCAGCATCTCCCTGCTGTGTCTGCGGAGAGTGCACACATGTAAACTATGTGTATGCAGAAGGGAGGGAAGGGGAAAAAAAAAAAGGGGGGGAAGAAGGCGGAGTTGTGTTTTGGACTTAAATGGGTTGTGGAGAAACCTGCCTGTCTGCTCGGAGCGGAGCGGGAGGAGGAGCCTGTGGGGTGTGGGACTCCAGACAAAGGAGACATAAGCACACTGACACAGTATCACTGGGGTAAAAAGAAGGGCAAGCAGAGGACTGGGACAGTTTTCAGTTTTTCTTCCCCCCCCCACAGGAAACGGTCCTCAACCCCTGGACTACTTTTTGTTTTTCCCTGTTTGCTTGGGGAAAAACTTTGCCAGGAGGGATCCTTTTTCCTGTGTCAACTGCATGGACGCGTCCCTGAGCTGAGGAGGACGTCCGCGTCGGAGCAGCCGTCGCATGTTGCCCGAAGCATGTAGGAGCGCGCGGGTCAGCGTGTGTGAGATGGAAAAGTTGGGCTGGCGCGAACAACTGCTCTGCTCTTAGCTCTGCGCCATGGGGGGTTGCCATAGTTACCCCTCAGCGACGGAGGCGGACGGGAAGACTCAGCCTTCGGACATCAACCGGGACAAGCTGTGAGTTGCGTTCCCCTCCGTCTCAGCTTTCCCTGTGCGTTTGTTCCTGAGAGTGTTGTTGCTTTGACTTTGCTTTTGGTGCCACGTTATGTGGAGGTCTGCAGACAGCGAGGCAGACATGCAGGTATGCGTAATGATAGTGTTGAGGAACCTAGAAAGCTGCTCCATATGGTTTACTGAGGAATGTCCTCCAGATAACTGTGTGTGCGCGTGTGTGTGAGCGTGTGTGTGTGTGTGTTACATATTTGTGTGATGCCATCAGTGGCGACGGATTCCTCTAACAGCGGGAACACATGTTGAGAAGCAGTCTGAACCACCAAACTGGGGAAATGTGTTTCAGCTCAGTCACTATGCAAATGTTTGGTCCAGGACGAATCTTTATTTACAGCCAGCTGGCTGCGCTGGAGTGGGCTGTTTATCTCGCGCTCACGCCAGAGGTAAAGGTGACCAGATGGCAGAGAGAGAGAGAGAGAGAGAGAGAGAGAAGGAGAGAGGGAGAGCGGGGGGGGGGGGGTCACAGAGGAGTGTGTTTACACACAAACACGACATGACAAGTAGCTCCGGGTTCATCGTGTTTGTGTGCCGACAAGTGGAAGCCAAGAGGCGTTCATCGAGGTAATGCCAGCGAGCTGGAACGGAGCAGGATGTGGACCAGTGGAAGTTCCTGGAGACTTTGGGAGAGCGCGATGTGGCGTGGATTTGCACGACTCTTACCTTTTGTGCGGCCGCTGTTTACATTCTTCTGTGTCGCTGTTCCTCGCCTCTTGCTCTATTCTGGCCTCTCACTTGGGACAAAGACCTCCTGTTTAAACCATTAAACAAATTCTCCCTGCCCGGCTCCCTCGCTCGCACACTCGCACACACATTTACACCAGAGTGGGGGGGGGGGAGTGAAGCCCCATAGAGAGCACAGTGTTTTGCCTTATCACTGCAGGCAAGGTCACACTGAGTAAACCCTCCCTCAGCTGCTCGCCAGGGATGTGTGCTAATATCTAAAAACTGACCGTGGCAGCTGCCCGATCCACCACACATTCAAACATTCACAGTGAGCTTGAAACAGTGTCTTTCGTTAAAAACGGAGCCCTGTCGTCGGACAGATCAGATCACTCCTGCTCATCACTGTCCCACACCTCGCACTTTGAATAAAGTCAAATCGTGTTGTCGACTTTGGCTTTCCAGTAAAAACATCCTTCAACCCTTCATCCCCTCCAGTCCCGCGGATTTCGCACAAGCCCCCCCCCCCGAATAAGCTCGAACTCTGTTTTATTAGCAGGCAGTTGAGGAAGGAAATTAGATACAAGGAGTTCAAAGCTCGGTATACATAAAATCAACCCCACCAGGCGACTAAAGAGGGAAAAAAAACAAGACAGCGGAAAGTGTTTTGGTATGTTTTAAATCAAGGGAGCGCGACGTGATGTTGGTCTCGAGCAATTATGGGTGGGGGGGGGGCGACCTTCAAAAAAATCCCTATAAAGGCTGCTGAAGACTTGCTGAAGACCATGTAAAAAGGCTCATTTTGCATTTGGCAGCCACACACACAGCCAAAGCTGACATAAACAAATGATTCAAACGGTCCTTTCCCCCCCCCCTCTTTCAGGTACAAACAAGTTTAAAAAACCAAAAATGTCTAAATTCACCAAACTTTATGAAGCAATAGAGCATGATTCTACCCCCCCCAACTTCTTCCCCCTGTTTAAAAGACTATTGTTATGTACAGTAGAATCAGGGAACAATTTACTTCTTCAAGGGGAAGTGGGCATCCATAACCGCCCTCCTGTAATTACTGCCCGTAAGAGGTGACGTATGATGGAAGAACTAGTTTCCATGTGTGTGAAAGAAAGCCCAATAACACATTAACAACAGAGCAAACACACAGCAACGGGACATTCCTCCTCGGTGACCTTATTTAGACGAAACGTTATCCGCTCAAAACACGCCGAGATCCTGCTAAAAAAATGGCCACTTTCCACATTCATACCAGAGAGTTTGGAGGGGGGTTTTTATGTTACATGAGTAAAGATGTTAGATCAGCATTTTCTATTTTTAGCAGGGTTTTTTTTTTCTTCACTCCAGTGTCTGTGTTTCTCCTTTAAGTGAAGAATGTGTGCACTTTTGGCACCTCTGTGCAGGAAAGACCGATTTCTTTTTCTTTTTTTTGGGGTTTCCCAGAACCAGCAGGCCTCGGCGCTCGGCTCTCCATGAGCGTGCACATTTACTCCTCGGTTATTTGCTTTTGTAGCAGTGAACAATGCAGCAGTCAGCTTCATTATCAGTAATTACTCTGGCTCCGAATTAGCTTCTTTCATTACACTTACTGCTGATGTACTGAGTGGTCAGGTCTGCAGTTACAGCTCCGTGTGTGTGTGTGCGTGTGTGTGTGTGTGCGCGTGTGTGTGTGTGTGTGTGTGTGTGCGTATCGGCAGAAACAGACAAGAGAGCATAAAACGTGTTATCTAGCAACTGCAGCAGCAGTAATTAATCCACTGACCTATTGGTTGTTTTCAATAGCGGAATCTTCTCCGTCCGTCTTTCTCTATCTGCGTCCGCCTCATTAACGCCGCACTCTCCTCCCAAGGGGAGTTAATAACAATAATCAGGAGGAGCGCCCGTATCTGCAGCAGCAGCACGTGAGCCAGCGGGTCACACACACGGACATGATCGCCCTCACCGCGCTGCCGCCGGGCATCGACAAGGCGGAGTGGCTCGCCAGCAACAGTAAGAACTGGCACCCGTTTCCCCCCCCCCCCCCCTCCCGCCGAAAAAGCACAAACATTGCAGGAACAAAAAAAAAAAGCAAACAAACAAGATGTGCAAGACCCAACGGTTGTCCTATCGATCCCTTTCAGCTGTGTCATTTTTCAAGCACATAAACCTGTTCTCCAGCGCGCTGTCGGAGTTCTGCACTCCCAGCACCTGCCCCACCGCCTGTGGACCAGGCAACACGTGAGTCACTGAGCATCACACTGCGCACGTACGCACACACGCACACACACACTGCAGCGAGGGAAATGCAGTGTTACACATGTGCATGTTGTTTGAATACACATACATAAATTCTCTGTTATAAGCAGTGTCATTTAATTTAAACGCTATTCTCATCTTTTGTGGTGCTAAAGAGATTTCAGGCTTTTTTGCATTTGAATACTTTTTTGTGGTGAGACGTAAGGAGAGACGTTGTTTCTGGGAATTGTTGGGAGTGGACGATACCACAACGCAAGTGGACGTGTAGCTGTCAAAGTCAGTTAAACTAGATTGCGACAATTCCTCGGTGAGCAAAACAAACAAATGAACAGTCTTAAGCACCAATTCACACAAAACTGAGCTTTTTTTTTCATCATTGTTCCTGATGCTTCGCGTGGGGCTTTGTTTGCCTTTTTTAAACAGCCATTTGCTTACTTGCAAGAGGCAGATTTTTCCTGAAGTTCGTCACCATCAAACTGCACCTCATGAGAGCAAAAATGAAGCTTTTTAAGATAAGTTGTAGGAAAAATAAGAACTTTGTTGGACTGTAATAAGTCCAAACTCTGCCTCAGACTGACATCACGACGACGCATGGAGGCTCTTCAGCGTGTGCTGTCCTCATGTCTGCGTGTCCTGCTTTTGTTGTCCAGCGTTTACTTTTGGACTGACGACCACGGCAGGAAGCTGAAGTGCTCTGCTCCGCTGTACTTCGACTACGCCATGTCCTACATCCAGGAGCTGCTGACTGATGAGGACGTGTTCCCGACGAAAGCAGGTGATTTCCGTGACGTCCTGCCACCGAAACGGTCCTGATCCCGTCCCCGTCCTTTCATCGGGTCTTTGTCTCTCTCTCTCTCTCTTTTCTCCAGGCTCAGTATTTCCCTCAGGCTTCGTCTTCCTGGTCCAAAAGGTGTTCTTGCTCTTGTTCCGGACTCTCGCTCACATTTACTGGTCCCACTACAGCGAGGCGCTGGCCATGGGCCTGCACCCCCACCTCAACACGCTCTTCATCCACCTCACGCTCTTCTGCCGGCAGCACGCGCTGCTGGAGCCGGAAGACACCGAGCCTCTGCAGGACCTGATCACCGCGCTGGGACAGCAGAGCTGAAGCCCGCCGGCCACCGGAGATGTCGAAGGATCACGTTTATTTATTGTTTCTCACTGCTGTGACACCTAAAACCAACTCTCTTCCCTTCAGCTTGTTTCCTTTATTTTCCCCTTCGGAGGGCTTGAAATCGTAGCATGGCAAAGAGAATAGAAACAAGATTACCGTATTTTCCGCACTATAAAGCGCACCTAAATACCTCCAATTTTTCTCAAAAGCTGACAGTGCGCCTTATAATCCGGAGCGCCTTATATACGGACCAATATTGAGCCACAACAGGTC
>JASSRZ010000080.1:10421724-10438257 GCA_032164315.1 Malacoctenus gilli
GGCTGGAAAAAGCACGGCGGGCGCCGAGTGCCTTTTCCTCCCGAGACGGTTGTGTTTCAAACGTCACCTCAGGTGGCCTTTTGTCTGCGTGTGGGTGTGAGTAAATGTTGTGCATCCCTGATTTGGTTTGTCGCTAAGCGATGAAGGCAAACAGCTCGATACACACACACACACATGTACATGGGGATCCTGTCACCAAGAGTGTGAACTGACCGCCTGCATTGTGCGCTCGCAGACTTTTACATCGAGACATCTTTTGTGCCGCTCGGGAAGTCACGTGGCCTCACGCACGTGTGTGCCTACTGATTTTCCAACAACATAATGCCAGCATGTGGGTGTTTTGTGTGTGTGTGTGTGTGTGTGTGTGTGTGGCTCTTTCACCATCCAGTGAGAACAATCAAATCTCCCCAAGCTTAAAGTCACTGCTATAAAGCACAATGGTGCCTGAGCGAGTTGGATGAATGAATGCGAGTGTGTCCCGAGGAGTGATCGGAATACCAGTCAGGATTACTTGCGGGATCAAGATCATACGGTAATCTGGCCCACTTTTCACACCAAACAAACAAACAAAGATTCGTCTTTGTTTGTTTTTTTTTTCTCTCGAAAGGGGCAAAAAAAAATGAACATCACATGGTGAATTACTTTGCTGGGTTCGGGACGAATCGTTCTTCACATGCGATCCTCAAAAGTGAACACAGTTTTCGGTTCCAGCGCTCAAGAAAAGCGGAAAGTCATTTTCAGGTAGACGCACAAACTCTCACGGTTACAAAAGTTGTCTTTCTCTGCTATAAAGCCACGGAGAGACTGCAAAAGGTTGCAACCAACTTTGCCCTGTTCGAATAAAGGTTCTTTAAAATAAATGTATACCTTTGAAAACCTCACATGTGAGTTCAGAGTTCAGCCGCCGCATTCATTCAAGTGCCAGTCGGCTCCAGCAAACACACGTCTCAGCTGTGACTTCGTCACCGCCGCCTCTTATCACCTATAGTCACTATTGCATAATTCCGCTGGGTCACATGACCAAACAGTCGCGCTTTCCCCCGGCTGTTAAACCCTTGGCCCTCGAAGTGAGAGGCTGCGAGAGGAAAGGACAAAAAAAACAAAAACAAGCAGGTACACCGATGACGCGAGAAAGGCTTCAGACAAGCTGCAGAGAAGCGAGAAACAAAGTGCTCCAAAGACACCCGGGGCCGAGTGAAAGCGGCCTCTCACCCCGTTTTGAGCCGTTGCTTTTTACTCTCCTGCTTTTTTTTTTTTTTTTTCCCTGCTCTGTCGCAAGATGGCCAACTCGCTTTTTCTTCCGGTCGTTTATTAACTCTTGTTGGTAAAATTTTCACGCGCGATGATGACGAAGCAAGACGCGTCGTCAGCGGCTCCCGCGGCTCGGTTCAGACCACTTCAGTCTGGCTGAGAGCGGAACGGTGCTTGCGGGAAAAAAAAAACCCCGCTCTCTTTTAAGGTCCACCTGCCGACGAGTGCAGCTGGTGTTAAAACGCAACATCAGCTGCATGACTCAGCGCCCACCTCTGACTCTTCGCCCCTCTGTGCGCCTCTCCTTCTATCCTTACTTCTCACGCTTTACCTTTGAATTAAAGACCACAGATTATGTGCAGTACAAAAACTTCCTTCTGAACAAGTCTGAGTACCTACGAGGTATCCATGTCTCATGCGTGGTTGGCATGAACTAATCCTCAGCATGATCATAGGAAGTAACTGATTTTTATACAGTGTTGAAAGAAACTGCCTCAAAATCGCTACTTTTTATTTGATTTTGGATCGTTTCTTAAGAAAATCTTCTTTCCTCTCTTTCCTACGCAGGTTGAATTTACCCAGAACCTCGAAATACCCGAAGTACCCCCACCCCGCCATCGCGCCTTCCATGCCTCAACTCCCTACGGAGCTGGACAACGCAATCTCCCAGGAGGACCGACACATCATCTGGAGGGCCCTGTTGCACAAAGAGACCCCCGAGAAGCCGTCCGACCCGCCGCTCGACCGCGGCTACAACGCGCTCCCGGAGGCGGCGGCGGCGGCCTGGCAGCGGGGGTCCCGGGGCCGTCGCCACGCCAACAGCGGGAGGGGCCACGGCCACCTGATGAGGGTCGGCTGCGTGCTCGGCACTTGTCAGGTGCAGAACCTGAGCCACCGCCTGTACCAGCTGATCGGACAGAGCGGGAGGGAGGACTCGTCCCCCATCAACCCTCGCAGTCCCCACAGCTACGGCTGAGAGCGAAACAGTCCGGCGAGACGCCGTCCGTCGGGCCGCCCCGACCGCCCCGACTCTCCGCCGCACTGATCGGGCGATCAGAGCCAAAGAACACAATCTGACAGCATCACTCCTGAAAAAAAAAAAAAAAGACTCATTTTGGTTCCTCGCAAGTTTTGACTCAACTTGAAGTTTTCCTTGTACGCCGTCAGTTACAAAACATTTCTACCCTCCCAAGTTATTTCAGTCAATCTGTGAGTGGGGGTGAAGAAAGCGGTCCAACCTTCTGTCAGAACTACAAAAAGTTTTTACATTTTTACTTGAATCCGAGTGAAAATGAAACAACTCGCACAGCCAGGGACGCCGAGCGGTCTTGGAAAACACTTCCTGATTGAATGAACTCACAACATAATGACTGCTGTCAGTATGTTTTGAAGTAAAGTGATAGAAAGAAAGATAAAGCAGTAAAAGAGTGGACGGATGCAAAAGATTCGACTGAAGATCAGTTAGGATGACTCTGCTTTTTCAGCACAGTGATTCGCTTTGGTAATTACTTTTGGCCGCATGTTTTGAAAAACAACTGTCACAAGCAAAAAGTCCAAATTTTAATATTATTACTTGTAAACCACCAGTTACGTTGTCTTCATGAATCAGTTTTATTGAAGACTGTAGGGAGTCTTTCTTTTTTACTTTCGTAGGCTCATAAGGAAGTCAGCACCAGCAGTTTTCGACCATCGATTTGCCAGTGAGATTTGTTTTTCTATTTGTTGTTGTTTTTTTATCTTATTCTAGATAAACAAACGTTTATAACACTTACACGTTTTGTACTTTGAGATATTTTCATCTATTGAACTTCGGATTTAGGACTTTTGAACACAAACACCCAGAATAAAAGCTCCAGTTGAGCTCGAATCAAACATTATATCACTCACCTTCCAACATTTAGCTTCTTTTAGACACACAGCCACAAAACTCAACTCAATGCAGTATAGGTGAACACCTTTTTGTATAACAAAGTGACTTTTTGAGCCATTTGTTACCAAAAAAACTGTAATTTTGGAGAAACAAGATTGTTTGAGGCCTGATTTAATATTTATTCACTCCTCACTGCAGCACCTGATATCCGCAGTAATGACGGCGAACCCGTTCTGCGGCGGGACCATGACCAATTCTGCTGCAAGTCGCCACAGTGGGAGTCAGAAGTTAACAGGCTAACCGACTAACTGGGCGCCTGCGCCGGCGGGTCAGGCGGCGCTGCCACACACCCTGACCCTGGCTTTGCTGGCTGAATTGGCTCCTGAAGGCTTGCAGGCCAACTTCCTGCTTCGGCCCATTCTGGCCAACGCTTCAGGTGTGCCTGGATTTGGTTTTAGCGCCAGTTCAAAAGGTTTGAGATAATCTGGCTCAACCGTTTGGACCGCTTGGATCATCTGACTCGCGCCGCCGCAGTGTTCCCAAATCTGCCCGACGTGGCCCAATAACTTGTGACAACCTTTAATTTTCTTGTTTTGTTTGTTTGTTGTTGGGTTTTTTTTTTAAAAAAGAAATGTTTTCTTTGGTTGTGTCTTTGCACAGGCCATTCTTAGCCCTTATTTCCCGTGGAATGCAGTGAAACTGAAGACCCATGTTTTGGCACTGACACAGGAACGACTATTAAGATACTATATTTGTGAACGAGGAACACTGCGAGCCAGGGAAGCCGATCTGAAACAGGCCTACCTGACGAGCGTCTACTATCGTCATCGAGGGTGATCCTCCTGATCTAACTGACATGGGCTCAGCGCTAATCCACCCTGTGTCTCAGCAGCCCATTCATCTGCCTCTGCAACCAAGTAGCTTTGCGCCGGTGTGGACGGAAACCAAAAATAACCTCCAATCAAGCCCAGTTAACCCTTCACCCAACACCCCCCCCCCCACACACACACACACACACAGTGCGCACACAATCAGCCAAAATAACCACTAACCCTAATCCATGGGCTGTCTGCGCACTTACCTGAGACACACTAACTTGTCCTGACTCTGTTTAACCAGTGGGCGGAGCGACTCCGAGGAGAGCGTCTCACCGCTTGCGTCGGCTGCTGTCGCGGTCAATTGTTGGAGCCTTAACTGATCACTTTGATCATTTGAAAGGCCTTAAAGTATTCTGCCTTTGATACGGATTACACGTCACATTGAACGTAGATCTTCAAAGATTTATTCGAAAGCTCACTGCTTTGCTTGTTGTCTTGTGTCAGCTCAGCGTAACGCCACTAGTTCTCACACGTCAGACGGAATAGAAACCCATGTGCACTTTATTTGTGATGTGTTAAGTATGACTTGAAAAACAGCATATATGTGTTATTTAACTTCAAAATAATGAGTCGGCTTTTTTTTTTTTTTTTTTTCCTGTGAATGTTCCACGTTCACTAAAGCTTTGTTGTACAAGTGTCCTTATATTGTGAACCTTCTTTGGCTGCTGTCTTCTAATACTTTTTATAATTGTAGTGGTTTGAAATAAAATCTGTGTAACAGCAAGAGTGGGGGTGATTTGCTTTTAATTGCTAAAAAAAATATTAACTGTTTGATTAGAATTAAGCCTGCAAGGTTTTACAGTGCACAAACTGCATATCAAAAGTGACACAGGACACATCAAGCCCACCGGATTAACTTACAAAATGTAGAAATAAGAACATAAGATTTTAGGATTTTAACTAGATTAAAATTCCTGAAGAAATTTTGAAGGGGGGGCCATGGGCTACTGCCCGTTGAATATATATTTTTTAAATTTTATAATTATGTTTATTGAAATTGTATTACTTTATGATACTTCGGTAACTCCATGACGTATATGCACGAAACTTCCGAGCACACTTCACCCAGTTGGTCCGCACTGACGTGCCCACTTTGGGACAAGTCCCAATCGCGCGCTGAAAATCGTGCAGAAAAATGAGAACTATAAGATGATGTGGACTAAGTATGGACAATAGTACGAAGGGAGGCCTTGCTTTTGGCATGGCCCCCCCTTAAATAGTACGAAGGAAGGCCTTGCCTTTGGAATTGCCCCCCCTTAATAAGTGTGAGAATTTCCCTATGTACTTGAGCTCTTTTCAGCTCCTTTTCGAAACCCGTGTTGTGGGCGACCCCTTAAAATTTTTATTCAACAGTCTTACTGATGCAGCTCTGTGTGATACAGCTCTGTGTGACACAGGATTGAGATTGACTGTCGCTTTAACACAGGTTTCACCTGAGTTCTTTCACCCAGCTGCACAGGTCATGTCCTCATCGCTTCAGAGTTTGAACCTTTAAACTGAACCACCTTTATCACCCCCCCCCCCCCTCTGGCTTCGCTGTCACTGCATCACTTTGGGGTGTCTTCCAAAGCAGCCAATCAGACGCCAGAGTCGACCCGAGCCTCTCTCGCCCCCTAACAGACCCCCAGGTTAAAACGAGAGTCAAACAGGTGAAGAGGTTAAGAGCAAAAGGTCCGGAGCAAAGGCCAAAAGATTTGTGAAAATAGGTCATTCAGGTAGTTTTCATTGTTTTGTGATGGAACAGTTCAGGCAGAAAAACAAAATGATCAATGCCTTCCATCATTTATTGTGTCATGTGAAGCAATGACCTCCCTGAGGATAAGCGACGGCTGGGAGCCAAAAGTTGATTCCAAGCATCACATCCAATCAATTTGTGCAGAGAAAAAAATGTATGCAGCAAACCATAAGGGATATTTTTCCCTTTTCATTCCTATGTACAGACCAGTGTGAAGGACTCAGACCTGCAGCGGCTGATGCCTTTAAATGACAACTGATAATCTCGGGAAAACAGGTAGGAATTCATCGTAGTGGATCATTGATCGAAAAACATGTTTGAACACCTCTGTCACCCTCACCTCTGGTTCAAAAGACCGAGTTTGTCCTGATGTACCTTCACCAGTCTGCAGAGACCTGCCTGTCTGTGTGGGTGCGTGTTTGAACTCACTGAGAATGGAGCCAGGATACTGGTGAGAAATGAGTGGAAACGAGAAAGCAAAACGAAATTAGTTGGAATAACAAAGTCATAAAATCAGTTCGATGCCTCTGTATGCACAGCATGCACAGTGCATTTAAGGCCTTGGCCTTTGGAAGTTGCAGCACAGCAGCGTGTGCAGCAGAGCATCGTGAAGAGCTGAAACACACCTAAACCCACTTTGGTTGTGACAAACAAGAGCAGATGTTTCCACAGACAACATCTACTCTTCCGGCGCTCAGAACAAACACCTGCTGGTGAGGAGTGGACGACAAGAAGCGTTTGAGTCCCAGGAAACCAAATGCCAAATAAAGATGTTAGTAAAAAAAAAAAACATTGATAAGTTAGTTTTATTCACTTGATCAGGAGGAAAACATGACAAATATATGTCTTCTGTAGCTTTGTAGCTACAGCAAAAAAGTCTTGTCAGCAAAAAAGTGAAGCCAGAGTGCAAACCACTACAACACCCCACCGCCTACCTGGAATATGATAAGAACAATCAACTCATATTGCATGTTCTCCTCTGATTGGCTTCAACTGTTGTTTGTTCCCCCTTTTTTTCCCCTGCTGAGGTCAAAGTTATAAACTCTTATGACTTTTGTCAGGTAAAAAGCTGTTTTAAGATCTCAGATTGCGTGTTTTGACGTCAAACAAAAAAAGTTGAAAAGAAGCAGATCGAAAGCAGCTGCTCCACATCGAGGGCCTCACTCTGTGGTGTGAAGCAGCGCTGAGCAAACGTCTTCTGGTTCTGATGGTCGCGGCCAACTGAACGACACTCAGTTCAGAAACACAAATGACGTCAGCGGGAGTTACGACCACAGGCGAGTCGAGCAGAAGCAGTTTCTGAACCTATCGTGTCGCGTTAGGTCCAAGAAGTGACTGAGAAATCTGGAAAGATGAATTCATGGGTGCGGAGAAGAACGACTGAGTCATTCTACATAAGAGCAAACGGGGAATTTGCTGATCTCTGAAAAACTCCTCCTGGGATGGACAAACACACACACACACACACACAAACACACACACACACACACACACACACACACACACACACACGGTCAACGTTCAGCACAGGGCACTCTGACAAGTGAGGGGCTGCAGCGAGTGGTTAAAGTGTCACTGGACACCGTTTTACTCTACTTGTTGGTTCGACTCCAGCTCAAAAGCACGATGCTGCCTCCCACCAGGATATAAAAGGGCCGGGACGCGCGGAGCAGCTGCAGAACAACAACGCGCCGCAACACAACATCTGCCGAGACGTCAACAGTCAGCCATGAGGGTTGTCAACATTGTGAGTACCGAGTCTTTCCCTCAAACTGGGACATCTATGAGTTTTTGGTGCATTTTTGGGGGGGCAAAAAACTACAAAACAAACTTGCTGCTGCTTTGAATTAAGGGTCCTGATCCATCTTTGGCATATCGGCCAAACCTGGACAAGAGTGAAAACAAAGCGAAGGAAGACTACAGGAACTTTGAGGTAAAGAAGGCGACACTCAGACCAAAACATGGCGCTTTTAGAGGTTCGTTTACATCTTCTGTGTACACGTTGTCCACTGCCACATCTCTTTGTTCTTTCAACCTTCTGTGTTGTGTTTTACTGAGAACATCCGGGGTTTTGCTGGCGATGTCAAGCCACACTGACATGTTGCACTAAAATGCTGCAAAATGAATGTTAATGTTTTATAATATTTCTCTTTTCTTGGCAAGTTTTGACCCCGACGATCAAAAAAAGTTGAACGTGGGGACCGTTTTAAACGGTCACTATGTTTCACCCACACAAAC
This sequence comes from Malacoctenus gilli, assembly GCA_032164315.1. NCBI lineage: Eukaryota > Metazoa > Chordata > Actinopteri > Blenniiformes > Labrisomidae > Malacoctenus > Malacoctenus gilli. Next base: position 10,429,697 of record JASSRZ010000080.1, read on the forward strand.
AACCAGTGATAAACCCCTCCGCACGCTTGGTTTTTCAGAGTGGAGGTCTGATCGATCGCGTCTTCAACACGTACAACCTGATGCACACCAACCAAACGCTGGAGTTCGTGAAGCAAAAGGTGAGAAAATCGTTTTTAGCAGCGGCTGCACGTGAGAGTCTTGCTCATCCAGCCGTTCACGGGGATGTCAGGTTTTGCAGGTGTCCATAAATCCACTAAGCTCTGATGTTTCTGTAGCGTTTCGAACATCAGCGATACCGTCGGACGTCACATTTCTTTTCACTCATGCTGGAACTCTGTGTTTGTTTTGCTGCGGAGAGACAAGCGTATGAATGAGGCCGGGTAAACGGAGGTCATCAGATTCACTGAAAATATGGAGCCAGTGGAGCCTGTAAAAGGTCAATTTGGACTGAACAAAGTTTGATCAGCCTCATTTCTGTTCTTTACGAGACAAAAAATTGTTTTAATTCATTTAAACCAAGCTGAGGTCATCTTCTATGAGACATCGTTAGGAGGAAGCTTTCAGTATCTTTTACATCAATTTTCGAATATTCGCCAAATAACGGCAGATTGGCTTTATTTGACAAAACAAATACTTCAGAGATAGTTGCAAAGATCACGCATGACACTGTACTGAGAAGGTGATTTTGTTTGTGTCTCGTGGGGCTCCACAAACCTCCTGGGTTGTGCTCTAACTGTCTTACCGGTCTGCAGCATTCTGAATGGATCCACTGCAACCACACCAAGAACGGGATGATGGACGCCGTCATGTCCCTGGACCAGCTGGTGGACGAGTCGGATCCCGACGTGGACTTCCCCAACTCCTTCCACGCCTTCCAGACGGCCGAAGGGATCCGCCAAGCGCACCCGGACAAAGGTGCCTCTCGGCGAGACGCACGTCTCTCGGGAGGCCGTTCGGGAAGATCCCTAAACGTGTTGCTGCTCTTTCCTAGACTGGTTCCAGTTGGTGGGCTTGATCCACGACGTTGGGAAGATCATGGCTCTCTGGGACGAACCTCAGGTGGGCGACAGGCTCGACACAGGTTCCCCTCCGAGTTCGACCTCTTGTAATGCGTTCAAACTAAACGTGACCGGCAATATTAATGTCGCCTGAAGTCTGGGAGCTTCGACCTGGAAAACAAGAGAGAAAATGAAGTCATTACGTGATTGTGTCAAACGTTGTTGTCTCAAACTGGAGACAATTAGAATAACAACCGGAGATTTCTGATGATGCCTTCAATTACACAAATGGTAAAATTCCAGCCTGCTTTTGCATGAATAACATACATTTTTTTCCTCCAAATGGTGATTTGAATAGAGATAATCTCAATGTTTTTTCTGTACACAACATTGTTCAGTATCAGTTTGCTTTGTAAGACATATTTCAACCCAACTTTGATTTCTAGGATTCTTCAGAGCCCAGTAATTGAAGGTTCTTGTCACAATCTTCAAGGTGAGATCTGATTACCTCCAGTGTGTTTCCAGTGGGCTGTGGTGGGCGACACCTTCCCTGTGGGCTGCAAATTTCAGAGCTCCATCGTGTTCAGGGACCGCACATTTGAAAGCAACCCAGACGACAAGAACCCAAGTTACAAGTTGGTATATTCGAGTCCAACAATCAGGACCGTCTTCCTTCTGCTTCGTGCTTTTCGCTGATCACACCTCTAAGTGAAAATACCGCGTTGCTCTTGTCTTCTTCTCAGTACTGAATACGGGATCTACGAACCAAACTGCGGCCTTGACAAAGTCTTCATGTCCTGGGGCCACGACGGTAAGACGTGCAGTCCCAGCCGGCCACTTGGAATGAATTAAACTTTCAAAGACATAAAATGATTGATAACGAGGTTTGTTCTTCTGTGGCTGAACACCTGCGCTGTGTCTCTCAGAGTATCTCTACAGGGTGATGAAGTTCAACAAGTGCCTCATCCCAGAGGAGGTCAGTGAATGATTGACATTAAAAGGCTGTTGAACTTGTTTTTAGGAGCAATTACCTTCACAGACGACACTCAGACAAAAGTGAAAGCTTACTTATGTGGAAGCTTCGACTGAGCTCGAGGTAAACGATACGAAAAGCAACAATCCCTCAGCTGCTGGTGAGCTGTGACGCTGTGATTCTCTCCTCAGGGTCTGTACATGATTCGCTATCATTCCTTCTACCCTTGGCACTCCCATGGAGACTACATGCACCTGTGCAATGAGAAGGACCTGAGCATGCTGCCCTGGGTCAATGAGTTCAAGTGAGGCTCTTTCTGTTCATCTTTGGCTTGAGCACGCGGGAAAACGTCTCTCTGCACGTCTCTCGCAGCTCGTTATCCGGCGTTCTGCATAGAATTCCACATCCCGAGTTGTTGAACTGAGGACATAAACATGCGAAACCCAACGGGGCCTGAACGCAACACTTCTGCTTCAAAGATTTGTAGTCCACTGGTTTCCAAGTTTGAGTCTTGGACCCAATCAGGGGGCACCAGGCTGTTGCAGAAAGGCCCTGAAGCCCACAACAAAACATTTAAAGATACTTCCTCAACATATTTACCCAGATATTTGCTAAACATTATTTTTATGCCACACAAAGATAACGCACCAATCGAGGTGACCAAATTAACCTTCTCTCGTTACCTTTTGAGCACTCCAAAAAAAAGCGTGGAATCGCCACATTGTAAACATAGGTTTCATTTGTTGTGAATGAGATGCTGTCACAACTCGTCCTTCAGCGCCACCCTCTGGCCAGTCACTTCATTAACGTCCAGTTTATGACCAAACTCAAGTCGTTTGGAACCCAGAAACAAAGATGAGAAAAGCCGATTTAGTCAATCTTTGGGTGCGATATTTCACCTTGCATCTTTTCTCTTTCAGCAAATTCGATCTGTACACAAAGGTCGCCGACCTGCCCGACGTCGACAAGCTGAAGCCGTATTACCAGTCTCTGATCGACAAGTACTGTCCAGGAATACTGCAGTGGTGAAAGAGGCGGCACATCGGGAACCAGCAGACAAACGGACCCCCACGTCTAAACCCAGAGTGACTAAATGTATCGCCGCTTCACTTACGACGAAGGTTTCGACCTGGAGCCTGACGCATCGACTGCACGATGAAACGACTCGGAGTAGATTCTGGGTCACGGAGACTCACACTTGTGCGACACGATTTCAAATAACAGCACAACTTGGCAACAGCTCCTGATTGTGAAAAGTTTGACAAAATGACATGTACAATTTAATTGCATTGTGTTCAACACTTTAAAAAAAATCTTGTAAAAAAAAAAAAGTGCTTGTGTTTTTATTCTGTACATACAGTGAAACGCAAGGGAACACACAGACCTGCAATCATATACGAGAGCAAACAGGAAACGATCAGTGACGCAGTCACATAAACACATTTAGATCTTAAAGAGCAGGCTGAGGCTATTCGTGCATTTTACAACTTTAACAATTCAACAGTTTCTTTTTTTAATTCTGAATTGACTTTCGACATCTTTGAAAAATAACTGAAACTGCATCAATGTTTATTCAGTGGTCATGATACTATGTGTGTGTGTTGCAGTGAAGGAAGGGAAGGACAGATATAATTGGCAAACTGTGAAACACACATGAAACAAGTCCTTTGGTCTTTAAGTATCACAAGAAGGCAGATGGTGAAAACAGTCTGTGAGTTTTACCTCAGTGTTCTTCCAGAAAGAGTATCGCCCCGTTTTACAAACCCTTCCTCTTCCTCCTCTTCCTCTTTATCTTCGGAAACGTGACATTCCTCTTCGCTGTCCTCTCCGCCTTCTTCGGCGTCCTCCGTCTCCTCTCCATCCAAATTCTCACGAGGGTCTGAGGATTCATCCTCTGTGCATTCCTCCTCTCTCTCATCCGCCTGACCTTCAAGCGAGGTGCTTTTTGTGCTTTTGTTCCGCTTGTACAGTCCCTGGAGGAGACAGAAGGTGGCGCTGCAGCCCAAGAGGGTCCAGATCAGTACGGGGGCGGGAACCCCTCGGGCCTGAGCGCGCACCCACCGGATCGCCCTTGCGATGGCGCGTTTGGATAGGCGACGTGGGGGCGAATTGTCCTTCAGACAAACAAAAAATCAGGTTTTGATCAAACTTTGGCTTCGTCGAACGTGAATGTTGTTGTCGAGTGATTTACCTTCAGTCCGTACTGATTGAGGAGGCTCTCCAGGTAAGCGTTGCCCAGATGAACTATGGGATAGAACTCCTCGTCGTGGACGCGCCTCCACCAGCGCTCAGGGTACGAACTGCCAACGAGAGAGCCCGACGGTAAACATCGCGCTGTTCATGGCGCGTGTGAGGAAGTACTCGAAAGATCTGGTCAGAAACAGCAAAGCGCAAGGAAACAAAGACCGCTCGTGTCCCTTCGTCAGAGGTGACGAATCTCAGGAGGTAAACAGTTGAGCGAGCTGGAATCTGGCATTACGTTCGGCCACTGACCCATCCGCCTTTGGTTCAGTAAACCAGTATCTGTAGCGCTGAGCTCGGAGGTACGATGGAGGCTTCTGGTGAAACGGATACCGAGTAACGTCCGTCTGGATCAACTCGATCACTGCAGGGCAGAACAGAGAAAAGAGCCGTTTGTTCTCTTGTGGTAGCGACGAAAAAATTGGACGATGAAAACTCTCCTTTAACAGTAATAGAGCATTTCATTTAAGGAGCTCTTTCTGTTTCTTTAGTAGAAAAGTTACAATGTTTTCATTTTCATACAGAAAAGAAAAATTTTCAATATGTTTGCTGGTGCCCACTGAGCATTGGATGCGTTTTTACTTGCTGTTTTTTGCGGACACGCAAAAGTATTTAAGTCACAGTCGTCTGCGCACCGTCTTGTTTGCCCTGCAGCAGTCTGTACATCAGGCTGGTGAACCACGGCGCCTGCGTGTGCGACCCGAGCGCAGCAAACCACATCTGCCAGTCCAGCCGCGGCTGATGTGGCGTCACCACAGGAGGGGAAGCGCTCAGGTTTCCTGGCTTGTACATGAACTCAATCTCCTGGAAGGAAACATCGGAGAAACACAAACATCAGTCTCCAGGAACCAGAGATTTAGGGTGTATCTACACATGAGTTCTCCTTTTGCAGCGAGGCGACAATGACAATGCATCGTTGTCTGTTGTTGTTCCTTAAATCGCATTTGAACAACACGTGTGACGTTTTCTCTCACCGTCCACGAGACCCTGTCGTAGCTTCCCTCGATGACGACCTCGGGCCGCCCCCCCACGCCAGTCATCCTCCTGAACAGACCGTACGAGTTGACGAGCTGGAAGCGATCCACCGCCTCATAGGCCCGACGCAGCCCCGGCCAAATCCGCTCATGAGAGTCGTACTCGACGTAAGAGAACGGCACCTGGGCGAGAGAGAGAAGGAAAGGTCGCCCTGCTCATCACATGTGGTACATTCACATGAACGATGTTGAGTGAAGCTTTCCCAGCACTTACAAGGCTGATGGCAAACATTGATGCAGCAGCCGCAGCAAACACACTCAGCTGCATCATTCCCCAAAATCTCTTGAAGAAACCAGAAACACAGGCGCACCTAAAAAAAAAAAAAACCCACAACGTCCACACTGTAACTGTGAGAAACCAAAGGAAAGGGACAATAAAGGCTCGGAATGAAGCCGGACACAGAAACACGAGCAGTGCGGCACCTGAACATAGACGTGATCATCTCCCAGGAAAGAGACAGGACGCCCATCCACACACACGGAATAGTGACCGTCTTTAAAAACTGGTTGAAGTGATGGTATGTGAACGCTGAAAACAACACAAATATCAGAACCAAAAACGATGACACGCCATTTGTACGCACGAGAGGACCGCACAAACACCAAACGCGTACCTGTATGGGAAGAGATGCTATTCTTTGCCGTGTCCACCTTCAGGTCAAAGGCCACAATGGAGCCAAAGATCAGGAGAGAACAGGCTGAAGTCTCCAGCAGGTAACAGAGCCGCGACCACAACTTACACTCTGACAGACACAAAAACGGACAGCAAAGGGAACTCACAAGGCCGCATTTCACACACAAGGCAAGGCTAAATACAGGCATTCTGCATGTAAAACATGCCAGCAAAAAACATGTGGAGAATAATTAAATCTTCAAGAAGTGAAAGCTCTAAGTTTAATATAAAGACGTGACGTTAATCTTGAAGAATGAAAAACTCACCGTTGTTCTTCTCGGCGCCCTTGTAGGGCTTGCGGAGCCAGATGTAAATGTGCTGATCGTCCAGAAGAGACAGACAGAGGGTCAGAGTCAGCAGGTTGAAGAAGTTGTAGTTGCCCGACAATATGATGAGCACCTGCAGCAGCACCTGTGTGAGAAAGAAGACAAAGAGATCTCAGAAACGCAGTTTGAAGGCATCAACTTATTGCTGCGTTTTGGGCTCAACACTCGGCTATTAAATGTGAGAGCAAGACACGGCAACCAGTGGCACTTAGTGGCAGTAAATCAATAATTTACTGTGTTTTTATGGTCGCAAACTACAATAATTACAGTAATTAGAAAATGACCAAAAACTTTCTATACAAAAGCAGCCGATGAACATGTTTGGTGTGACTTCTCTGGTCGTATCCTGTTAGAAAATCACATCAGCACCACCGGAGCTCACCTGCAGGTAAAAAGCACCGATCCGCAGCCTCCGCAGAGGACTGAAAAAGAGCAAGGGAACAGCGATCTCGATGACGAAGGTTCCCACCACGCTCAGCTTCTGCCACCACACTGGCAGCTGGTGGGCGAACCAGGCCAGCGGGGTGGGGATGCACTGAGTCTCATAGTGATAAGTCAGCGCTGTGAAACACAGACAAAAAAAAAAAAAAATCGAATCAGGCAGGAAACAATGAGGATAGAAAGGGAAAAATACTGTCACTTCCATGGTCATCAATTCTGATGATCAATTATTCATGAAACAACCTCTTCACACGGACACACCTGTGAGCCCCCACCACGTGGGACACCGTGAGGTGAGCTTCACCACACCGGAGGCAAACATCAGCCTGAAGAGCAGCCAGCGGACCAGCCAGAAGGTGACCCGGTCGTGTTCTTTCGCCTTGCGAGAGCCTCTGCTGATGGTCAGCGGGGCCACGAGGATGCAGAGGAACCCGGTCTCCAGCAGCAAGTTGTCCCTGAGTCAGGCGAAGAAGTCAGAGAGCAGAGAGGAGAGGGGAGGGGGGAGAGGGGGGGGGGCTGTGGTTTAGCGGGCCATCTGCTCCACCGTCGCACAGCAGCAGAAACAAAACATGACTGTGTTCACATCATCACAGGCTGATGGCGAGATAACCGCTCGCAGTGTGCTGCAAAAGTCACCGCGAGCTCCTTCATCCACTTGTTGTTTATAGAAGTGCCGTGTTAATCGAGACATGCAGCACTCCTACTGTGACACTCACCACTGGAAGTAGAGGAACACTTGGCCCACCTACGACAAACAAAATCATTTAGAGGGGGGGGAAAGAAGAAACAAACAACACACCGAAACATTTGGTGCTAAACTCAGGCTAAAGTCTCACCTGGTAGAGGGACAGATACAAGGCCCACAGGAAGAAAAACACCACTCTATCTCGGAGAGCCTCCACCAGCGTGGCGGCGAGGCCCAGCGCAGCCCCGATGAGACACAGCAGCTCGGTGGTGGAGTGGGTGTCCAGCCCGAGCCGGGGTCCCAGCCACAGGAGGGTGGGCGAGCTCAGCAGCTGCTCCAGCAGAGGTTTCCCGTCGTATGGCAGCTGCCTCCTGGCGGGCAGCAGCCCGTCGTTACCATAGAGACCTGGAGACAAATAAGCAACAGTTTCAGAAAAATGTAACCCAGAAACAGTTTTGGCCGCATTATATTTGTGATTGAGGGAAGTTTCTCATTTCCTCTTTCGGCTATACTTATCGTCTCAACTGCACAGTGCAAGGAAACTGAAATCTCTCGACATGTCTAATTCACAGGAAAGTGCTGGATGTATCATGCAAAAACAAATATCAGCACGTGGAAGCAAAGATGTGCTCCAGAAATTCCAAAAAATTTGTGTCCGAACTTAAGTGAATGTACTCTAAAAACTTGGTAGTCAAAATCAAAACTCCATTCATTTGCCTCCACAGCTCGAGAAAGTAATGCCACAGCATGTTCAGCTCTGTTGGAAATGTGCTGAGTGGGAGAAACCCATTAAAAAACCCACTGAGGCCACGATGACACATAGAAGATAATCATACTTCACATGGGTGTGGGCCACATTGGGTGGATTTTTTGCAGAGTTGGAAGATTACATCAAAACTCAGTGATAAGCAGCGTATTCGTGCGTGTAATCGAGCGCCTGTTGATGTCAATGGCCTCACTTAAAGTTCGCCGTGAGCAGGCTGATGTTTGAGGAGCAGCAGAAACGTCCAGGCGCTTCTCTCTCTCCACATTTGACCGAAAGAAAAGCGGCCATAGAGACGCAGCACCAACTTCCAAGCTAACATGCTAACCGCTCAGCTGGAAGTACATAAGTTCAGCTTTCTGGCGGCGGAGCCGTTGGTCTCACCTGGAATCTGCACGTACAGGGACACGAAGGCGGCCGTGTAGATGGCCGCCATGCACCAGAGGAACATGCGCCGTGGCAGGAT
>JASSRZ010000080.1:10457446-10472400 GCA_032164315.1 Malacoctenus gilli
AGAGCTCCACTTTGACGAGGACATTGATCTCCCCTCGAATACCTGATGACAAATAATGACGGGGCCAAACAATGAGACAGTTATTACAAATAAAATGGTTTTCATGATAACATTTCGTTTAGATGATTCTGGTACCATGGATGGTGTCATAGATGGGAAACCAGCCAGAGATGACGGACGCAGCCTCAGTACACAGCAGAGGGTCAATGTCAATGTAAACTTTGCCTATGGCATCATTAGCACTGTAGGTGTCGTGGTCCAATACTGTAATCTGCAGAGGCTCATCCTGCAAGTCTTCATCATCAACCTACAGAGGAAGAGACAGAGACAAAACATGATACAGGGAAAAAAATCTCATAATATGGCAAAGTCTGGCATCATCTTGTGACGTGATGAACAACAAAAAGACTATGTGGACATTTTACCTCAAACTTGAACCATTCTGAGTTCCACTGTGGATTGAGGGACTTTGGACAGACATCGGTTTTGAAGGTTGTGTTTCCAAATTTCACCTTGGAAATAAGACACACTTGATGAGATGCTGAGGAACCATTCTATGAGCCAGTGAAGGAGCCATTTTTGTTATGATGAATTACCGGTCATATTGTGTGGGCAAAATACTGTATCAGTGGCTTTATGTAGGCCAACTCCTCTCAATGTTTTTCAGCAGGAAACCTCTAATGTAAAATCACCTTCATGTCAGAGGTCTGTAGGATTATTGGTGAAATCAGAATGTTGTAAAAAGTACAAGAAAGTGTTTAGCTATACATTGGTGGTATTATCCAGTGTATTTCGGACACCAAAACTTGTAGTTTTTAAACCAAAGGCCATGTTTCCCATGTTTCATGAACTAACGTTATTGTTACATAATAGTTACACACCCACTTTTATGTAGCACAAAATAATAACAGCATGTTGATTCCATCAACTCTGATAAGTAATGCATGATCAAGTATGTTAGAGAGTGAGTTCTGCCCCACCATGGTGTTCCTAAAGTAAACACAGTAAAAGGAACGTTGTATCCTGACTCACCTCAACAAAAGCATCGGTCAGGTCACTTGCTCTGTCCATCACGGGCAAGTGGCGACCTGCCACTATTTTGGCCTTCAGTTTCCCAGGCATGATTTCGCTTCAACCGGTCTGAGAACGAACATGACCAACTGTGAGGGGACAAGCAGCTTCTCCGGTTGTAAACTCAACGCCCAAAAAGTGCTGCCTCAGTTGAAACCGAGGACATATGTTGTTGACAGTGTGACTGGCCCCTTCCTGTGTTTACATGCTGACTAGCAAGCGTGCTAACTTTCCACTGCTAACGAGAGTTTAGATCTTATCTCTGTATAGTACAAGTGATCGACACAAATAAATTCAACTGACATTTGTGAACAGGACACTAACTGTCGGTTAGCTAGATTACGCTAGCAAAGCAGCGCTAGCAAGAAAAGCCACTTAAGTTAACTGCATTGCAGTCAAAATCTCCCCAGCCCCAGTTACCTGATCGGCCATGTTTTTACAAATCGTGCAGCAAAGCCACCACCTTGCAAACACACGCAGTCAGAAGCCCCCCCGGGCTAAAAAGTGGTATACTTACCGTTACCACAATATGAACGGACAGCGGCGGGAGACTCGTTCTACTCGGACATTATTGCTGGCAGCAGCCCACCGTTCGTCTGACCTCCGTGTCTCTCCCATACCACGAGACGTTGGTTCACACTTCACCTCCGGGAAAGACTCGCTGAAGCGCATACAAAACGCCTCATTATATCATAATAAAGACACTATTACAAACGTAAGAACGACTGCGTTGCGGGTCACGACACGAGACGGGGAGGTGCGCGTCACGCGAGCAGCGATAGCGTGACAACGACGAAACGGAGGATGAATGAGGTGTGAGGGGTTATAGTGTGCTGCCTTCAAGTACACCACGTAAAGGTTTTTTTTCGTTCAAATTTCAGAGGTACCTCATTTAAACTCTTGCACTGAGATGTGTCTACTTACAGCTGAGAGATGAATAGAGAACGTAAACGAGCTGAGCGTATTGTGAAACTCTCCAGAATAATGTGCACACATAACAAGCAATGAAAATGAAACTGTATAATCTGTTCTGCCGCAGTTGATATCTGAAATTATGAGGTACAGAGTGAGCAATTGAAGGCAGCGTGGATATTTGTTTTGGACATGCGCAGTGGGGATCCTCTTTGGAGGCTCTGGGTGAATTGATGGTCAATAACTCTATATGCCCTATAGTTTTTGACACTATTCTCGTTTCAGCAGTAATGATTGTTGATGTGTTTATATTATTGTTTTTCACATTTTTACATCAATGCAACAAGTAATTTGTGAGGGAAGTGTCACAGAAACCAGAGGAAAGACACTTGGAAATGAACTATGTTTTTTTATGGAAGAGCCAGCACAGCAGTCTGTGAAAACCTGGTTTACCCACCTTGAAGATGGTGTCAGTGAGTTACCTCACTCCAGCAAAACAGGTTGGATGCGCCCGGCCTTCAACCTCCTCCTCTGCTCGTCCCGCATCTAAACCAAAGGTTGAATGTGCTCAGCACACAGCCTCTTCCTTGCAAGGGTCTTGCCAGGACCAAACCACCAGCCTCAAGGTTCCAGGGCAATGTCTCCATACCAACTCAACCACTGTGGGGGGCTGCAGGACTTCAGTCCAGGCTCACGCTTAAGTCCCGACATTTTTGGTCATCTCCAAAAACCTCAACTGCAAATTATGTCTCGTGCAAGAACACTCCAACAGGATCGAACCACCGACCCTCAGGGATGAGGGCCAACCTGCTCTACCAACTGAGCCAGAGTGCAGGGTTCTAAGGGCATTGGTCCAGACTCACACTTGAGTCCAGATCAGACTCAAGTCCAGGCTCAAGACATCCGTTGGTCATCTCGGACTCGCTAACATTTTGTTTTAATCGTCTCAACCGATTCCAACCTTGTTTTTATTCCCCGGAAATTAAACATCATCCTTCACAACAAACAAGTTTGTTGGGTTGGATTGGGACAGGATTAAAGAAATTACTGAAGTGATTTTCATCAAAGTGGGCAGAACAGTGGCGTGGTGGTTTGCGTTTTTGCCTCACAGCAAGAAGGTCCTGGTTTCATGCCCCGATGGGGCCTTTCTGTGTAGAGTTTGCATTTTGTCCCTGTGCACGCATGGGTTTTCTCCAGGTATTCCAGCTTCCTCCCATAGTCCAAAAACATCAACATCAATTGGTAATTCTACATTGTCCGCTGATATGACTGGGTAAGTGAATGGTTATTTTTCTCTATGTCGCCCTGCGATTTCTGTGACGTGTCGGTTTTGTAGATACGATGTTCCGCTGACGACTTATTGATACGGAAAGGCTGAATCTGTGAATAGTTTTTCTAACTTTACCTAAGTCCTGTTAGTCATGTCATTATTAACCCCTGTACTGAATGGCTTTGTTTGAATTAAATGGCAGAGCTCACAGCTTGTCACTTGTGTCCAGTAAGGGAAGACAAATACATTGGTATTTTTGGTCAGCATGCATCTATGAAGACAAATGGTAGTGCCATCCCCGTGGGGAGATATTGGGTTACACATACGTGACCGTCCATATATATGTCAATGTGATGACCCTTCACCCAAGCTCATGCAATTGTAGGTATTTTTACGTGAACAGGTGATTTAAAAAACAACAATCGAAATAACAGTTCCGAAAATAAATACAAAAATACGTTGAAATAATGTGAAGGTTGGCGCTCAGCCTGAAACAGATGCAATGCCCGAGTTTTGTTTACTCAGTGTTGCATGCAGCGGGAAGCCACACGGATACTTACGCTATATAAAACACAACATGCTGTTATGCACGTGGGCTCACAAAACATATTGTCACTCTGACATCAAGAAAGCAGAAGTCAGAGGATGGCAACACAATTGGGGTCAACACTTTCCAACCTTAAACGATTGTGACACATTGAAGAAAACACATATATCCTCTCCAAAAAAAAATGCTATGCGTTCAATTGACTCCCCAATTCATTATAAACATCTTACACCAAAAAGGGCTCCAATAAGGGACAGTTTAAAACGCAATCCTGATTTCAAAAAGAAGAAAAATTGTAAGCTCAAAAAGAAGAATCGTAAACTAGCCCATCTCAAAGGTGATGACAGACCAAGCAGCCACCAAGTGCTTTCTCGGTAAACCCACATAAATCTGTAAACACCCTGTAACAAATAGGCGAAATACTACTTTTACGGCCAACACTGTCACCTCACATCAAAGAGACGTCCTGTGACCGGGTCCCAGCTGTGGTGTTTGTATGCGAGTGTGTCTCTGGCTGGTGTCCTCACAAGTTACTGGAAGAAAGCAAGAGCGGCAGATTCACTGTGTAATATAATTACCACATTTTGTAAACATTTCTCCGTAACTATGCGTGTGGCACAGTTCTGTTCAGTGCTGTCGGGATTCATTAATTTATGACACCAAGGGGAACCCACTGACCTTGGAGACACAAAGCAACCGTGAGGTGGACATTTATGTTTTTTCAGTGTAAGTTCTTAACATTGTTTATTGGACAACGTTCTGTCACTTTTACCACCTATAAATCTTTTTCCTTTTCGGATCATGAAACGTGTTGATTAAGATATGGCGTTTATCCTCTGCAATGCAGAATCTGAAAAATGGAAGAAGCTCTTCTTCTCTAACAGGTTAATAAGACTGGTGAATAAAAGTGTCTGAGTGGGCAAGTGCAGCATATTGTGTGAATGGCAGACATGCAGCAGAAAGGCATTGAATAGAGTAACTTGGCTTCTGTTTGGCAGCATGGACACAAAGCTCACGGGTCTTGATCATCATATTCATTGTTGTGGTCTGCATGAATTGCATACGAATAACTACATTTGACATAATTAATATGACTGTTCAGGGGTCCCGCTTGGTTAAAAGCTGCTGATGAAGAGTGTCTTTAATGCCAGTTACGCATCTGTGACCCCACAAAAGAGACATGACAGGATTAAAATAACAAAAGGGCATCCGCAGCGTTTTATTTGCTGACTGAGGACCTTTTGTTTTGCCGCTGTCCTCTTCCACCGAGGGGTAATAATCTCTGACAGTCGAGAGGTTTCGGGATGACTGACGAGTTTTACTGTTAATCCCGATGACAGATCAATAATTTCTGACAGAGTTGAGCGGCGGCATGAGGTCAACTGTGAGTTTGGCTGCGCAAACGGAAAGACGTCTCACTCTGTCAGTGTTTGAAGAACCGAAAAATAACGTTGACAAATCACAGATTCTGCTGCCATTTAGGAAAAGAAGATTGTATGTTTTGTAAAAAAGGGTATAAGAAAAGCTGAATATAGGAATATTATGTCACTTAAACGGAGTGATTTGAACTGTTTTAAAAACAGTATTCCACATAGAGGACTTCATCTTCTTACTGGAAGATCTTTGGTCAACAAGCCTGCTTTATAAAAGCCACTTGCACCTCAGTCTGATGTATTGCTAAGTGTTGTGTTTTTGTATTATAAACTCCTTCTTTCATTCACTGGATTGCATTTCGTCCCCTCCTGTGACAATCTAGGTTATTTCACTGAAGCGCTACCATGTCGGATGAGTAAGTTTTGTCTCACTTTCGTCTTCGCTCTATTTTAAATAATAATTTTTCCTTGAAAAATTGAATGCAAGTGATGAAGTAATGATATGTTTTGTTTGTGATTTCTCTGGTGCAACAAACTCCACATGGTGGCCGCAGTAGTGTGAGTGCCTGCAAATAGCACACATTTTATGTTAAAGAATTGGCTAAACCTAAATGCAAAGTTGTGTAAACTCCTCAATGTGTTTCCCCTCCACAGTACTCACAGTCGCTCATGCCTCCCAAGGTGGAGGCAAAGGTAATGTGGAGCCTTTGTTTCAGATTTGCATGAATGTGTCGCATAACTATTGAAAATCGCACTTGTCCCTTGACATCAATTTGGGTTCTTTTGTTTGTGTCAGTTCTCATAAAAGAAAAACAAAAATAAACCTGACTTTTTTTTACAGAGAGTAGCTACAAGAAGGTGTTGAAACATCCTCTTTTCTTTGAATCTGTATATTACGGACAAATATTGACACAATTAATAAACTGCTGGTTCATAGTTTGCAAAATGCATGTAAAATTTGATTTATCTTTCAGCCAAAATGCAAGATTTCTGCCTCACGCAAGTTGTCACTCAAGGTAAACGTTCCCGTTGATATAGTCGACTTATCTCTCCACAAACTCTCCAAGAAACCATCGACAATGTGCTTCATTGAGCAATGATAATGTTTTGTTTCAAACGAAAGAATCAGATGAAAGAGTCTCATCTCCACCTTGTCCAGATCCTTCTGCTCGCTCGTGCAACGGAGGAGCTGGAGGCAGAAAAGGCGACGTGCGAGGAGGAGAAGGTTCGCTACCTGGGGGACAAGCTTCCACCGCTGCAGCTCAGTGGTATGAACATGGATGAGTTGATGGTGAGGAACGCAGGGTATCAGAAGGAGGTAAACATAGCAGGGCATGAAGAGGATAAAGTCCCTAACATGTAGAAATTGGTGTTTTCTGCTTCTTTGGGTTTTTTGGTAGCAACTCGTGAAGCAGATGCATTCAAAAGTTGAAACGGTGGACGAGGAGCGGTACGACTGCGAGGCCAAAGTCTACAAGAACAACAAAGACGTATGACCTCAGCGGCACATACATGACGAATGTGTGAAATACTTTTTTTTTTTCTCCTCTCATCAAATGTCATCTTAAAAAATGATCAGAAAAAGTCTTGTACCATCTTCAGATCCATGAGCTGAAGTTGAAGGTGCAGGATCTCGGAGGAAAGTTCAAGAAGCCCGCTCTGAGGAAGGTGAGAGTGTCGGCGGATGAGATGATGAGAGCCCTGTTTGGATCCAGGAGCAAGGAGTCCATGGACCTGAGGTCCAACCTCAAGTCCGTGAAGAAAGAGGACATCAAGCAAGAGAAGGTACGGCCGCACACCATCGCACTCGTTTGCCGAACTTAACACACTGAAATCACAGTGGGATGGTGGTCTGAATGTGGGACTCGACGCTTCAGGAGCTGAACATGGAGGTGGGTGACTGGCGGAAGAACGTGGAGGCCATGTCTGGCATGGAGGGCAGGAAGAAGATGTTCGATGCTTGACGCTGCAGGTGGAGTCCAGCAGAAAAGCTCCCCTCCGTGTGGTTGCAGGGTGAGATGTAATTAAACAGTTGTTTGTGAAATGAAGGAACTCTAAATGAATGGAAGAAGAAGTCGCCTCATAAAATGATCAAACTAAATGTACAGGAAAAAATACAAGTCTCCAAGTTATAAAAGCATCTAGGAAAACTTGGTTTCTCATTGTTTTTCGTGCTCATGATGAAATTTGATAATGTGTATTTCAAAGTATTGAATTATGTCTTTCCAGTTTTTATTTGCTCATGCAAATCATTCTAACCCGCCACTGCCTAATGATGCTGTTATGTGAAAAAGCGCAATAAAATTGTAAATATTATCTCACCTTTTGTGTTAGTTTTGCATACTGAGACTAAAGTCAGCGATAACTCGTACAAACGTCCTCAGTCTTGGAACACAGGTGTATAAAACCCCGCAATCATTGTTTCAAACGGTCTTCAAACAGGTTTTGCAAGTATTGTATTTTAATTTGTAATGGCAACACATTTGAAGCTGCCCTTCACAGGCTTATGAGTGTCCCGGTTCTTTTCTTGAGCGGTGTCTTTGCAACGCTCCCCACCGCTGACTGATAGTGCCGCCTGAGATATTTTCTGCCAGAGTCAGGATATACTTAGCCTTTCCTCTGGACTGGAATGAATTCCTCGCCAGTCATAAAATGCGAAACATTGTCACACACGCCGGCCGTCGTCCTTGGGCCGACATGGCAGCATGTCGGGGAGATGAAGGTTGAGTGATGGAGGTGATGGGCTGGAGTCAGCAGTCCTTTAAGGAATTTTAAGAGAGGCGGAGAGCGTCGAAATAGTACGCGCCTGTTTCCATGCGCGGCCGGTCAGGCTGTTATTCTTACTGTGCATTCATCGTCACTATAAAAGATCAGGATCGTCCACGTGTACCGCAGAGCTGCAATGGCTTTTGATTGGACGGACACAGAATTCATACGCTACGGTTTTAGAAACGCTCAAGTGTGTAGTTTCAATCTTAATGGGTTTTTTTTCCCAATTGATACCATAGTTCTTGATGAAATACAGTTTTTGGTTTATCAGGAATGAAAACAGTTCTGCAGGATGAACAACTAAAATACCCTGTTTCAGTCTATACTAAAAAAAAAAACAATGTTTGTGAACTCTATTGAAGGCACCAGAAAAAGTTTTATTATTTTTTTTAGATTTGTCAAGGCAATGTAACATAAAAAAAACCCAAACATGTCCCTGAGAGAACAGATACCAGAAATGTACAATCAATAAATTTCTATCGAGGATACAGGGATGAGGTATATCAAAAATAAAGAGGACTTTGAATGGCAAGGTGCACAAGGCAAGCGTCACACATTTGAGACAGACAATAGTCAATTTGAATAAAACGAAACCCCTGTCGTGGCAGTGTCACACAGCTACAGTTCGACTTCACTGGGTTGAAAAGCTGCAATTGCATTTGAAACTAGACTAAAATTTCTGAAAGAAATTTTGAAGGGGGGGGCCATGGGCTACTGCCCGTCGTGGCCAAACCGTGCGACATCCGGACTTGGGGCTCCAATATGTGAGAGTTGCATGTCTTTTGACCGTGTCGCGACTTAACTGGGTTGAAAAGCTGTAATTGCATTTGAAACAACCGTCAGAATAGGTCCAGTTGTCTTGTAGAAGAAATATGAGCGAAGTTTGCCTTTTTTTTTTCATGATTTTCTTTGATAGCTGCTGTTTCAAATGTGTTCACACTACAATGACAATAAATAGATTTTAGTCAAGCTCCTGAACATGAATGGAGGTTTTCTAACTTTATGTCAGAGAGAAGCAGAAGTACCGCCACCTATTCAGGGTGAAGCCTTTGCTGCAGTGCAAAAGAGGACAGGCAAAAACTGAACAGCATCATGAACGCTGTCACGAGAACACGTCGGTTCGTATTGTGCCATCGGCATTCATCTCACGTCGCGTTTCAGTCGCACGTCCCAGGAAAAAAACTCGCTCCACAATCAGGACATGGTCTCTTGAAGGTTTAATCCAGTTTAAAGCTTTTGACCCGTCTGTTATCCGTGTCCTCAGTACCTCCACAGCCCGTCACAGTGAAAGAATTACACTTCGAAAATAGATAAAAACTAAAACGGAGAGGCAGTTTCTAGAAAAAGCAAAACACTCAATAGAAAAAAATCTACAACCATTTAGACAATAACCCCCCCCCCCTATATTTACAACAGAACCAGTTCAATAAAAAACAGTATCTCCACATTGTCACAAGATAACCTTTTTTTCTCCAGCTAAGACCCATGTGCAAGCTCTCATTATGATACAGGGCACTTGTGTGTATCCCTCCTCGGAGTGTGCATTGTCTTTTGATTGTGTTTTTTTTGCAGCCAGTAGTGCAGATTTCGGTGTCCGCCAGCAACATCGTGCATAGAGGTATTTCAACGCATAGTCTGTGGCATTCATCAGCCAGTCCCCTCTGAGCAGTTACCAGCAGATCCAGTGGACTCGACGTTTCAGTAGTATCTCCTCGGCAAAGGCACCTTCGTCGCGGCCGCCGTCTGGCGAAGCCTGAGCGGGTGAAGACGGTGACGGGGGCCCTGTGCGATGGTCAGCGAGTGCTGCTGCAGTCGCGTGGCTGGGGGAAAAAAAACAAAAAAACAACACGCAGCAGCTCTAAAGTGCTCGGGGTTGCCACGGCGGTCGCCGTGGCGATGTGGCAGCGCAGCAGCAGCAGCAGCTGACGAGGTCACATCCGGGTTTTTGACGTCCGCCGGTTCCACATGCCGCGCTTGGAGTGGAAGTGGTGGAAATAGTTCCTCAAGAAGATCCGTTCAACCTCCAGTCCTGCCTGAAGGATCCTGGAGCGGAGAACACAGGAAGTAAAACACCCTACCAAATCACTGTGAGACCGTTTTCCTGTTCAAATCCTTTGTTATTGTCTTATGAGCATTAAATATTGTGGGGAAAAAAAATTCACTCCCATATACTGAAATTTCTATTCTGAATGGATGAATGGCAGACTTCACTGTTCAGAGGTTCACGGCTATCGTCTCCTCACTGCATGGAAATGCCAGTTTTAGCTTTGTAACTTTTACTACTATGAGAACCAAAAGTAGAAAACTGAAACACGATCAACAGCTGTTTCCCAGCAGGCCGTCGAAATGAGGAACCGACCTGTCCAGGAGCTCCCAGTCCTCTCCTCCCCAGCGGTCAGTGAATTCCCTCGTGTTCATTCCTCCCGCCGCCACAAGATCGGACTTATAAATCCCGAGCAAGCCAAAGCCGTTGACCTCCCAGTACCCTGTAACAGCGGTCAAACAACACATCACAAATCCACATGCATCGCAACCATCATCAGTATGACTTATGAAACCACTGGAGACTGAGAATGTGGCCCATCAAACGGAACGCATCGAATTTATCGTGCTCCGTCAGTGAGTTTGTGCTGGGGTGCGTCCATCACCTCTGGCCTCCGAGGGCGTGGCACCGCAGTTGAGTCGAAACACTACGGGAGCGAAGGCCATGTATCCCTCCACGCTGTGCTTCCGGATGGTGTCAATGATCGAGGGAGGGAAGTGGATGTGGAGGTCGCAGAGAAAAATGATGCTGTGATCATCCTGCGAGGAGGAAAATGCAGCGGCAATGACAAAAACGCTGCGCCAGAGGGACCGCATATTTACGTCCTGCTGCAGCACTCACGTCGACGAGGTCGATCCCGGCCTGCAGACCAGCGGAGCGCTGGAAGTTGCCCCTGAGCTTCACATATTGGTACCTGGTGATTTGCGCAGGCACAAAAAAAAAACCGGCATGTATGTTTCGCTACGTGCCTGTAAAAACCGATGTGAGCACAAACACACGGACGCGCGCGCACGCACACACCTGGGGAGCGTGGATTTTTCCAGAGCTTTTCTCACATCCATGTCAGTGCTGTTGTAGTCAGTGATGATGAGGTTGAAGTTTGTGTCCCCCGTTTTGCGGAACAGCCCCTCCATGTCGACAATGAGCTGCTGCACCCATCTCGCCTGGTTTTTCACTGAGGCAGAGGAACGCGCAACGTGTCAGTACAACTTTCTCCAAATCCAGCAGAACACAATAGATAAGCACATAAAAAAAAAAATAGGGCCCGAACATCAATCAGAGATTATCGAATTTCCCTCTGCTGTACCTCCATAATACTTTCCAGTGATTCATTACATGCGTGAACGCCCGGTGCACGTGCGTTACCTGGCACGATGAAGTGGACGGTCGCGGTGGGGTTCCACTGGAAGCCCACGGGGTTGCACAGCACGATCTGGGAAGTCACGGGTTGAACGGCAGCTCGTCTGCTGCGCTTCGGCCTCTGGCGTATCAGGGCGTAGATGTAGCGCGACAGCCGCAGCACTTGGCCGGTGGAGTCCTGGAGCTCCAGCTCCAGGAAGTAGCGGCTCCCGTGGGACCCGTCCGCGCGCTTCACGACGTTTATCACACGAAGTAACGTAAACCGCCTGAACACATAAGACGGAAAAATGCACTGAATTGTGGAGATGCATAAAAAAAAAAAACCTCTTACTCATTTTGAATCATCCTCAAGTCTTTTTTAATTTTGTTTTTTTTAAAGCAACTTGTGTTTTTGCACTACTCTGCAATTGACTTTAGCTCAAAAGAGCTCGACTTTTATGGCTAAAGAAGTAAAATATATTAACAGCACTTGAAGGGCTGTTTCCACACTCGGTCACAGACTCTATGGATCTTACCCGTCGTGCTTTCGGTTGAGCTGCTGCATGAAAGAGTTGACGATCGGCACTGCGTCACTGGCATGGAGCAGCAGGTTTCCAGAGATGTTGCAGTTGAGGTCGAGCCAGTCGGACCGCAGCGCCTGCCGGTTGAAGTTGTTGATCCCGAAGGTTTGGTTCCAGATGACCAACTGGTCCAGCTGGGTTTTTGGAACTGGCTCTTCATAATCTGCATCTTCAAAGTTCCACCCTTGACCCCAAGAGGTGTCCTCCTCTCCCGATCTCTCTTTCTCTTTCCCAGGCTCACCGTCGTCATAAAACGTATCGACTTCTTCCCCTCTGCCCACTTCTGCTTCTTTATTGGACCAACTGCTATTCATCCTTGGTCGAGCTGTGCGGATGCTGCCGTTTGCATCGTTTTGTAAAGGCATGTTCAGCTCTATCTCTTTGTACTTCAGGCTGTTTTTGCTCTCAGCGTTTTCCTGAGGTTGCCCTTCCAAATGGAGGTTGAAGTCATTCTCGACGTTGGCGGGATGGAAATCTTTATCTTTGGTCACTAATAGCCGCTTTTTGGCCACTGTAGGTTTGTCAGGTAGAGGTGCAGCCCGCTCGGAGGTGTTTAGCTGGGAGACATTGGGTCTTTGCATTTGGGTACGGTTCATTTTCTTAAGTATCTGGTTCGGACCGCTTGTGGAGCGCAGCCGTTCCAAGGGTTCAGCTGGTCGCTGCTTGTCTTTTGCCAACGGATCGTCAACGAGTGATGGAGGAGGAGCTTTCCCCGGCGACTTCGACTCAAGTTTTCTGGCGGATTTTGACGTCGTCATCTTCTGGAGGAGTTTCGTCTCGTTTGTCTTTGGATCCTGGCCATCTTGTTTCTTCGCTGGCTGGTTTTGTTGGAAACTGCCCTCGGCTTTTGCCTTGTCGGCGGATTCCTGAATGTCCAGCGAGAAGAGTTTGCGCCTGCGTTTCTGATTGTAGTCATCAAAGTCGTCTCCATAGTCCGGAATGATCGCGTTGACAATGTGGTCCCGACTAATTTTTTTCACTCCTCCATTGTGTTCATCTCTCGGCTCCGAATCAGCCCGATTGAGGACCGATTTCTTACCCAGAGAACCAAAGTCTAATATCAAAGGAGACAGAAAAGAAAAGTGAAACAGGTTGGAAATCAACACACCAAGTTCATTTGTCACAAAAAAAGTGGAAAAAGTACCTCCTGCGTTTCTTTCCTCTGAACCTGCATAGTCGGGTAACATGTAGTGAGAGAAGTCAAACCTGGAGAAAAGAAAGCGAACAAGAAGAAGAAGATGCTGATTAACTTTTTAATCGCAAAGCTACAAACCACTTCTCCTGGGGATGACTACAAAAAGTGACGGATGGATTGAATACTACAGCACCCTCTGTTGGCGAGACTGTCCTGTTGCAGAGAACTGAGTTTTACCATAAAACTCTGTGAGGCTTTAATCGGATCCTTTTCAAAACATCGCAAGTGAAACTTTAAAAGAAACCTTTTAATTGATTTGATGTGTGATGAGCTGAAAAAAAAAACAACCTATTGTTGGTTTTCAACAGGGTGTCTATTTGGTCATGTTCTCCTCAGGAGTCTCACGTCTTTATGCCGTACGGACTGTCAGTGTAGAAGCAGCTCCTCTCCGTCTCCATGTGCGTGAGTCGGGTGTAGTCATTTGGGTAGACGTAGGACAAGTGGATCTGCGGGAAAGAGCAAAACAGGAGAGTGTGGAACAGATAAACAGATCGGAGAGCTTGTGGAGTACGAGCAGTTCATTTCTCCACCTCACGACAACGCAGGATCACACAGGCACGGCAATAGGATGCAACACAAACGGCATGTTCACACATTCACCACCATTCCAGCGAGAGGTTTAATTATGTTAATAGATTCAAATTATATAGCACTTACACGCTGCATTCAGCAGGTGACAAAGCCTTTTATGCTGAGTCATAATCACCCACAGCCGCACACACCCACTTGCATACAAACACACACCCCAATGTGACATTCGTCTTTAGAAAAAGGCATATTGCTGTTGACGTCTTCATAACATCAGCTGAGAAGTGATCTCAGTCATTTAGACAAGGTGGAGAAAAAAGAAAGAAAAAACAAGGCCAAAAAAAACCGTGGACGACATCTAGTGCTGGGTCTTAATTTGGGAGGTACACTGTTCTCAGAATCACATCACAAAATCAAGCAAGTCTTCAGCTTCTCTGGTCTGACATATAAAAGGTTCTCACACTGGCAGAGCAAACGATAAGGTGAAAGGAAAAGAAACTACAACAATACGTACAAACTTCAGTCCTTCGTACCGCCTCAGCCTGAAGTTTTTGATTGTATAGCTGGGTCTGTATGAACAGTCAGGCAGAACACCCTCGAGGAACTTGCTGTTTACCATAGGCACTGAGAAAAAAAAAAAAAAAAAAAAAAACACCACACAGATTCGAGGCGAGATTACTCAGCAAAGCTGGTGAGAAGGAAACAACTGGCACAGCGCTTGCATCCGGGCTCGGGAGGAAACAGATGAGCGATACACGCTGCTCGAGGCGTCTCTCACCTTCGTGAAATGTGTCACGCGGATCTGCTCGGAGCATTTCTGCTGCAGCACTGGGCTGCTCCGCGGCGGTTTGCTGATGGCTTGCAGCTGTCTGCGGTATGTGGGCGACATCGCTTAATAACAAGCCCGATTCGTCTGTAGGATGAGGTCACAGAGCGGCAGAGCGGAGGAATTGTTGATTCATTCACGCATAAAAAAAAACAAAAAAAAAAACCGATACGATGATTGACAGCTCTGAACATAATGTGAAAAGACAAACAGTTTGGCATGATGAGAAGTCTTGTGATGGACTCGTACAAAAGAGGTCTGAGCCAAACAGAGTCTCACTGTGACGGATGTTCGGACAGTGAAGCGTGTCCTCACCAGTGTAAAGTGAGATGTGCTTGGATTCAATAATCTTCAACCTGAAGTCCTTGTCGAGAAGCTGCCACTGGGGGAAACACAAACAACCGCATGTCTTTGTCACTTCAAAAAGAGCACACACACACACACACACACACACACACACACACACACACACACACACACACACACACACACACACACAC
>JASSRZ010000080.1:10504676-10517855 GCA_032164315.1 Malacoctenus gilli
AAGTAAGTAAGTAAGTAGAATAAATAAATAAATAGCATATTAGTGTTAATTGAAAACATATATGATTGATTTTTTAAAAATTATTATTTCTAATGAAGAACAATATTTGTGTCTATATTTTGGGGGCCAAACAATGCTAATTAATTGCCAGTTGAATGACGACGACAAGGCATTAGGGCGTTGAACCAGTGACCACACCTGCTTTACCGTGCACATAACCAACGATCTGCTGCAAGAGAAGGTCCCTGTGAAGTCGGTCGAGTTCTACATTTGCCACATTTCTAGTTATCCGGTGCTGTGCTCAGACTGGAAGTGGGAGTTAATTGCAACTCTCACACACGGAGTGGAACGCAGCAATCGCACATGAGTTCGTTATCAGCCGAACAAAAAAGGCCTGAACACGCCCGAAGAGTCGTCACTCTCATAGGAAATCTCTGTGCATGACAGTAAAAATGACACATTAGAAACATGAATGTAGAGAATTGCATCAACCAGTTAATGACACAAGTTTAAAACCCCTTAATTGGCTGTTGTCTTCCAAACTATCTGATATCTCCTTGCTCACCAAATTGTCCTCCATGCCAAATGAAAACGTCGACTTTTGAGTGCGTGGCAAATTACAGTTATTGTCATTATTTGAACTGATTCCAGATGTTGTCGGCAGCAAAAGAGTTTGAATCTGGTTTTCCAAACATTTTACTCGTGCCTCAAAGCATCCCGTCGTGCTGGAGGATAAAAGCTGAGGTGCAGCCGGATCTGGTTCAGAAACTGTTTATCATGTGAGAGAAAGTGTTCCGGAAAATTCTTAACTGTCTTCAGATGTATTAATGAGTCAAGTCTACAGAGGCAGCAAAAAACCCCCAACATTCTGTGTGCGCGTGTGTGTGTTTGCATGCGAGAGCTGTCAGTGGTGGGTTAGGTGTTAACAGATGAAGAGGGATTATTCATAGAAACGAGCGTGGAGACTGTTGACCAGAGATATTTAAAACAAAATCAGCGTCCCTTTATGTCTGTGGACGTCGCTGCGAAACGAACGCTTTTTATAGCTCAGACTGTCAGGCCTGGACTTGCACTGAGTCTGAGTGCCTGTCAGTGCGGGTCTGAGTCACAAGCAATATGCTGTGCCCAGGTCAGACGACCAACTGTAGCATAGCCGAGAAATTCACTGTCATCCGAATGCTTTCAACTTGGCATGGAAGGACCTAATGTGACCCATGCGCACACCCGACATTTTCAGCTGTGAAACCTGCTCGGTCATGCTACTTTCCTCATGTCCCCGGCGCTGAGGGGTGCCCAGTGTTCAGGAGGTATAAAAGGGGGACGGCCCCCCATGCAACAGCTCACACGTGACGCGTCTCGGCTGTCTTTTTGTTCCTCTCAGTCATAAATTGCTCCAGATAAGAGCACCAGTGAAAAGCCTAAAATATGAATGTAAATGTAAAATGTATGAGGGAGAAATGAGAGGAGCGAACTTAAGAAGAGCCATGCAGGAAGCGGAGCTGGAATAACCATCTGTCCGGATTGAGTTTGGGGAATTCTGCTAAATCACCACTGATCTGATGAGCTGGAAGAGGAGGCGGCATAAACAAGCACATCCGGACACACAAACATATAAATACTCACACTCGTTCTAAGCTTTCTCGGCGCTGAATTGACCTACATAGGGGTATTTACCCTGAGATCAGTGCCAAATTGTACAATATAATGACAGAATAATCCAGAGTCTGAGAAGAGCCTCTTTAGGATCTTCTGGGATGCTGGAAATCAACGCAACGAGGAATGTGGGAAGAGGGCAAACAATAATCGGCGGCCAGTAAAAAAAAAAAAAAGAAAAGAAAAGAAAAACATCCTCTCCTTCCAAATCTGTTTGCTCCCCCTCTTCGCTTACCTCTCCTTCTTTCCCTTCTGTGCCGCCATAGGAGTGAGACGGTGCTGCATCAGTTCTGCTGCCCCGCCCCGGAGCATCCAGAGGCCGACACCACCGGCTCATCCGGGTAAGACCGAAACACTCATTTGTTCCCATGCTTTTCTGCAGTCGCGCCCCCCCCCACCCCACCCCGTTGCTTCTGCTGCATTCACTCCTGAAATCACACAACTTGCTCGCTCTGCACATGCGGCTCGTACATCCAACTGACTCGTATCAGCGCTCCAGCTTTTCATCATATTTAACATGACCGAAAGCGCCGAGCGTTTTGAGTGTGAATGGGTGTATTTCTGGACATATGGGGCCCCGGGCTCCAGCGAGACAGTTAATTGTTCAGTGACAAACCTATAGCTCAAATCGCCTCGAGGATAACTCACATATAGACTGACAGCTAGGGGGAGACGGGAACGATGTATGAACTGATACCGCCACCATAAAGGCACCCATGGCAACCCAGTAATGACGCAACGGCGACCACTACCATAGTAACTGGAGGATTTACTGAAGCCACTTTTGCTGCCGTTTCTGCGGGGGCAGGGCTTGTCTATTTGTCATGCAAGTGTTTATACGTGTTACATGTGGGGCGATGGCGCAAATACATGACTCGTGTTTCACTGAGTGGGTGCAGCTCCTCAACTCTGACAGCATGTTTTTCTCTGTGATTGCTGGTTACTCTCCCCCCCCGACCAGCCTGCTCTTTATTCCCCTTTTCAGATCCCAGATCTGGTCTTCCCCAGTCATTTCTCTCAGTCTCTTTACGAGCTCTTTCTTCCTGTCTTGTTTATTTCTTCTCATTATTTATCTGTCTGTTGGAAGACTGCGCCTTTTCTAATCATCTCACCGCAATTATTTCTATCTCACCCTTCCCTATCAAGTGTCTCCCTCTCTCTGTCTCTCCCTTTCTCTCTGTCTCACTCCCATTCTGCTTTTATTAATATCGCCATCTGTCTTACTGGAATCCCTCTCTCTCCTCTCTGATCTGATGACTTAACTCCTCCATCCACACGGTCCTGATTGGATAGGCTAATGGCACAGTGGCAGCGGACGGCCAGCCGAGATGATGAGATGCAGGCGAGGTGTGTGACACCGCGGCTCATTATTATCATCATCATCTCACGGAAGGCTTTTTTGTGCTCCCGGTGGCTGCAGACCGGCAGCACGTCTGCACGCTCTCGTCCGCTGAAAACATCAGAGCGCGCAAGGCTCCCGGGAGACGCCTTGAAATCTGGCTGCAGTCTAACCTGCCGTGCCTCCGACTAACGGCCTGTGTGTGTGTGTGTGTGTGTGTGTGTGTGTTTTTCTCGGCCGTACAGTTACTATGAGTCTCTGTGGGACTCTGAGTGATGCAACCCGACAGATGTTCATTTCTCTTTCGCTATGACGTCATGCGTGCAGACGAGGCCAGGAGTGAGTGCTCAGTGTCTTTGTTGCGGTTACATATGTGGGCATGCACAAGGGAGAGAGGGAGAGGGAGAGAGAGAGAGAGAGAGAGAGAGAGAGAGAGAGAGAGAGAGAGAGTGAGTCTATAGTGCCCATATCATTATGGAGGCTTTTGCTGTCCAGATGCATTAATAGCTCAAGTCTTGCTTTTAAATCCTCTAATGTATTCTAATGTACTCTAATGTATTCTGATGCAGCACTGGGGCATGGCAGTGTTTTAATAGAGTTTTTGATAGAGACTGCCTCCAGCATGCGCACACCAACACACACTCTCTCTCTCTCTTTAACTCTCTCTCTCTCTCTCTCTATCTTCCTGTTTCCTCTCTTGGTTTCTATCTCGGTGTTTCCTCTGGGTCCACTCTCTCCGCTCGCTCTGCCTATTTTCCCCAAGTTTATCTTATTTCTCGATATGACCAAGCTCCTCTTCTCCCTATCGCTGACTTTTGCCCGCAAAATGGCTGCTTTCACAGCAATCAAGAGGAAACAAAGAGGAACTTCCCTGATGCTCTCATTATTTAACCATGAGCAGGCTTCTTATTCTCCCCAGTCCTGTTTAGCGCTGGTCCCCCTTCGTGTAAAAAATTATTGGAGTAAGCAATATCATGGCGGAAAAAAAAGGAAGATCGCGCAAGCACACAACATCGTGCACACTCACACAGTCATAATTGCACGCCATTAGAAAAGCTCTTAGGGTGTGATCGTACCTCAACGCTTGCATCAGTCTAGTTTGGCTTTTTGAAAGGTGCTGAGTGTCAGACTTCTCTCTGCTCTAACAGTGAGAACATTTCAGAGAAGTTGCCAAGCAGGAGGAAACAAAATCCGAGATAACTGCATAAACTCTCGTTTTAAGAGCCAATCTTCTGCTGTGTCATGCCAGTAATTTGCTTCGCTAAGCCTTACATGGAGGGCTTTTTTTTTTTTTTTATTTATGATGCTGCCGTGTAAAAGAAAACATTGTTCCATCTGTGGACGGGATCTGGGATTCTGAGAGGAGGATGGGACACTGTACCACAGGCAGCGAGCACTGGGAGACAGCCTCCACACTTGAGTTCTGAGTCAGATACAAGCGGAATTTAAATATAGTTTTGTTTTTTCGCTCCCAGCTCCTGCTGCATTCCTTAAGACCATTGTTTATTTGCAATCTGTGGCGTCTGATTTGGAATTTACCCTCAACTTCACTTTTTTCTGCAAGTCATGTTTGACTTTGGAGATATGGTGGACTAATGTTGCTGCTGGTGCTTCTGAATGCATCAGCCCTGCAACAGCAAACGAGGAAAAGACTGTCTGATTTTTTTTTTTCTTGCTCTGCAGAAGGCAGATATTGTTATACTTTTCATCATAATTGCGAATGAAATGTTTATTTAAATGATGTCACCACCATAAAAAAAAAAAGAGATCAGCATTGATTTCAAAACATCAAGCGGAACGTTTTTGGCGCACCAGATATACGCGTGTGTAGATTCAAATGTAAATGACCACTGCTTTGCCTGGAGCCTGTATCGGAAATAACTCTGTTTGCTTAACCGGCGCACTTTATTCTAGGTACTTCAGACCACTTAGTGGATTGCCCACATTCCCGATTAAATAGTGTTATCTTGTGCTGTTGGTTCAGTCTGGGAACAGGCTGACTGTTAATTATGCAGATCACAACCCTGTAAATGATGAGTGTGTACATACACTGCTTGTTGTTCTCTTGTGGTGTGAAGTTGACACTGCCGGAAATAGACCTCGTTGGCATCAAAATACTGAGCGAGAAGTCCGCACACTCGGAGTTTTAACCTCTCACTGCAGCAGTTTGCGTTTCATTTCGGGTGGAGGGACTTTGCTGATGCGCTGCCATGGGACACACTCGAGCAAGCCTACACTTGAATTGTCAGATCTCTCCCGCGACAACCCAAAATGTAAAACACCTATTGGCTGTGAGTACATTTAAATACCCATTTTGCACAGCTGACTGCAGGAAGAGGCTTGAGAGGCACAGACGAAACGCAAATACATTTGCCTCCCTCCGAAAGCGGGCAAATGTGACTCGTATTAGTGTGTGCATTGCTCAGCTCGTCGGAGTGCAAAATAAATTTGGTTAAACGCTCCAGACTGCCTATGAGACAAACACAGGCAGATGCAGTATAGAATGCACACCCCCATGTAGGCCTGGACTACGAGTCAGCCTCATTTCCATGACAGTGTACCGACTCATCATCGAGTTTCTTAAAGCTTAATTTACTGCTGGAGAGCCGAGACAATTTGTTAATAAATGGATTACCTGAGCTGTTGCCAACCTCGGGGTCAAAGATGTAACCAGATCAATTTGAGGGGATCAATTCTAATATGCTTCATATTCACAACCTCAGGCCTAATTAGTCGTCTCCCACGAATGACAATGTGACTCTAATTGGGTCAAATATGAAGTTTATAGATTTACAGACATGCGACCTTTGATGAGAAATAACAGGAAGGCCCTAATTCCTTTTCGGGGATTAAAAATCTCAAGATTTCGTGAACATTTTCACGTAACTTTCATCAATTACATGAACTATGGTGTAATATGCTGACAGTAATTGAGTGTTCTGGTACTTTATTATCGGACAAAGTAAGATGATTAACAGTCAGTCATCTGGCTTATAAAAAATGGGGGGATTTGCTGATTTTCTCAATTATGGTTTTTGTTATCTTGGCACTCTTCCTCAAAACAAGCTGTTTGATTAGTCAGCACGAGTGCTTAAGAATTGCATTTTTTCCCCCCTGTTTTTTCCGCAGATTAACAAACAATGGCATTATTGTTGCTCGCAGCCTTACTACTGAGTAAAGTATTGAGCACTAATACAGAGAAAATAGCAGCTAAATGGGAGAGGGAGGATGTGTTTTTGGATGCAGCGTGTAGAGCCGGATTCTTATTTTTCATCCCGGTCACATATCCATAGTTTGACTCCCACACTGGAGCCGCCAATCTGACCAAATAGGACCGGACACATAAAGTCAGTCATCTCCACCCCGGGCCACCACAGGCCACACACCACTCTCATGCAAGCTGCGCCTCGCATAAACCCCTTTCACACTCCGCACAGCGGTTCACCAGCCTCCTGCAGAAGCGTCGGAATCACGGTGAGGAGGGTTGACTGACATCGTCCTGTGTTTCACTCCCGTGACAGTGGGCAGATGCTGAGTCTGGAGGACGGAACGTCTTCTGGTGGCGGACAGGAGACGGAGGGCACCAAGAGAGAGGGTCCCAGTGAATACGAGATCAGCCTAGAGAACAAAAACAAACAGGTATGTCATATTTATCTGTGCATTGGTTCTGGTAAAAAGCGTGTTATAGTGTGACCCCTTGAAGCGATGATAATGAATTATCATTATGACATTAGTTACTCAGTGAAAAGTCTCAGAACTGGTGTCGAGCCGTTTTGTTTTGGAGAGGGTTGTCCAAATAATGGCCCGTGGACCACAGCAGACAACCCTGGCCCGTTTCAAATTTGCCTAATTTTGAAAAAAATGATGGGATTTGGTCACATACTTCCACCTGATTACATTGTGTTTCTGTGGTTGAAAACTGTATGGACTTGTGACCTCGAAGGCAACAGCAAAACAACCAAAACTCCGGTTTCTGGTACTCATTTGATCCTCAACTAACCAAAGCCTTCTGACAGCAGCTTGAAGGAGAACTGACTGTGAAATTCACAGTGGCACGAACCCTCTGTTTTTGTAATGAATAACCAGCTTTACATAACCATTCAAGACCTGTTTGCTGGTGGCTTTATATCTGAAGCTCATCTCAGCTGTCTTGCTGCTGTCTATCTAGAATTGATGACTGAGGTGTTATTATACAGCTTCTTCCTTCAACTTTAATGAGCTTATCAGTCATCGGACTGACCCACCTTCTGCTGACAGCTAATCTTAAGTGTCGCAGCAACACAATTATATCACAATTCTGTGCACGTTATAAGTTGGATAAAAACTCAATTTGGAGACAGCTAAAAATACCACAAGATATATTTCACTTTGCAACTAGGTGCTTTTTGTCTTCATTCGGACTCTAAGGCTGCATTTGGTGAGCTCTCGGAGGTTTGTGCATTTTCACGACGTTCAGCAGCCTCGAAGCGCTTCCTACTGTCGCTCCATTATACTAACACAGTCGCACAGCAACAGCAGCCATGCTTAGTTGTACAACACCTTTACCTTCACCTTTTGGGGTTCAGTGTCTTGCACAAGGACACTTCAACACATGGACTCATCAAAATGTGGGGCTCAACCCCCCCCAGCCTTGGAGTTGGAAGACAGCCCCTCTCCTCCAGCTGCGCCGTGGCCTCACCAATGATGTAATGATGAGCTGAAGCTTGCCCAGCGCTGCCCATGATGCGCGCTGAGTGAGACGGAGTGTGAACGGGCTGCTTCACCTTGCTTGGCGTTTAAAGGGGGGAGTTTGGAGGGATGATCATTTGACACTGTGACTTGCGTGATGGAAAAAAGATTCCCATTCAGATCTATTTCTGTCTCTGTTGACATGAAAAAGAACACCCAGGATACCACTGCCACAGCAGCAGGAACAGGAAAGATGCTAGGTTGTCATGGTAACAGCTAATAACTGCTTCTGGCGGCTGGAGATGTCTTTATTCCTCATAGCAAACTGCTGAAGGGTCTGCTGTAGCTCCTGCTTTTGCTGCTGCAGTGTGATTGCGTGCGTGTGTGAGTGCGCATCTGTGTGTGTGTGTGTGTGTTTGTGCACATCCAGGCACATGTGTGGCTGTCCTCCTTTTTTCTCCCTTCTCTGTTTTTCTTCTCCCCCTGCCTCCCACTCCTCTCGTCCTCCTTCGTCTTATTCCACTGAAAATGTAAGAGGGCCAAACTCAGGATGACAGTAAGGGTTTCGGGCCGAGCTGCTCTTTGGACAAACGGAGCCGAAATAGATTTGTGCAGGTGTTTACTTTTCCATTCATTTTCTCAACAGCACCTTTGTCACAGCCCATCCATCTTTCTTCCCATGGCCCTTCACCCAGTGTTAGCGGTTGAATGATGATAAATGATGTTTACTTTGGCTCTAATGTCCCAAACCTTCACAGGTTTGAAGGAGTAAACAGATAAGTATGAATGATACTTCTGAGAAGGATATGAGTGGGGATTTCGTGACTCGGGGAATGCCCGAACTCTCAATCTCTTTCAGAGTGGGGCACGAAATAGAAATGTGTTTGCTCTCTTTGAATAAATAGTGAATGCTGTGTGCTTATCACTCCAGCAGTGTCTTCAGTGAGACTCGGAGCCTCGTAAACATGTTTGATTAGACCCGCTCACGCTCGTCCTCGTCCTCTCCGCAGATAGAGGAGCTGGAGCAGAAGTATGGAGGCCACCTCATCGCGAGGCGCGCTGCCCGGCGCATCCAGACCGCTTTTCGCCAGTACCAGCTCAGCAAAAACTTCCAGAAGATCCGCAACTCGCTGTCCGAGAGCAAGCTGCCCCGCCGGATCTCCCTGCGGCACCCCAGCCCTTCGGGCCGAAATCGGAACGCGGCTCAGAGACACAGTTACTCTTTGCACCCAGGAGGAGGACAAATACCCTTGCGCTCCAAAACTCCCCCGCCACCCCCTTGCCGGTCCACCTCTCTGCCTCCGTCTCCCGCATCGGCGCCCACAACCGCACCCTCCGTTGCCCCGGGTCAAGCCCCGCCACCGACCCCTGGACCTACGCTCACACAACTGGAGGATTGTTTCTCCGAACAAGTGAGTTCTGATGAAATGATTGATGATATAAAAAACACATATAACATTTCATTGCAAAGAAAAAAAAAATCCTCCATTTTGGTAAAACATTTTTTTTAAGCCTTTGGGGAAGTGAACGCACGGAACGTGATTTGGTCGTTTACTTCAATAGCTATTAGTGTCAAAAATATCAATTGGCTGACTTCTTATAGTTGCTTCTGGCCTCTGTTTTCAACAAGTGAGTGAATTGAGTTTTCTCCCATTTTCCACGGATTTATGAGCAAAATATAAGAATGTGTCACGATTCGAACCGAGCTTCTGGCTCCTCGAGCGTCCCAAGGTTTTCTTTCCGACTGCTGGAGCACAAAGCTGAAAGAGTTCGTCTCTGAGCTAACAGCTACAAGCTTGCAGATGACAATCGATGTATCTTGACTGTCGAAGACACAAATATGGGGCTGTAGAAGACTTGAATCAACTCACAGTCCTTTCTCCTTGTCCACTTTTTCGACTTTAGACTTCAGGATTCAAACTGCGACCTGGAAATGAATGGACCAGGATTTTGACATTCACAGTTACCTGAAGATGAATCTTGATATTTTGCTGATCTTTCCTAATGCAGTGTAGTGTTTTAAAGCTACTAATTAGAGTCTGATGGCATTTTAAGCTTGTTCCACAGTGTTAAAATTATACGTTTGCTCATCATCACACTTGCCTTGTTTGCTATTTTTTTATGGCAAGTCAGTCTGGTTAAAACATTGTTTTAAAGTGTCATTGAGTGTTTAAAACACACAAGAAAAATGCATTTGATCGGAAAGCTGACCTCCGACCATTTATCCTCCAGAGCTGAATTACACTGAGCGGCTTAAAGGCAGTCTCATCTGACTGCCATGTCCTGCTCAGCAGCCGAGCTGCTGTCACTGTCAATCCAGCAGCACGAGTCTTACAAACAGGCACTAATTAGAGCCCCTCCTGCCATCATAAAGGTTTTTTTTTTTCCCCACGTGTGAGTCATGTCCCCTGACCTGATTAAATCACTCTGTTTGATGTGCATTTTTTTTTTCTTCTCATCATCACTCTTGCAGCTGCACTCTTTGGCGCAGTCGATTGACGACGCCCTTCGCGGTTGGAGCTTGTCCGAGAGCGCCGAGGGGAAGGGGCTACTGATGGACCCGGGGGCCCTCCGCGCAGCCGCTGAGAGCGCTTGTCTGCCCCGCAGTGCCAGCTCACTGCTGATGGCCTTCAGGGATGTTACCGTGCACATTGACAGCAATAGCTCCTACACCATCTCCTCTGCCACCACCACAACCACAACCTCTCTGGGCAATGCAGGTGGGGGAGGACCAGGCAGCAGGAAGACGTCTGTGAGTGGGATGGCTGGTGGAGGAGACGGCCTGTCAGCAGAGGAGCCGGACTTCCCTGCTCCTCCACCCAGCGAGGAGCTGGAGATGGTGGATCCGGGATCCAGGAGGGGCTCGACAGTGCCGGGTGTAGGCGGAGGGATGGAGGGGGAAAGCGGTTCAGACAGACTGGGATCTACTTCCACTTCTACCTCTACCTCCACTTCCATCTCCACTTCAGCCCAGTCAAATCAGCAGCCCGCCCAAATTTATACCCAATACCAGCAGTACCACTACACTCACCCTCAGCAGATAGCTGGGGGGCCGAGCCCCGAGGCCCTGCAAGCCCTGGTCGTTTCTCTGCCCCGGGACCGCTGCCAGGATCCAGCCTCTTGCCGCTCGCCGACCCTATCGACCGACACGCACCGCAAACGCCTCTATCGCATAGGACTTAACCTCTTCAATGTGTGAGTGGGCCACTGAGCAGAGCACACACGCACACACACACACACGCACGCACGCACGCACGCACGCACGCACGCACGCACGCACGCACGCACGCACGCACGCACGCACACACACACACCCATCCGTCGCACTGTTGCAGAAAGCACATTAAATATTTTTGCGCCCTCTGGCTCAGGGTTCAAAGTACACTTAAAGCTGTTTGTATCTAACAAATCTCCGACAGCCGTCCAAAAAAACTGCTCCAAGCAGCTGCTCATTAGTGTTTGCTATTGTTGGGCGGAACCGCCTGCTCGGTGCCATCTTGTGATGGCGTGATATCCGTGGAAAAAGAGACGGAGAGTCGGGTTGGGATGGAAACGCAGAGCGAGGCAGAGAGAAGGAAAATATGGCAGGAGAGGAAAGGCTCCCGAAGAGGTCAAGAACAATGTGAGAGCTGCTCTCAGATCCTAAAAATAGAGTCCACGGTTGGCTTGCACTTATCATTAGTTATTACAAATTAAAGAAAATTAACTCACATGCGCCAGTGACAAGGAGTCTGATCCAGGAGTCCAGAGCGAACTGCTTTCGCACATGAATGCACTCCCCTTCTTTTCTCTTGCTTTTTTTCCCCCGCTTCATCAGGAACACTCACTCTTCCCCTAACACACACACACACACACACACACACACGCACGCACACGCACACATTAGACATCTTTAACAACAGTGCCACAGTGGTGAAATACATCTTCTTTCTCACTCAGGCTCACACGCCTATCTGCTCGAATGCACAAGAAAAAATCATACACACGCTGTTAACTCTGACGCTTTCTGCTCCTGTGCTGTTGGTTATCTGTGCGCCAGGAACCCGGAGAGAGGCATTCACTTCTTGATTACGCGTGGTTTCGTCCCGGACACGGCCATCGGCGTGGCTCACTTCCTGCTCCAGCGGAAGGGCCTGAGCCGCCAGATGATCGGCGAGTTCTTGGGGAACAGCAAGCTGCAGTTCAACAGAGACGTCCTTGAGTGAGTCCTCGTTATTGACGTGTGGTGCCATCAATGCATCACATGGAAAATACACACGTCGTTGGCTGGGGGGGGGCGGGTCTGATAGGGTCTTTAAGATATAGAAAAAATATCAAATGAATCTGCTCATAACAACTAATTGATTTTAAGGTCAAACATCTACTCAACAAATATTCACTTGGTCTTTCTTCAAGTTTAAAATAAGATTTTTCAGCCTCCAGTCAAAGCATTTGGATAGTGCTCATTCAGAGGTTTTTTCCTTTTTTTTAATAATAAAGGATTTAAAAAATGTTATTGCCACTCGCCATTGGGGCACAATTTATAAAGGCAGACCTTGTACAGACTGTAAGATTTTATTGATTATGAAACATGACTAATGTTGTCTGGATTATCAAAGGAATGATAGAGAGGGAAATACTTATCCTGACCATGTACTGGAGAATTAG
Organism: Malacoctenus gilli; assembly: GCA_032164315.1. Taxonomy (NCBI): domain Eukaryota; kingdom Metazoa; phylum Chordata; class Actinopteri; order Blenniiformes; family Labrisomidae; genus Malacoctenus; species Malacoctenus gilli. The sequence continues at coordinate 10,516,984 of JASSRZ010000080.1, forward strand.
CTCATCTTGTGAGTAATAAAAAAAACCCTCAATACCGTCTCCCAGGCTCACAGCTGCAGCCTGGATGACCTTGACTTTTTGGGTTTCCTGGAAATGGGAAAGTATCCCGCAGGAAAAAGCCCTTTAGCTCATCATTATGGCCAACTCCGGCCAGTTCTACCACTTAACCTCAGAAAAAAAAAATGCTGGAAGTCCCTAATCATTTTATTAACATTTGATTCACATTATTAACTTCATTTTTAAAGTAATTATAAAGTGCAGCCACTTTTTTGCCTCCCGAACTTGACCTTTAGCAGGTTTTAGACATTTTTAAATGGCCCACATCATCGTTTAATGATTTTGTTTGTCATGCTAACTTTAAGGTTCATGTTCCCTCTTCCTCTGTGACGATGGGAACGAAAGGTGCCAAAACCAGCTGATATTTAGGTCTTATTAGAAGTGAATCAGGTGCCTTCAATCATAATGAAGGGCTTCAGTAGGTTTATCAGGCTGGAACTTTAATTTATTCAGCTATTTTAAATCATTTAAACGAAGAGGTAGCTTCTGCCACTGATATTCAGTCTTACACTTTAAAACACACACACACACGCCAGCTCACTTGACATGCAGCACATGCATGCATAAATGCAGGACATCCAAGAAAACACGCATTCTCCTAATGCTTTCACACTTCCTTTTTTTCTCTTGCATCCGCCCTGTGCAGATTGTAGACAGCGAGCCAGTATAGAGAAGCTTTTTGCTGAGGTTGATGTAGAGACTGTAGAAATAGGTCACTGCACTGAACACACACAAAACCACACACACACACACACACACACACACACACACACACACACACGCACACACACACACACACACACACACACACACAC
>JASSRZ010000080.1:10517955-10538358 GCA_032164315.1 Malacoctenus gilli
ACACACACACACACACACACACACACACACACACACACACACACACACACACACACACACACACACACACACCATCACTTTCTTTTCCCGAAACAGACGCATTTACGACATGCACACAAATATGCACATGTACCAATGGGCACAGACAATCCCGTATCTGCATGTTTCCCGCTGCTGCAACCTGTCCTGAACCTTTCATGTACCTTTTGCTCCTCACTCTGCATGTCATTATTTTTGCCCTCTCATCCTGCCTCCTCTGTTGCTTTTGTTGGCGCTTTTCTTCTTCACAAAGGTGTGCGCGCGTGTGTTTGTGTGTGTGTGTTTGCGTGTGTGCGCACGCGCGCGCCTGTCTGTGTGTTAGTGCCAGCATGTCATCTCTATGTGCATCTTCCAGGTCATCGGCTTTGTAATGGAAGTATGACTGTAAGAGGGAGATTTGCCATCAGCACTTGGGTACACATAGTTTGTCGCACGTTTATGCAACACACTTTTATGCGCACACACGTTCCTAAGCACCCACTCACGTGCCTCCTTATTAAAGTGACATACTACAACTCATCCAGTTTCTCTCTCTCTCTCTCTCTCTCTCTCTCTCCCACTCCCTTCTGCCTCCCTGTTCGTCTCTTTATAGCTGTGTTGTGGATGAGATGGATTTCTCTGGCATGGAGCTCGACGAAGCCCTGCGAAAGTTCCAGGCTCACGTCCGTGTTCAAGGCGAAGCACAGAAAGTGGAGAGACTCATCGAAGCCTTTAGGTGAGACTGTCAGCTTGCTCACAACCGGGCCTCGCTGACTAACCGTCGCTGGCTGTACTTTTTTCATGACAATTTAGCACAACAGTCCATCCATCACCTGACTCTCTGAGCAGCTGTGCGAGGGGCACACCATTTTTTTTTTTTTTTTTTTTTGAAGTAACAGACCCTTTGCCTCTGGCCAACCTATGCAAAAACAGAAAAACAACGACACGTAACCAAGCTGACATATTTTGCAATAAATTGAAAGCAAAACGTGTTTTTTTTTGTTTTTTTTAAATCTCGTAGCCTTGGGGTAGCAGATAAATCACAAACAGCATATTAATAAGCAGACTATGCAGGCGTGCGAGTATTTAACTGGTTTTCCTAGCTGACTGCAGCGGGCTGTGATGACACCAAAAGCCCTGTATCATTAGCAAATTACACTGATTGCCTGTAACCTTTGACTAAACTCAGCAGTATTTGATTGTCAGCCAATCTTGACTGAGATCAGAGCCACAGGCAATCAGCGTGCATTCCACCAGGGGACAGAAATAGGCGCCCTGTTCCACCACTTTCTCCTCCGGATGGCACTTTCCGGCCAAAGTGTTGCAGGGAAAATCTTGGGAGCTCGATAGCTGCGAGTCCACGCCCTTCAGAATCCACACATGAATATGCATCGCTGCGTGTTTGGCCATCGAAGGGATTGAGCCCGACTTGGATTTCTGCTGCTTCATCAGCGCTCGCCGTGGCCCCCGCGGCCACTGGAATTCAGGAGCATATCTGCTGTGGAAGACAGATTTGAATACCAGAAGGACCTTGAGAACCTCGTGTTCGCTCGCTCCTTGGTGGCCTGTCTGCTTTTGCCTCCAACACACTCCTGGAAGGAAACTGTGTTTTTTGTTTTTTTGGTGATGCGGTTTCTACCTTCTGAATAAAAGCAGCCAGATTCAAGCTCCAACTTGTGCTCCATTCAGCGGCTGACATCGTCCTTGAAACGCGCCGGTAATATCCAGCGATTGCCCGCGGGAGCTAAATTGCAATGAGGGTGCCCATCATTGTTTTTCTTTCTCAGAGTAATTGCTCACATTGCTGTGTACATTTAATGTCCCTCTGCCGGCGTGCCGCTCCGTCCCTCAGGAATACCAACAATGTCAGCAAGCATGACACGAGTTGAGTCACTCCTCCTCTGAACTCGTTAACCAAGACGTCCTTTTCCTCTGCAGGGCCGTGTGATTACCACAACAAATGTGCCGCCTGTTATTAGACTGTCAATGAACATCTGCATCCACATTACGTTGTCCTTTCTCGTCCGTTGAATTGACTTTGTTGTTGTTTGTCGACTGACAGACTCGACAAAAAGTGTCCAACAGTGGTTAATTTGTTTCTGCAACTCTTGTGCTCTCTCATTGACACCAAGCCTCAAATCTCAATTCCCTCTATTGATCGCCACTTTTTGCTGTTGGCAGCGCGGCTCCTCGAATCTAATTTCTCCTCGTCAGTGTGCAGAGACTCATTCAGTGACAGAGCTAATATAGAGTAACTAATGTTTACTATCTAGGTATCCATTAGTGAGCTGCAAACGATGCCAACAGCAGATGGAAGTACAGATGGTGTGAATGTCATTAGGGCTGCAGGTATTTGGACATAAACCAAAATATTGCGCAAATTAATGTTTTGACTTATTGTGGCGGATTAGGAGAAGTCAGACGAGCGTGAGCGGCGTTCCAGTTTATGCGGAGGTTAAACTCTCCACTGGGTGATCGGTGACTTTGTCCCCAGTTGATCTTTGGGTCAAATTCAGGTGGAGAGGGGAGAAGTACAGTTGCGCGCGCGCGCGCACACGCACACACACACACATTAACACCCCTGGAGTGTGAATCTGTGTGGCAGAATAGAAAATGGCCGGATCGATGGACTTGTAGCTCTCTGTTAAACACCTGGCGGTCTATGTTGCAAAGTGGTTAAGACGGTTTAGTCTAATAGAGTGGGATGGGTGGGCTTAAGCCTTCAGACACTTCACTTTGTAGTGGATTGTATGTTTCACCCAGGCATGTTCTGTCTGTCATTGGACTCTTGATCAAATTGTTGTGTTGTGTAGATTCATCCGTTGCTTGCTAAAGTCGTGTAACCACAATCTTGTAAGTATTTGTTCATTTTTGTTGCGAGGTTCTCGCTTCGGTATAACCTGAGAAGCCTCTTAAAAAATGAGAGATTTGTCTAAAAATTTGTTTTAACATTTGAATGTGTGTGTTCATGGTTTTTGCTCAGCCTTAACGTGTAAAAAGAGTTGTTCATTGAGCGGCTGTGGATGGGATATCCCTGCGAACACAACTCAAACGCAAGTTCAGAGTGGATTTGTCTGTAACTGATTTGAGCCGTGGATTAATACACATTTGATACTCTCGTGAGTATTTACCGCAGCTGGACTGTTTATGTGGGATTTACCGAGACTCCATTTAAAGCTTGTGATTTTCAGTGTGTGACCCAGTGCAACGATGTGGCCGAGTGATTCATCTTTGATTGTGAAGACAGAATACTGCATTTTCTCCACACAAGGGGAACATTTTTATTGCGCTGACCACACGTGTCAGAGGATGCTGCTGAGTGTTATTTGATCTTATTCGTATTTTGGCTCATAATTCACATGAAATCTACTGAACATCGCCTCGACGACCAACAAGGGAACTGTTGACTTCTCCCTCAAAGGAGCACGGGTGAGGGATGAGAGAGAAAGTCATGACATTTCCCCTCTCTGATGCCGATTTGAGGACCAATCAGGACACCCACCGCGGTCATCAGTTAATCACATCACACTCAATCATACGTGCCGAGCCCGCGGGCGCAGATAATAAAGTCATCAGCCATCTCAGACCACACTCCCTTTCACTGGCGCTGTGAGTGTAGGTCAGATAGGAGCGGGCTTTATCGGGACAACCAGACATCCGATGCCATATCTGTTACGTAACAGTTGTTATGTCATCTGTTTGAAGCGCCTTGTACTCTTGTCGGGAGTAGTTCTTTTCTATGAAGTGGTGTTTGTTCCAGCTGGCATGCAACTTTCATATGCAGATATGAAATTATGAGATGGGGCGCTAGTGTTTAAATAAACTGGTTACATAAGAGGGAGATCCGTGCTGGAAAAATGTGTGAATGAAGCACAAATAAACGTGCACGCCGAACGCTTTATTTATTCACTCAACTGTGTACTCGCTCACTCCGAGATGCGCACATGCACTTACGTACACATGACCATCTGCATACATTCGCTCACACACTGTGTATGGCCCTGCCTCGCTGGCAGTGTCAGATAAATTTGCCGCAGAATTGCATCAAGTTTGCAAATCAGGAGGCTTCTGAGCTTGTGCGTGCCTGCCTGCGTGCGCGCGTTCTATCCGCAGGGATGCTTGTGCCAAGCAGGATCTATTTTCTCTCAGACAAAGGGATTCCCAGCGAACCGGGCGAGCTGTTTGATTGATACCGCGCGAGGTTCTCTGGCCTTAGATCTTGGCTGAGGTGCATGAAATGGCTCTCCGGTTGCACGGGTCTCAGATGTGGCCTCGTGCCTTGCATTTGCGCTGACAAGTACATCGTCGGCTGGAGTAGAGCAGCCCTCTCCATGTCTGCATCCTGCCTGGCTGCAAAGATAAAAGCCTCCCACCACCAAAATGGCCCACTGTGTAAGTGCAAGTGACAGTAAGAAAGATAGGGGGAGGAAGCAGTGGGGGGGAAGGAGGGATGGAAGTGAGGGTTTGCAAAGCCTGTGGGCGGCAAAGGGGCAATGCAAGGCCAAATGCAGCAGCTCTCGCTCCAAAAGCAGATTGGGCAGCGCTTGATACCTGGGGCCGAATTATTTGGCACCGTCAAACGTCTCCTATTTCCCGTCCGTCTCGTTTATGGGACCATGCGTGCTCCTCGAATCTGAGTCGAAGCTGCAATTAGTCCGATCATAATTCAGCTGCGACGGTGACATTTTTTTGGTCCTAAAATCAACGCCCCATCTGCGAGTCCTCCATCTTACAGCAGTAATAAAAAGCTTTTTTTTATGATGCTTTTAAAACTTGTTTGCTATGGGTTTTTTTTTTTTTTACGGTGTGGAGTTGCAGTTTCCAAATCATTACTTCACTGACGATATTTTGAAACCGTCTTGTGCTAGGAGGGAGTTTAACGACTTATTGGCACAACAGGGCACAATCACACCTTCGGTCGGAGCGCCGCTTCATTGTGATTCGCAATCCAATGTCAATAAATGTGGTGGGCTTCATATTAAAACAACACATCTTTCTAATGACTAGTTGGTAATGTTTGCTGCAGTAGCTTTCTTCCGGTCTATCTGATGCGTCTGAGCCTGATAAGTTAATGCTCAGCCCTTCGTCTCGATTTTTATTTGTTCTCTTGTTCATTTTGTATTTATTTCTGTGTCACTGGAACAATTTTCCACTCTTCTTCGGAAAGCATATCCAATGGGTGGATAAAGCTGAACAGAGCCATTTATCAGAAGGCGGTAAACACTCCAAATCTGCCACGAAAAAGCTTTAATTGTTTTGTTATTGAAAATGAAACTTGGAGTACCTCGCGGAACATTTTGGTTTGTGCGCTTCTCTGTGTGTCTTCCATGTTACACCAGAGAAAAAACATTTTGGCAAGTGCATGCCGTTATTAAAAGCAAACCTACTGTGAATTCAGTGGAGATGATTTTTTTTCGTGTTGCGTTTTTTAAAAATTTATTTATTTTTATTTTCCATCTGAAGATCTGGCACTGTGGTTCAGAACACTGGGAAAACATTGCTGCTTAACGCTTAAACTTAACGCTGTTCTGCCTCTCTGTCCTCCACAGTCAGCGGTACTGCATGTGCAATCCTGACGTGGTGCAGCAGTTCCACAACCCCGACACCATCTTCATCCTGGCCTTCGCCGTGGTCCTCCTCAACACCGACATGTACTCACCCAACATCAAGCCCCAGCGCAAAATGGGCCTGGACGACTTCATACGTAACCTCAGAGGTGAGTGTGTGCCAATGTGAGAGGCATCCGGCTCTTACAGCCTCTTCACTGTACATGTGTGTGTTGTTCTGGTGAGTGCAAAGTGTCCCTGTGGACAGAGCGTGTATAATGAGCAGCCATGTTTCAACATTTATGCCAAGTGGTTTTATGAACAGAGAGACTGAACATTGGTTATATATAGCAAGTACATGTGCACACGAGATTGAGCAGATCACGAGGAGCTTCTTTGGGTTGATTTACAGCTGCAGGTATTGGAAGGTTTTAACCCTTACGCTTCCTTTTGGTACTGCAGACTTTGTTTCATTATAAGTGTAGCCCTCACACAAAGTTAAAGTGAACTCTGGGTTCTTTAAATCTGATGCTACTTTGCTTAAATATAATCATTTGGGATCACGGCACCATATCATCAATGAACATTAAATAATCGAGGCACACCTGTAACAACAAACCCTTTTAATAAGGAAAATAATAAATGTTAAGAAAATATTCAAGTGTGTGTCGGTTTTGATGGAAAGCACAAGATGTATGCAGGCTTTTCACTGCTTAAAACACAAAATCACACCCACGGGGTGGCATTCAAAACTCAGGTATGAAAATAATAAATGGTTAATAACCAACAACTGAATAAAGCCGGCAACCCCCAGTTTACACCACGTAGCAGGCCTGTATCGTTGCTTGGGAACGTAGTGACCAAAGACTCAGCGGTCGCTTCACTCAATGAGCAAAATAAAATAGAGTTGAGGTACCTTTTGAAAGATGAGTACTTTTCTTGAATACTTTACTCCTCTCGCGGCAAAACACGCTTGCACACGCGACCACTCCAAAGGCAGGCCTAGTGCGTCCACTCTCAGGCCCGAACTTCTCGTCGCCGTCTCCCACGTCGCCAGAGGTCCTCTGAGCGCTTCCAGGATGGCTCAGAGTGCTATTTGGGTCCAGTCTCTCGGTGTCCAGTCCGGCAACGATCCTCTAAAAGTCTTTCACGTTCAGCTGAATTAGCGGACGGCGATTTATACAGTCCATTAACGAGCTGGTTACATTCGCTGTTGCTATGCTAACCGCTAGCGGCAAACGACAGTCTAAAAGCTCCGAGTTGGAACTTAATTGTCCTCTACCACCACGTTAACAGACACCTCCAGTGGCTTGTTATCGGGACAAACCCACGGCACGGCTTACATTACTCACAAGACAGGCGGACATATTCCGGTAGCTCTCCCCCTCCGCTCGGCACACCTCCTGTCACCGGTTCGGACTTGAACTCCCTTTTTTTTTTCCTTTCCTTTCGAACTTTCCAGCTACGTTCAGGTACCATCTCAAAGTCGGAAAAAACAATCTCTACATGCAACACAATCAAACAGAAATATTACTATGTGAGAGCAAATTTTAAACACAGTAATTACATTTTAAAGCTCAATATTTTTAACGAAACAGCAATAAATGAATTTACCCTTTTTAAACCTTTTCATGAACTGAATTATTTATTTTTCAATGCATCCTTATTTTTGTACTGGCTACAGAAGTTTCTCCAACTTTTTGGGATTTTTAGCAAGCAATGACCACCTGCTCTTGAATTAATTTTTTTATTTTGCTGTATTTAATGTCATTTAGTGTTGTTTGTTGTTGCTGTCTTTGAAAAAAAACTGTTCAAAAAAGTTTTACAATCTGCTGAACTTTTGATGCTCACACTGGCTTTTTTTCAACCCTTATTTTGTGTTTTTTTTTTCCCCTTATAAAGAAAATGTTAGTATAAGAAAAATGTGAAGTAAATGGAGGAATAAATAAAATAATAAATCAATAACTGATTATATTTGAGAAAAACCCCCACATCAAGTCGGATAAAAGTAATAAAATATAACACAGTTGTTTTATCAGGCTGAGTTAGCAATAGCTCAATGCTGATTTGCCCCATGAAATGGATTAGCAGGGTGATTAAAGGGTTAAAAAAGAAAGTGCAAGACAGAGGAAGTCAAATTTTTACAACCAGTGCCATCCTATCAGCCTTGCTATCAGTCTCCTGAGTGACAGCCTCTTCAACTGAAGTAATTTACTGAAAGAGGCCGCAGTGCCTGCCTCAGTATGCCACCTCCATCATGAAAAACCATCAGCAGTGCAGGAGCAGATTCCTGATATCCTTGACTCGGACCGCTGCCCCCAAGATCGAGGCGTAGGCCCATTTAATTGATAGATATATGACAGATATTTAACGATACGAGCCTGGCTTTTTCTGGAAGCATCTCAGCACTCCTGCGCCGAAGCTTCCCGAAGCTGTCTGGACGGGTCAACAGATACCAAACATTTGCTTCATCCAGGACGGAAACAGCGTCAGTCTGACTTGCATTTGCGCCCTACTGCTCGCAGAGAGCCCAACGCAAAGTCAGCCTGTTTTATCAGCTCCTATTTTTTCCACATTATTCCTTCGCTCTCTGTGCTGCTCTGCAGTGATAATGGGGGGGGGGGGGGGCTATCTGACGAAGATAAAGGCACATCTTTCTGATTCCCAGCTGCGAAACCCTACAAAAGAAATGAAGCTAATTTGGCTGTAATAATCTGAGATAAAAACCAATTTTTTTTTACAAGCACACTGTCAGCCTTCTAATTCAGATGATTGAATTCATAGTTAGGAGCCGCATTAGCTTTCACTTTGGCGGTTGCTAATCTTCTAATAATCTCCTCAGAATTATGACTGGCAAGGAACATGTTAGAGAGAGTGAAACTTTCATTTGAAACATAAGTTTCAGAGTTTCAAGTAAGCCAGCGCCAAAAATCTGGAAAATAATTACATTCGGTACATTTTCAAGTGTATTTTACTTAATTCCCAGAATAGGGAGTTGTTGACGGCACCACTTGAAGGGCCTTCCCTCAGACCATGTGTTGCTATCTCTTTGTTGCGGTCGTTCTTTGACTACTATTTATTCTGCCGCTCACGTTCGTTCAGTCCACACAGGCTTGTTTACCCACAGATCTTCTTGCCAACAGACAAAAGTTATATTTACATTTATTGTTGCTGTCTCACCGAAACACTTCTTCTTGTGCTGGATTCCAATTTTTCTCTTGAAGCTCTGACGTGTTTGCATGCACGAGTGCCAACGCTGCAGTCTTCCTCCTCGCTGCTCGCTGGCAGAATGTTTCTCGACACATTTCCACCACCCACTGCTGATCAGATTGACGTGATGCAGGATCGGGTGCCGTGGCGCCCGTGTTCCCGTCTGACATTTACATTCATTCCTTCGGCAGGTACCTTTTACTCTTAAAGTGACAAACAGATGCGCCGCGTGAGCCTGTCGCGTGAGGTCAGGAGAGCAGCCTCGAGACAACGCGAGAATATGTCAGCGTCTCGCATGCAACGCGAAGCCGGTGAAGGGGGACCGAGTTGCGTTGTCCCCCGTCCTGTAGCTGTTAACCCGCCGGAGGAAATGAGACTGTCTGTGTCTGCGTCCCCCCCCCCCGCCGGAGCCCCACTTTTTTTATTGGAGAGCGTTTGATGTCGCCAAAGGCTGCACGCCGATGTCGCGGTTCGTGCTCTCGCCGCACAGCGAGAGGGTTTCCGGGTTGGCTCCCAGGTGGGGTCCCTCCGTGTGAAGTTTGCATTCTCTCAGTGCAATGAAAAGAAAAGGTCGACACATTTTATTTGAATGGCGCCTTTCATGACAGTCAAGGTCAAGCACAGTAAGAAAGAAAAGAATGCAGTCAGAATTAAAGCAAAGCAGGAAATGAATAAAAACTGTATTCAGGCTGAGCCTGTGTGAGCTTCCTCCAGGGACTCTGGACAGTCCAACAACATGTATGTGAGGTGAACTGGGGCCTCTGATTGGTTTATAAGGGTGAGTGTGTGTCTGGGTTCAGTGATGAATTAATGGATGATTGTTGTTACATAAGCTGCCTGTTTGTGTCTGCTTTTCTTGTTTGATTTTTAGTCTATTCATTTCGCTTCTTTTCTGTTTTTTGTACGATATCTTTTACTTCACACAAAACTCTTTATTTCGTGGTCTAAAGTTTATTATTGACTGACACAAAGTGATCAAAAAAAAAGGGGGACAAAATGTTCCCAAGTTTTCAGATTGAGTTTTCTCACTGACTCAAAAACCTTGCAAAAGTTATCAGTGTTATTTTCTTTCTTTCTCTTTATCTGATGCCCTGTTTGAACGTCGGTGATTGGCAGCGGCCTGATTCCACCCACGGTTATGTGGCGACACATTCCTTCTCATACCAACCTTCGATTTCCCCTCAGGTGTGGACGATGGAGCGGACATCCCCCGAGAAATGGTGGCCGGTATTTACGAGAGGATCCAGCAGAGAGAGCTGCGCTCAAACGAAGACCATGTGACCTACGTGAGCCGCGTGGAGCAGTCGATCCTGGGCCTGAAAACTGTGAGTAATTTGCGCTCGAGTGTTTCCCCTCGACTTCTTCTTCACTCGTTTCGGGGAGCTGTCTGTACCCATTTGGGAAGCCTCATTTCTTTTGTGTCATGCATTATTTTGCAACAGTCTGTCCTTTGCTCTGCACTGGCTGTCATCGCCGTCTCTTTAACCTTGTCTCCGTAGATTCTCGCCGTGCCGCACAGACGCCTGGTGTGCTGCTGTCGCCTGTTTGAGGTGCCTGATGCAAACAAACCGCACAAACAGAAACTGTCCCAGCTCCAGAGAGAGGTCTTCCTCTTCAACGACCTCCTGCTGGTGAGGATACACCCCCTTTAAAAAAAAAAATAAAAGCACATCTTGAAACGTGAACGATCACGTCCAACGAGATTTTGAATGGCGGAATTTGTGTGAGCGTTTTTTTGCGGTCGGTTGCGTTTGCCGCCTGCAGATCCTGAAGTTGTGTCCCAAGAAGAAGAGCTCGGCCTCGTACACCTTCTGCAAAGCGATGGGCCTCCTGGGGATGCAGTTTCACCTCTTCAGCAATGAGTGTAAGCCGCCGTCGTGCTCTGCGGCACTTTGTTCCCGGCACCGTTCCTCCCTCTTGCCAGAAATGCGCTGAGCGAACTTTCAAAGTCATCCCCGGCACTGCTGCCTGTCAGTTCAGTGTCGAGACATCCAGGCGGTGCCAGCGGCCCAGCAGTAATGCAAAATTAACACACAAGTCAGGTTGCATTCCACGTCTTGAAGTTGGATCAAAGTCACCCGTAAATGAATCTTTCAATCTAAATGAAAGTGAAAAGCCTCAAATACACAAATCTGTAAAAACTTGTATTCTTTATTGTCATTAACTCAATTGTCTAGATTCACTTTGTAGTCATTTTTATGTGTTGCGCCTGCAGGTGAAGGTTTGATGGTGCTTTTTTTGGCCCGAGGTGCCATCCAGAGACATGTCTAAAAGTTTGAGATTGGCTATAAATCATATTGTACAAAAGCTTCAAAGCGCAGCTCGTAGCTGGTGGAACTTCATGCTTTAAAATAACAAGGGGCTCAGACATATTATACATGCTGTCAGTCACCTGCCTCTCCTTTGATAACCAACTTTAGCCCTCAGACTTTCCGCCGCAGGGGGGCTTGAACTTTTCCCCAAAAAGCGCCGGGTGGGTTCGCGATGTGATCAACGGGCAGGCGGGAACAGTTCGGTGACTTTATTAGAGGAGATGGCGGCAATCAGAGCTGACTGGCGGACTGGCAAAGGTTAACATTGCTGCTCAGATGATGAATGACATAACAAATTGGGGAACGACTGCGTAGAGAGAGCTCCGTTCGAAAGGCGGGGAAGTGGAAAGCCACACAGTTACAGGAAGGGAATGGAGAGTGACAAGAGGGAGGACCAAAATATGCAACAAAGGCAGGAATTATGACACTTGCTGTAAGGTAAGAAGGAGACAAACAAGCTTACCGAAGTCCTCACAATACACTCGATACAATCTAGTCGCACTGATCTCCAGTACTTATGAGCTTCGGTTGCAGGGCTCAAGCAGCAAATAAACGCGTGCGGCTATTAATCTTGCAGAGCACAAAGTTTTCTTACAGAGTGTTCTTGGAAGCACTTTTCTTTGAAGTAGAACCTGCCACAAAACTGAAGTGTTTGGAAAGATCCACAGCTTGTCTTCTTTTTTGAGAATCAAAGGTGTGGAGAAAGCACTCTCGTTTTTTTCTCCTTGTCTGCGTTATTTTTTTTTTCTTCTTCTCCCTCTCGTCAGACTATGCCCACGGCGTCACCATGCTGAGCCCGTTTACCTCGGAGAAGAAGCAGCTGGTGAGCTTCTGCTCGCCCAGTGGCGAGGAGCTGCGGAAGTTCGCAGAGGAGCTCCGCGAGGCCATCGCGGAGGTCAACGAGATGGAGCAGATACACATCCAGTGTAAGGGAGGAGGAGGCGGCGGCGGCGGGATCCCCTGTGAAGTGCACGAGCAACAGCCCACCCAGTGTGCCTGATGGCGAGCTCTCTTCCGCTGTTGCAGGGGAGCTGGAGAGGCAGCAGGGCATCCAGACGCACGGCTTGCACACCAACGGGGGTCAAGTGGACATACACACGGGACACGGCTCCCCCTCAGGTGACGCTCTTGCTTGCGTGGAGCAAAGCAGGATATTTCACAAGAGAGATTCGAGTCACTATGGCGATGCGACAAAACTCCTGATGGAGGAAAAAATGCTCAGAAGAAGATTTTAAAAGATGAGTGTAGCACTTCTTCCACGACAGCTTGAGACAAAGGTTCTTGATCAATGTGAGGGTCACCAGTACTAGTACTAGTACATCACCGCCACCACACTGAGGTGACCCAGACTGAGGGCATCAGGCAGCTTCAAGCCACGGGGGGCACTGCTATCAAGGGCGTAGTAACGTGAGGGTCACCACGCCAACTGCCCCCTTCGTCATCACCTGACCCCAATACCAATACCGAACCGCCACTGGGATCCGCCACTCCACCCACCCAACCCGCCACTCAAACTCAAAAGTGGCTTATCTCAGAAAACGACTTTCACAAGACCGACCGGAGAACCGGGTGCCGCCACTCGAAGGCGACGTCGGGGCCAGCGCGAGACGGGCCGGGATGTTGGGCTGTCCAAGTGCGAGGGAGAAGGAAAATAAGCCTTAGAGGTTTTATTCACGGACTTCAAATGCCTACACTCGTAGTCACCTCTGATATTGCCCCAAAAAGCGTCAAAAGTTCACATTTTAAGAATGTTTACAAAAAATTAGGCACAAAACACAGTTCGAGGTCGCAGCTCTCGCACAAAAAAAACATTGCCATCGTGTTCTCAGCAAAGAAAAATTCTTTATTTTTTCCTCTTTTTGACTCGAAAAAACAACTCACTGTCGCAGAGTCTCTTTCTGACATTTCCGACGCTTGATATGAATCTGCCTATTGACTTATAAATGAACCGTCTCCTCCCCACAGGCCCGCAGGATGTCTACGATAAAACTGGCAACAACAACACTGTAGAGGTGAGTCCCAAAATACTTCTGTTTCACACAGGTAAGTATCTGTGTCTCTCGCTCGGTGGGTGTGGTCTTGTACACGAGCGTGTGTGTGTGTGTGTGTGTGCGGGTGTGGGTGTGTGTGTGTGGGTGGGTGTGTACGTGTGTTGTCAGACAGGGTCCGTGCCTCGGCCCCAAAAAGGAAAGCGTGCGTTATGCTTGGCTTTAAATGAGCTCCGCCTGAGGCACACGCAGCCAAGTATATAAAAGGCCACTGAGAGGACTCCGCTGTCGTGGCGCTACAAGCAGTGTCTTTCCGTGCCTCATGAGTAGATCAGCAGCCGCTCTACTCGCTGCACAACATCTCCCCTTTCATCGGTTGCTGCCTGCCAGCCGCATTGTATAAGCCACTGCGAGCCATCATAAGCCTGGCTGGCTCCTAGAATACCGTCTACAAAGCCAGATAAGCTTGATACTGTTAACAGTCTGTTGAGTGTTTGTATGTGGACATGTGTGTGTGGTATGGAGTGTGTGTGTGTGTTATTTTGATTGCGTGTGTGTGTGTGTGTGTGTGTGTATGTGCATGTGTGAAGCGAGCCCTTCCTTTAACTTCAGTTAACAAGGCGAGTGACAGAAGCCGTTCTCCTCCTCTTTCCAGTTTTCTCTCTGTTTTATTCCTTTGCCCATTCTCTCCTCTCTCTCTCCTGCTCTCAGTCAGTCCCTTAGAGTTGTAAATTATTGTGCTAGGGAGACACCACGCCCTCGGTGTCAACTCTCCTTTCCTGACACTCCCTTTATCTGTGAACTTCTCATTCTGGCACTCATCGATCATGTTCGCACACTCACACGCACATTAAAAAAAAAAACAAAAAAACCCAAAGCGCTCCCCGCCATCGTTTGAGAATAAATTCTTGTCTTACCCCCCTGCCACCCCTTTCTCTCTTACTGGGCTGGTGTGTGTCAAAACATGATTGAGATTAAGTGGAAATCATGTGAAGAGACGATTGAGAGAAAACGGAAAAGTCAGCGTGTTTTTTTTTCTGTTGTTGTTTTCTTTTTCTGCATGCGCTCGCTCTGCATATGATCCACCTGCATGCCTGCATGCCCATGTGCGTAACACACCAGAGGGCTGCGTAGAGGCTGCGTTCAGGCTGGTAACTCCTCATGCGTTCTCTGACTGTTCCTAAACTAGGTGTCAATTCACAACAGGCTGCAGACCTATCAGCTGAGCCAGCCCAGCATTGAGTCCACGCAACTGGCCCTGGCCGCACCCCCGGCCCTGCTCAGCCCCGTCCAGGCCGGGGAGCTGCGCCCAGAAACGCTTATCCAATGCCAGCAGATCGTCAAGGTGATCGTCGTGGACCAGAGCGGGCGAGGACGGATGGAGGCCTTCCTGAGCCAAGGCCCGGCCGCCCATCAGCTCATCCAGTCGGCCATGTCCACACCTGTGCGCGTCAGGGAGGGAGACGGCCCCCAGCCGCCGCTGCCGCCGCCCCCTCCGCCCTACAACCACCCCCACCAGTTCTGCCCCCCCGACTCGCCCATGCCCCTCCATCACACTATGCCTCTCACCCGCAGACGCAACTCCAGCGGCTCTCGTAGCATTGTTTGAATCATCAGCTGCTTTATGAACATGGGGGCCCCGATGAGACCCTCACCTTCACGTACAGCAACGTACTCTTGCAGGAGCACAAATTAACTCTGGATCGAAAAGCAGAGCAAGAAAAAAAACAAAAGTAAAAACAAAGTAAAAGAACAAACTGTAAAGGTCAAATAAGGAGACGAAGGAAAAGAAAAAACCAAGAGTCTATTCATAGTCTCGACTGAGCCGCGTCGTATTTGAACACCGAGTAGCTTTGAAGGCATTTCTGAGAGACACGTTTCCTCCTTTCTTTTGTGTCCAGCCCATCACCTGGTCTCTGATGTCCATGTCTGCCCAGATTTCACACTCACACGGGTGACCTCCCGTCTCACAAATGTCACCTGTCCAACAAATGTGTCCGTGCGCTTTGACTGTCGGGACACCGAGCGGCCATGTCAGCGGAGGCGCCGCGAAAGGACACGGGACTGCTTTAACTACGGAGGACGAAACTTGTGTCCGAGATATTGATGTTTATAGTTTTATATGAGTCCAGGTTTTTAGTATTAGACACCACACTCGGTGAGAAAAAAAAAATCATTTCAGACCAGCTCATTTAGCTTCTCGACACTGTTTGCATTTTCTCCTCATTTCTGCATAATGTGAAGGAGCTGCAAGGGTGCCGCTTTTATTTGGTCCCGCGTTTTCCAGGGAACACATAATCAGCATGTGTAGGGAAGGCAAAGATAAAAAGGCTCTACCATGTCATGTACAGTATAGCGTAGCGAGCGAGGATGTTGCTGCTCTCTGAAAGGAACCTAAACTGATACCCTGATGACAATCATGTTTCTGTACTTCATCGTTGTGTGTTTTGCTTGACTTGTGTCGGCACGAAATCGTCACGGCGGCGCGCCGCCTCTCTGGTTCTGTGACTGTGGAGTCGCGCTCGGCGAGCTCGGCCAAGCGCCGGCCGCACCGCGAACGTGTTTTTTCCCTGCGTCTCCGATGGCTTTCCTGCGAGCGGAGCGCTTGTGTGCTTGCGTGTTCGGTCTGCTTGCTCACGGGCGACGGGGAGTCGGGTTCGTAATACATCCGAAACAAGGCCAAAACAGGCCGATGAAGCTTCTCCTCCTCCCGTCCATTCGCTCTTGAGTGGGTCATCTTCTGTGAATAATACTGTTACCTTTGGATTCAGGCGATATCTCTGCCCAGAAGGCTTAAAAAATGGAGAGAAATCTCTTTTACACAGGGTAGCCCAAGGTCACAGAATCATCACTCCCCTCTCACAAGCTATATTTTCCGTACACGATGAAATAATTATTTGAGCAGAAATGTGTTTCTGTACTGAATGTTAAAGCAGGGGGGGTGGGGGGGTGGGGGACTGAAGGTGTCCCCGAAATAATCACCGATCTCATCACCGTGTCGTCTGTCCGGCGTCGATGGTTTGGAGCTTGAGCCAGTTTGTACAGCACATCACGAATCATCCGACGGAGACATGCCGAACACGTCTTGTACCTTTTGCACCACAGAATATATTGGATATATTGTAAATAGATAATATAGATTTATTCTGAAAAAAAGTGATTGGTTTGCCCAGTGTGTGTATCTACGTATGTATTTGTACAGAGAAAATATAGTTTAAAAGAAAAAAGAAGATATTATAGTTGCTATAGTTAATATTATTATTCGCATTTAATATCGGGGGTGTCCTAAATGCTACTGCGATGAAAAACAGGAAACAGGCAGCTTTTATATAATTCACCCCAGTTCCGATAGTAACCAACACTGACATTATTACAGATCTACATTTATCAATAAATTACCATATGTCATGTTCCTACAGGATTACTAAGGGATGGCTGTGTCACCTGTTCGGGTGTGTCAAGGGCTATGCTGTATTGGTGAATACGTGCAGTAAATCACAAGGCATGCACACACACCATCACTCATACACCAAGGCAATTTCTACACGAACACACGGCCACATGGCGCACACACTGACGCACACATACATGCACATAGCTGCCAAAGCAACAAGGAATTCAGCGTAAAACGTCCCTTAGAAACCGCTTGATTTTCTCAAGTCAGCGAGCCCACTTTGTTTACTGTAAACTCTGACTGACTTGTACAAAACCGCATGATATTTTCCTTTATGTTTGGGTTTTGTTTTGTTATCTGGTTTTATTTACAGTACACAGGAGGAGTCTGATTCTATATTTGTATCATTATTGTCAGGGCATGTTGGGTTGATTGATGTCACTTTCTCCTCTCTCTCTCTCTCTCTCTCTCTCCAGCGCTCTCGCTCTCTCTTTCTCTCGACTTCCTCTCCCTCCTTTCTGCCCTTACCCCCTGCCTCCTCCGTGGTTGTCATGGAGACGCACCAATCTGCATCCTCACTGTGGAGCACTGTCATTAATCTTTGCACCCTCACAATATTTCTAAAAAGGAGATTTCTTAAAGATCAACATGTTTACTAATGGAATTTCTAATTTTTTCTGTTTGAAGAGAATGAAAGAATAAAGTAGTTTTTACTCTCGCTCTGTGTACGTGTGTGCGCGTCGACATCAATAACTTCTCCACGGTGTCTGCGTCCGTGCCACTCGCTGCCTTCCTAATGAATAAATTTGCACCAGGTGCGCAAGGACGGTGTAGGAATGAAGGGGCTTATGGGAAATCAGCCTGCGCCGGTGTTCCAGCCATTCTGGCACGCCGGACCCAAGCTCATTCATTAGTGGATGCGGTCAGCACCAAAGCAAGACCAAAAAAACATGAATCCAAAAGCCACATTGATGTGTTGTTGTTGTTGGTTTTTTTTTAAGGCTATTTTGATTTTGACATCTTCCTGGACTTGTTTTGTTGCTTTTTTGTTGTTATTTTGAGCAGATATTCAGGCAGATACTAATGCGATGAAAAGGTTGAAAAAAGTTTAAAAAAAAAATCTTTATATTCTTAGCTGAAATGATTTTTTTAAAAAATTATGTCATCAAAAGGACCAAATATGTTTATTTTCTGGTCGAAAATCATTTAGACATGTAACGTTTTGCTGCTCAGACGCTACAATTTGCTCTTTAAAGTGTGGGTGTCAAAGTTTATTACTGAAGTGATAAATACAGGCATTCATGTTATATGTTTTCACCTTTTGAATGATTTATTGGGCTTGTATTCATCTCAATAAGAAAAAAGTAGCGTAACTGTTTAGAGTCGAGACAATAAAGCTAATCAATGTTCAACACCTCTTCCTGACTGTAGGGGGCAGCAGTGGGGCCACAGGCTACTCTCCAGAAGATCATGCTGATGCTGCATCACTGCCATGAAAAAGTTAGCATGCAAAAGAAACCCTTTCATTTTAGACACATTTTAACTGTTTTTCTGTAAATCGATAATCAAATAGGACCAATTTTTCAGGAGATATATATAAAAACCGACTATTTTTCAATTGAAAATTCCACATTTATTTTCCTAAAAATTGGGGTGAATGAATGACTGAATGAAAATCAGACTCTCTTTGTTAAAGTTGCAGGACACTACAATCAGATTGTTTTCTTTCAGCCATGCAAACACATTTTTTCCTTCCGGATCAATGTGTCCTGCTTATACATGTGTGGAGAATTAGCAGTAAGTGGGAAAGCTGGTAATTAAATAGTGAGTACCCTTCGAATGGGACGGTGTTTATTTAAAGCCTGAATACCACAGCTGGGTATGCGGTTTGCATCGTAGCTCATAACCAACATCTGAGACAGCTAAAAAAAAGGGGGGGGTGATAGGAAAACTCTTTGTATTGTTGCTTTCAAGTATCAATGCCAGAAAAATGCAAGTCACTTTTATTTTTCCACTCTCGAGAAAGAAAAAAAAAAAACCCAACACTTCAGCAAAGAGAGGGGGAAAAACAACAACAATACCATTTTGGCTGAATAAATTATCATACAAAAACATAGATGACTTCAGTATTTCAATATTATAAAGGAATTATTTTACATAGTGAAATAAATTTGTGCAAAGTACCTGTAGGACTCACAGATGAGATAGAGCTCGCGCACAATCAGCTGCCTCCTCTTCTTTAAAACCTTGTCGTCCCTGAAGGTCTCTGTCCCTGTCTGCCCCCCCCCACCCCCCACCCCCATTTGTTTCGCTTACTGTCTTTTGAAACAAGTGGACAAGAGGTGCGTTGAATAGAGGACTGTGCCTGAGAGTAAGTTTCAGAGTGAAGCAACAAAGTCTCAGTGATCAGACGATTAAGCTCCTCCTCTCTCACCATCCGGCTTCTCTTTTTCGGAGGTCTCGTCCCGCCGAGTGTCCCGGTCAGGCGCCGGGACCCCCGCGCACACGCAGCCACACGCGGACGCAGGCGTCCGTGAGTCAGTCTCTTACATGGTGGTCTCCTCCCACTCCAGTTCAACGTCACCTGAAGATCAACACAGACGTGCCGCGTGAGCGACGTCTTTCTTCGAGCATGTATGTGGGCTGCGCCGCGTGCGTGATTGCGTGGCGCTTACCCTCCATGGCGTCCAGCGAGTCCATTTTCTCCAGGGCAGAGTAGCTGACGAACCAGATGGACTGGCTGTTGCCTTTGTTGTTTAGAAGCTCGAGCGTACTCTGGTGCAGGAAGATGTACTGAGCCTGACCACGCACACAGATACGACACATTCGAAAGATCAGCGAGGTGATGACGACAGGAACGTCGAATGTAAAAGTCCTCGTGTTATGACTTGCGGTTGCTCGAATCTGATAAAATGATGCCACTTGTTTTCTTTTGTTTTCTTTATCGACGCAAAAATCTTTCCAATCTGTTCTGCAGATAAGTTTCACACCTTTTTGAAAGCACTGAAGTGTCGGCTGAGGTGTGAATTTTGAAGAATGCTTCCCCTCCGTGTGCAACGAAATGCAGCCGTCACTGAAGTTATTGTTCAAAGATTCACTTATTCACTGAAAAGTTGCTCTCCTTGAGTCCACATAAAGTTTTTTTTGGCCCTTGTATATTCCAGTTTTATTAACATTTCCCTGCATGATTCAGCAAAATCTGCCGCCAAAAGCCTATTAGATATTTTACTGGTGTGACCTGTGACTGAAAAATAGCTCCTTATAGCCAAATAAAGCAGCACTTAAAAAGAGAAAAATGCCCACGTTTGCATCTGGTGGGGCTGCCCTTGAAAACATTCGCTTGTACCTTATTTTAAAGCTCTGATCTGGGAGCGTGGCGATACACTTTTGGCAGATCATTACAACGAGCATAAGGAGCTGTCCGACCACCTGACAGTGTCAGAACAATCTCCGGTTTAATTATCAAGCTCGGTCTTTATTCTTGCCGGCAGAATCGAAGCCCACTTGAAAGGACGGCTCTAATTGTCCTTCATGCTCCTTCTGCGGTGACATACAACAGGGAAGCGGAACCGAAGTGTGCCTCCGCGAGGAGTCTGGGAAGGTAGTCAGCCGCGGCCTGCGCGAAGTTTTTCTAATAGCGAATCTGAATGATGGCTTCCTGCATTACACTAATAGCCGGGCTGGCACTGCAGTTTCAAAGGATCGGCCCCGCGTCGCTGCAGACACTGCGGGCTGAAACCCCACACGTGGACGCGAAAAAAGTGCCGAGTATCCAGAAATAATAAAAACAATGATACAGAGAACGAGCACAGGCGCAAGGCGGTAGATCCCAGCAGGCACACGCACACACGCATGCATACACACGCACACGCACACACACACACACACACACACACACACACACACACACACACACACACACACACACACACACA
>JASSRZ010000080.1:10568717-10580453 GCA_032164315.1 Malacoctenus gilli
GCATTTTTTTACTTGTCCCCCTCGTGTCATCGCGCGGATCACCGTGCGGCTCTGCAGAGGCCTCATGCCGCCGCATTTGTTTGAACCAGGTGTAACGGGCAGAAGCTTGAGAGCCAGCGGGTTGATCAGCGCCCGCGCTTATGAAACAATTTCCTCACTTACGAGTCCGAACGATCATTGTGGCAGGTGCGCTTCTTCTTTCCCCGCTTGTGGTAATCAATTCCACCGTGTACCGGCTTCCAGGAGCGAGGCAATCGAAGGTGTAAGGTCTGCAAACACAGCAGTCGGCGGTTCCAGGCGCGGGCTATGATCGGAGGATCGCACCTCGCTGTTTATAAGCCTCTAATAGTTTGTCCGCTGACTGACAGGAGTGAGACTAACCTGGGTTCCTGAGACGAGACGATCAGCTCTTGAAGTGATGTATTGTTTTTGACTGACAGGATGAGCGTGTTCACCAGTCCCCTGACCGCACTCCAGGAAATGCATATGGATGATGTGGTTTTATTGACAAGGGAGATCTGCACTGGGCTCGGAGCTGCCACATCAAAAAAACAATATGCACAGTTATTAGGAAAGATAGATGGCTCGGCGCTTGTGAGAAAGCGCGCGCGTGTGTGTGTGTGTGTGTACCTGCAGTGATATTGATGGTGACAGGCGAGCTGTCAGTGAAGAACTCCTTCTCCGTGCGCACTGCAAAGTGGTGGAGGGAGCCCGGAGTCAGCCGGGTAAACACGGCACTCTCTGTCAACACTTTCTGCACCTGTAGCACATAAATCAAACAGGCAAAGAAGTTAGCAGCCTCATTACGATTTTTCGCACTTACAACATTTATTCGCCAGAAAAAGAAGAGGGCACTCGTGCGGGCGCCAAGACTCGTTACACAAAAAAGCAGGCTAACAACTGGCCGCACTCTGCAGCTGCTGATAAGAGCTTCGCTCAAGGCGTTTCATTTATTTCAATTCCCTTTGGATGCTAACAATTCTCATTTTTTTCATTACATGCAACCAGACAATGAAGAATGCCTGAGCAAATTAAAACACGTGCCTCGGCAGAGCACCCTCGCTAAGGTTTCGACGGAGGCTTGGCTCTGCACCTTGACTGAGTGGTCGCAGCTGAAGCAGATGACCTCGTAGCTGTGGGACCGTCCCTCCGCCGGGTCCCACAGCAGCTCGATGGACGACTCTGTCACCACGCCCTCCCTCAGTCTGCTGGGGGGAGCCAGACCTAAAAATCACAAACTCACCCTTTTAATCATCCCCCTGACAAGTGAATAATTCTGATTCATTTTGGAGAAACTTGAAGAAGAACTTGTCATTATAGAGCCGGTTGTAATTTCGTGACAAGAAAAAAAAAAAAAACCCTCTGCATCAATAGTGGGGCATCTAATTTATTTTTGAAGTGTTTTCCTAAAGGGCTCCACAGAAGGCTTTCCATAAAAGATTTTGAAATAAATTCTGGTTAAACAAGGTCAATTGGCAGTTTTTGTTTTGAATAGAGTGAATTATGTTATTGATTCAGCAAATCGGAGCTCTTCAGGCAGTCTGTCTCTTTATTATGGAAACATTCACCGAAAATGAAGCTTGGCCTCATTAGGATTACACCGTTAAATAGTGCTTGCCACAAGGGGATCTGTTTTCATTCTGATGCTAATTAGCAGAAAGGGGGGGGGGGAAGCCCCCGACCAAATCTGTATCATAAGATATACGATCAGGCTTTGGCTCGAAGCAACGTCTAAATAATGTAAATATTCAAAATCCTCAGCAAAGATCTTGATTAAAGTTCTGGTTTCAAGCCAAACGAAATCTGGAAAATCTCTTCAAAAGATACAGATACAAATCCATCTGTAACAAGCCACGCGACTCTTTGTTTCACCAGGTTCGAGATGTCTGATTGGAATCAATATTGTGCAGTGAGCCTTATCATCCGAAGTGACACCATCACTTGAGAAGCAATTTCAACACGCCTGTCATCAGTGACACCGGCGACTTGATGCATACTGCGGCTACGGCACATCACTCACTCGTCCTGACGGAGCGGGTGTAGTACGGTCGGCCCGTCTGCTCCCGGCTGGTGCTCTGGACGCTGAACTGGTACTGTGACCCTGGACTGAGGCTGTTGATCGTGACGTCGTAACCACCGGCCGGGAGTGCGTGCCAGTCACACGAGTAACTGCATGCTTCTTTACAATCAGCGTCACAACTGCCAGGACAGGCACACACTCTCGCTCCATCAATCAGGCCCAGCTGAGGCTTCTGAATGTGCAGCTGGGTGTAGTTTGTGCCCACCGACAGAGGCACCGCGACCTGCACTGGCATCGGAGCTGCAACACAGCCCGACACAAACGGGAAAGAAAGAACAGGTTAAAACGCGACTGCATTCGGATGAAACTCTGTTGCCACCATTCATGCTGCGCTCACGTGTCGTGTGTGTGACACTGGACGCCTCGCTCCTGGCGTTTCCCCTCAAACCGACGACTCCCGCTTCGTACGTTTGCCCGGGAGTGAACGCGCCCAGGTTGACGCACAAAGACTCGTTCGCCCAGAAGGCAGCGGCGCTCGCCCGGGTTACCGTCAGCGACGACGCAGTCGACCGATCGAGCGGGCGAGACGTGACCCGATAGCCATCAGGAGGAGCCACGCGGGGACTCGTCCAGCAGACTGTCAGGTTGCCGCTTGCGCTCGACAACAGCAGGCCGCCGGGAGCGCTGACCGCTAGGAGACACAAATAGCATCTTGAAGTGGGTTGAAAGACATGTAAATTGGGTTTGGCAGCCTCAGCTTCTTCAAATCTTTACAGTAACTTTAAAGGAAAATTATGCATGCAGACACCTTCTTTTCCTTTTTCAAAATACACTTTGTACCGTTACTGGGCAATGAAAAAAATCACACAGTTTATAAACCAAAACATCTGTGTAACCAAATGTGTGTTTTAACATGGATGTCGTACCAGTGTGGACAGTCTGAGGCTTCTGTTGACAACTCGCTATCCCACGATTGGTGACTGTGTGAACTTGTACTGTGTACTTTCTGTATGATTCCAGTCCTTTAATGACAGCACTGTAGAACTGCAAACCACTAGCCTCTGATGTACTGGAGACTTCAATGACACCGTCCTGTCTGGAAGACATGTCCTCATAGAGAACGACAAACGTCCATCCGGCCACATACGCCGCGTGTTTCAGCATCCAGTGGACTCCGATCTGACTGTCTGTTATTCCACTGACGGTGATGTTTTGCGGAGGAAGTGGTCCTGTGGGAAAGACGGCAGAAGACAATATGAACTAAGCATTTCCGCCTGGTTTATCCGCGTTGCTGTGTGAGACAGGCTGTAGTGCAGCAGACCCACGAGTGTATGCAGTCCGCGTTTGTCCCAAGCTCCAGGTGAAGCCGGCGGGGTGAGACGCTTGAAGGGTAAACGAGTAGATGCTCCCCGGAGATAACCCTGCCACAGTTACTCCTCTGGAGGAGAGCGAAATTGGAACCCGGACAATTTTTTTAATGCCACTCGGACTCCGCGTCCTCCGTTTGTCCCCCGGCTTCCCGCGCCCCTCTCCTTCCCCTTGACCCGGCTCTCCACTTTCCCTCTCTTGGTACTGGAGGAATACCTCGAACGATGTCACGTTAAGTGAATTAAAGGGTCCGAGGTCGCTCCAGCGGAGCTCGACGTGATGCTCTGTCACCTGAGCCAGGTCGAATGAAAAGGAGGCGGGAGCCAGAGGAGCTGTGAAAGAGGCACAGGCAGGAAAAGAGTGAGTGTTTTACGTCAACTATTAAACCTGAAAGTGACTATTATCCATAAAATGAGACACTTCAAAGCCATAAAAGACTTTAAAATTGTACATTCTTCATAATATGTGTTCTCTTACTGGGAATCTGACAGAACTATTGTTTAGCGCTTGAGGAGTGGATGTTAATGTAGTTGTTATTGTTGTTATTTACCCTCGTATTGGCAGATGAAGGGTAAAGCGATGCTGCAGAAGAACGGAGTGAGGAAGTATCCCTGTCCGGTGGCATTCCTCTGAAAGGCAAAACAGTGGGCCCGACTGGCCGGCAGCAGAGTGGACACAAAGTTTGTTTGGGAGGACGACGAGCTGTCTGACCGCAGAGGTTGGCCATCCTCCTCCTGTGGGCAGAGAGAAGGAGAGAGACTTTATGTTTTGTTAAGGCAGACGTCACACCTCAATGTCATTAAAGTCCCCAAACAAGCCTCCTGTTTTCGGAGGAACTGCTGTGAAGAGGATTTCGGGTGTTTACAAGGTGAAACTTATGTTCTGCTTATCTTAACCCACAAGAAAAACAGCTTTACCCCAAAATGCACTCAGTGCTATTTATACGTTGAACTATGACAAAAAACTAAAACACTGGGGATATATTACTGAAAAAACAAACGACAGCACACAAATTAGATACTAAGAAACACACACACACACACACACACGCATGCACGCACACACACACACACACACAGTCTCCTTCCAAAACTTTCTCCCCTTCTTTGTATTTTGTTCACACATTCATGAAAATCAGAAAATGTCGAAACAAATTGAAAAAATGTAATAAAATGAAATTATTTGTCGAAGTATATGACTTCATACAAAATGCATCAACATCATCGATTACGTCTGTTAATGAGACCATGTTATGATGGATTTCAGTCTACCTGTAAGTCATTCAGTCCTGCCCACAGCAGCAGCAGGCTGTTGTGGGTCAAAAGGTGGGAAGACAGGAAAAGCAGCTCGTCCGTCGTCTTCACGTTGACGAGGCGACTTCCAGCTGCCAGCGCCGAGCAGCTGTGCTGGGCGTCACTCCAGCTCAGGGCTGCTCTCCTCGCAGTGTAGCAGCTTCTCCCATTGCTCAGCCAGCCAGGTGGACAACGAGCTGCAGATGGGCATTATCATCAGTTCAATCCAACAGGAACCTGCCGACAGCCAGTGGATATTGTCGATAATTGGACTGCGCTGGTGTGACTCTGGGACGGTTGTACAATACCCGTTTCCATGAAAAGGACCACTTTCTGCCTCAAGGTCGTACGAAGCTGCTGGAGGACTGTAACCACGGCGACCTCCACCGTGAAGCGCATGCCGGGCTGGAGAGCTTTCATGGTGTACTGAGACTTTGTCTCGGAGGAATTTATGTTGAAGAAATGCGAGACGGTGTCTGCGTGGTGGAGAGTCACGGTGGAGAGGCTCTGCTGCCGCTGCACCGTCCACATCAGGACAGCGGTGGTGGTCGTGCTGGTCACGTGGAAGGCAGACGGGGACACCGGAACTGGAGAGGCACATTTTTAACGGCGTAAATACAGTTGCAGCGCCGAAAACGAGAGCTGTGAAAAAAACCCAGAGCGTGCAGAGACTCACGAAAGTGAAAGGTGTTCGCCTGCAGCGTGGTGCCATTCCTGCCCGCTCTCAGCGTGATGTTATACCCCATTTGGTCCTCAGCCATTTGCAGAGATAGCTTGCAGTCAGGAGAACATGCTGAGTGATCAATGAGCCTTGTGGACACCTTCAAAGATGGTGGAGCAAGAGGGGGGGGGGGGGAAACTCTCCTTTATATGTTCTCGTTTATATATCTAAATAAATCAAAAACCCAAAGCAAAACATTAAAAATAAAGAGGCCACTGCGGTTTGTTTTTTTTTTTCATGGATTCATGCACATTTTCTTACTAGATGGTTGCTTGAGGTTCTGCAGGTGAGCTGGTAGCTGTCTGGATCTTGACCAGATGGGAAAGACTGAAACTCGACGTCAACCTCCACTGGACTCGAGTTCTGCTCACAGGTTAGCGCGACCACCTGTGCCAGGAGAACATGTAATGGATTCAAATAAAGCAAAACAAGAGTTAAAATTGAAAATTGCAGAAGTGACAACAGAGTTTCTGAGCATCAACGATATTTCCCATCGATAAAGTAGCTTTTACAGGGTGGTTCTGAGCGTGCGGGCCTTGTATCTTACCTGGCACAAACTGGCAAGTAACCACAGACGCGCCGTCCGACCCATTGAAGCCGTCAGTCGTCCATCTCACCCAGCGAACCTTTCAGCTGTCACTGATCCACGTGGATGAGCGCGATCACTTCCACGGCGACGGACGCTGGATCCCGGCAGCGCGCTCAGCCATTGGCAGACACGAGCGAACCCACGGCAGCTGTGCGTAAACATCGGTTGTGGAAAGTCCCCGAGCTATTTGAGTCGCTGACGCACAGCTGGATGTCACCGAGAGTTAACGGCCACAACGCCAATTTCTTCGGCAAGGTTTGCAGAGGAATTTCAAAGTAAATTTAAGATTTCTAGTTTCGGTAAAAAAAAAAAAAAAGTTGTGACGTATGTTCGTTGCTTTGTTTTGTCTGTTTTTTGGTTTTTTTTACGCAGTCTTCACTTTGAATTTTAGCGCGTAGTCGACGTTTTAATGGCTGTAACGCCCGAGAAGTTAAAACTCATGTGAAGGAGGAGGCAGACTTCTTGTACAAGAGGAGGAGGAGGAGGAGGAGGAAGAGAGAGTGAGAGAGAGAGAGCGAGAGAGAGAGAGAGAGAGAGAGAGAGAGAGAGAGAGAGAGAGTGAGAGAGTCCATCAATACAAGCCAATTTGCTCTGCCTCTTTGTTGGGATAAGAGCAGTTCACCATGCCAACTGTGGGCACATGGCCACTTCAGTGCTGAGCTCCTGAGGAGAGGAAAGGGGTGGGGAGGTGCAGGGATGAGGGGGACTGCTGAGGGGGGAGCAGAGACTGATGAGAGGTGGTGGGGTTTCTCCAGGCGATTGAGATGTGTCCAGAGGGCAGAGCGGGCAGCTTCACGCCTGTGGGAGCGAGAGCCTGCCCGAAACACAAGTCCCGAAACACAGTTTTCCAGGACGTCCATTCGCCCTCCAAAAATAGGCCGGCCCGCTGCAGAATAGTTTTCGCTGCATTTCAGCGGTGAGAACGGTTTGGGACCGGGGCGGGGAGCGGAGGAAGCTCAGGCCCACGTGGAATGACAGGAATGTGAAGGGAAGAAATGATTGACAGACAAAGGGCTGAGTCTGCCGAGGGCTCCTGCAGGGGAAAAAACTGGGGGGGGGGGGCGACTCCCACTCAGCAATAACCTCACAGAGGCGAAACGCAAACACAAGTCAGCACTGCTCCTGCTGATTCAGGACGGGACTGTGTGTAATAATGTTTTGAGAAAACAAAAGGGTGTAAAGAACACATTGTCAGGGAGCCGCTGCTCGTTCTGCCACAATTAGGAGAGGGACATGATTAAATCTTTATTAAACTACAAAACTCGAACAATCTACAGAATACGATAAAAACTCCAAGGCTTTTTTCTTCTCTAGGAAAAGTCATATTACAAATCCAGTGTTCATACTGCTACACAAAAAAATGCATTGACACCTTATCAACGGTTAACATACAGTACAAGAAAAAGCTAATGGTACTGGCGCTACTGCATTAAAAGGATAACTGTGTTGGCACAGCAGAAAACAACTAAAGTGTGGGGAAAAAAAACGATCTAAAAACAATCACTCTTGAATTTTACAGGATTTGACTCAGTGTCAGTGGAGTAAAGTAGACTGTTACTGACAGGATCGAACTGCCTTGTCAATTAGACGCAATGGAATTCAGGTGTTCCCCTCCCCATCGCCTCTCTCAGACATCCTCTCCATTCGCCCGGCTCTGCCGCACCAGTGTTTCTTAGTTCCACTGGCAGGAACAGTCCAGAGGTTCTTGGAAATTGTATTCCACGACTGTGGCGTTGCGAGAGCAGTAGAGTATAACGGATCGGGTTTGCAGTCCACTCTCGCGGCAGCACTTACAGAACCTGGCGTGACTGTTGATGTTGAAGTTGAATATGGTGGCGGAGGGACATTTACCATCGCAGGAATACACTGTGACCTGTGAACAGAGAGAGAGAGAGAGAGAGAAAGAGAGAGAGCCAGAGAGCCAGAGAGAGCCAGAGAGAGAGAGAGAGAGAGAGAGAGAGAGAGAGATGGAGGAATCACAAAAAGCTACATTGGCCTTGTTGATCCTCCTGGAAAGCAACCTGTTTTTTGTGCTTTCCAGCTAATATAATACATGAATTGACATATTTTTCTCATTGACAATAAAACAAATTTCCAGCTGAAATTCAATTAAAAACCATCACGATATCAATGGCAATCGAGATTCAGGCTTATATCGGAGGTGAAGTATCAGGTAAGCCGCGGCTGCACCGATTCACAGGGTCACGAGGGGCACTAGTGTAATGTTTAGCCCCTCCCTCTCCTCCTACATCATCTGTTCCTCACCGGTGCGTTGCTTCTGCAGTCGTCCTTCCTGATCGTCGTTCGAATGGCCACGCGCTTGCACGTCTTGCCGTCCTCCTTACCTACATGTATTCACACGTATATGAGACGGACACACCAGGCCAGCACAGAAATAACTATTTAATACAGATATACAGAACAAGATATTATTAACACATTCTAACAGGAAAAAAATCGATTATGATGCCAGATGAACAAGGACGTGAAGACACAAACACTGTTAAAAAAAAACCCACATTCAATTATACTCTGATCATTTCACCGCAAATGACTTCGCACACCCCGAAGGCTCTCCTGACTGGGGCTCTTTGTTGCCCAGCAGTAGGAGTTTGTTTTGACGGACAGCTGGGTAATGGGGCGGTGCGCGTCTCACAGCAGCGGTCCAGCAAGAGACGACTGACCTAAACTTAACCTTACTTTTAAACCAATCAATGGGAGTCCAACGAATTCCCCGCATGCCCAAAAACACAGCAGAAAGGAGCAGGCGATTGTTTTTTTTTTGTTCCTTCGCTGTCAGAGACTGAAGCCTTTTCTCTCAAAGTAATTCAAGAGTAGAGTAAAAACAACCAGGAGGAAAGGACAAGACACAAACACGAAAAAAAAACAGAAACACACCAACACATGGGAGACATTCACGCAAAGTTTAAAAGTGCAAGTGAGCGAGTCACTGAGTCAGGGTGAGGTGGGAACAAGGTGCAGGTACCTGTGTCACAGTTAGTACTACCAGTGGGCGTTACAGGGTTAACTGTAAACGGTAAAACACCCACTCCAGAACCTGGGAGCATCGTCGGGACCGCAGCCGTCCGGTTCAAAGAACGCCGGGAGAACACAGGGTTATGTTTCGTTCAGAAAAATACAGTTTGAATGTCACACAGAAACACACAGAGGAAGGAATTAGTGCCGCTGGCATGCGCGTGGATTTCGCTCCTTCTTGGGTCACTCCGGGCAGCCGGCCAAAGGAACAGAGTCATTTGATGTACTACAAAGCTCAGCGGGGGGCAGATTTTAACCCCTGCACCATCTCACATCCTCATTGGTAAAGCGCTCGCTGGGGAGCACCCTGATTGGCCAGACTGCAAGGACACTGCAGAAGCGGGCAAGCGAGTAACAGCGCGTTGCTGAATCCAAAGAGGGAAAATGTCACCGTAGCTCATTTAGGGTTCAATTCACACCAGTTGGAAAAGACCTATTATGCAACAAAGAAGAAACCAGGACTACATTCCGCATCAAAAGAACACGTGTGTAACTATATGTATTAGAGCTATTAAATCATGACTTCAAAATACATTTATTACATTTTATTCAAAGCTCTGCAAACTTATACTCCTTTACTGAGTTGCGCAAGCTGTTGAAGATGTAAAAAAAAAAAGCCACCTGGGGGACACGTAGGAAATCCAGAAAGTTTGAAATGTGAAATGAGGGCTCCACCCTTCACAAAAAGGCCACACCCCAACCATTCAGCCAGTAAGCCCATCCACTGCCAGGCAACAAGGCGCTCACCCAGCCAATCGATCGCTCAAAGCACGGCCACAAGCCACCCCCCCCCTCCTAAAAAAAACAAAGTCCGGACACTCACATGTCCTGCAGCACCCGTCCACGTAGCTCTGAACAATGCCGCCATTCTGAAAGAGTGAAGAAGCGTCACAGAAGTCAGAGTGGCCAAAAACATTTGAGAGATCAAAGTGCTTCATCACAGAGAAAGGGTTCTTTATCTGTAAAGCTCATCCCACTGTTTATTGTCAGATAAAGATATGAAGTACACGAAAAAAGTTCTGACCTGAATACATTCTGTATCATTGAAAGGTGGGCAAACCACTCCAGAGGCAAGTATCACCGCGCCCACTGCCGTTTCCATGCAGTCGTACCGTGTACAGTTCTCCACCCAGGAACTTCCTGCCTGCACACACACTCACAGTTAGCAGCGGCCGAATAAGAGTGTATTGAGAATGTGTAGATTTGTACTTTTGGGGTCGTTTCTTACGGTGAAAAGGTCGGTTGTCCCGTTTTCATTGGCGAAAGTGCAGGAGATGTTTTTGCAGGAGCCGCAACACACCTGAGGATCCGACGACTGAACGTACACCTGGTGCTGAAAAGATACGTTGAATGCAGGTGTAAAAGACAACAAAAAACATGGGAAGAACGACAAGAGGTTTTGGTGTAGTTAAGAAAAAAGGCCATCGATTCATAGTTGCACCCATCTGTTCAACCATGTTTTTTTTGGTCATTAAATACTACAATAAGAAACTTCAGTGGTGACTAGAGTCGGGGAGCACACAGTGTTTGTACGACTGACACACCAGGTCTTGGGTCAGCAGCTCCGTGTTTTATAGTTAATCTAAGGGCTCACGGTGCCAAGTCCCCACAGAGGGAGGTGACTCATTCCATGCACACACACTCCTTGGTACACAAGTGTCTATTTCTGCTTTCAACTGTGAGTACGAATCCTCTCTCAGAGCTTATCGTAGGTGAATCACGTACATTCACACACAAAGGATGACGTTGATAATGTTATTATTTGTTTGCAAAAATATGACAGGAGTACAAAAAGCAGTGGAGAGTTCTTGTCTTTCTCCAGTCACAGTTTACTAATCGCACTGAGGCCAAAAAGGTTGACATTTCGTTTTTTCTAATTGACACTCAAATGCAACAATAGTTCTGAAAGAGACACAAGTGGCATCTTGTGCATAGACATTGCAAAGCTAAAATAGCAGATGTTAGCACCCAAATCCATTCGCTCTCTGAGCTTTCCTCTATACGACAACACAAACTTGGTTATTTTTTTCACACAAGCTTCAAATACTTTGAATACATACTGGTCCACACTTTTGGGTACAGTTGACCGAGGTGATTTCCATGGCAAAGAAGCCAGTATCAGGATCTCGGTGGTGCAGGCACTGAACGGTGTAGCACAGTTCGCCCTCGAAGTACTGAACCAGAGACTGACCCGGGCCCAGCACCGTCACCCCTTGGAAAAGACACACCTCTGCCTTTTCTGCGCGGGCGGGACAACACAGACGCATGTTTTTTTCTCTGTCCACGATCAAACGGAGTCCTATACACAAATTATTCAGGTGTCTGGGAGCTTTTGAGCATGAATTACACATACGGCACGAGTGCTGAGGACAGCCACAGTCAGTGCTCCTGTCTGGAACCTCGACCAGCACCTCCCCCTGGGAGAAAACAAGGAGTGCTGACTCGACCGAATTTCCCCACGTTTCACTTCCTTCTGGCGAAATTCTGATTAGACGGTGACTTCTGATGCAGCTTTTTGCTGACTTACCACCTGACAGATTGGGAGGGAGTTGTCCTCACACTGGCACTCTGGGGAAAACAAGAAGAGAAGTTGCAGCAAAGTGGTGTGAAGTTTGCCGAAGTACGTGACAAGCAAGGCAACTTTTTGAGATGACTGCAGTTGTCAACGCGGCGGTGAACTGACCTCAGTAATGAACTGTGTGTGTGTGTG